>CANNZV010000261.1:0-346523 GCA_947561585.1 Caprella mutica
GATACTAGTGCCTCCATTTTTGACAAGGCTGTCATTGGTCTTACGTCAAAACAGTCCTGATGTAATGTCTCAAATGAAACGGTCGGAAATGCTCAATGGGGCTTAAGACCAGAGAACAGGGCAATCAAGTCATGTGAGTCTCTCACTTGATGCCCAGAGATGTGGGGAAAGAAGTTGTAACCCTTCAAGCATGAGTTTGTTCGAAGTAATACAAGAAAATCATCTTTTGCCAACGAGATAATTGCAAACTATTAGGACAAGGGAACAAGTACTCAACAAAAGAGGCAATGTAGGATTGGATTGTTAGGTTTACACCCTCTGGTACTCGGAGAGGGTCAATTAACGTTTCAACAATGATGCCCGCTTAAAACATAAAGCCACAGCCTCCTTGTTGACGACGAAACCAGTGTGGATAAACAGCTCCAGTAGGATTCAAACTTTAACCCATCCATCCAGACAATCAAGTGTGGCTCTTTCCTCATCTGTTAAAAGAACAAGTAGGAAGTTTGTTTTCATGTAATTCTGTGTACATCGAATGCCTTTTTCCTTATGGGTCTTGTCCATAGGAGGCCTGGAAATGGGCTTAACGTTCCTCTTCGTCTCATTTAAGACACTGTTTGGACGAATAACCAATGACAGCCTTGTCGAAAATTGAGGCACTAGTGTTATTTGGCTGCCTTATAACCTGTCTGGGTAGTTTTTGCATATTTCGAGGGAAAAAGCTTTTCCTCGTAAACTCATCTCTCCTTGGGTTGGTGTCGGGATTTTCCACAAAATAAACTATTGTTCTCTTATCCCTTCCAAGTTATAAAGCTAAATATAGAAGAGTCCTCCCTTCTGCAGGACCTGCTACAATTTTACCCTCTCGGTAGAAGTTAATCGCCCATTTTTTGGCTTTTTCACAGAGCTGCAATAAAGCGATGAACAGTTAAAATGACTTCAAAATACATAAACGTTCATAACTTTCCAATTTTCTCATGGATTGAAAAAATATTTCAGCAAGATACTAACATAGAAGCAATCTTCCAGTGACCAAAGTTTCACTACTGTGCGATCAATATTATTGAAATTATTCACAAAATAGTGATCTGCAATAAAGCGATAAACGCAGTTTATGGGGTGACACAAAAGTTCTGCTACTCCATTTCGTTCATTGTAACTAAAATACATTTAAACTCATGAGTTATGAAGTATTAGTTCCTCCATAACTCAGAGCCACTTCATAGCTCAGGAACACTGATAGTTTCTATGATTGAAATCTTAGAGAAAACTACAGTCTTTAAAAGATAACAACGACGAAATTCATGACATATATTGTTACCTTCGCAGAATGCGGGAAGGTCATATTTTTGCCGTGGTATATTTATTTATTTATCATCTTGTTATTCTGTTATGATGATCACTTCTGGGGTTTGAGAATTGACACTAGACTTTCAAATTTTAATGGGAATATATGTGAATTTATCCCTTCAGAACTAATTGTTTATTCTTTATTTCCATAATTGAGTAACTGATCTAATAAATGTCTATCAATATCAAATATTAACTTCAGTGTTTCAGTTGCTAAATTCAAGAAGGTGTTGTGACCGTCACTGTTGCCATACCAGCATCTTATTCTGTCACGATTAACCAGTTGAATATTTAGGGGAGAACCGGGTGAGTTCGTACATTTTTCCTTTCAAGGCTTATAGAATCTTAACTATTCAGGATACAAGTTCGTTCTAAATCACAATCGAATCTATAGCTATTCAACTGGTTATAACTACAAACTACAAGCAGAGTACCACTCCATACAGTACTAAACAAGGGAAAAAAAGAAAAATTAAGTAAGAATTTCATGTACTGAATGGAAAATATTACATAAACTTTGAATACTGTATCCTCACAATTGACTAAAAAACTTATGAGATAACAAAAAATCACAAAAGGCTTCATCACCGATGTCTTCTGAACTAGATCACAGAAGAGAATGAGCGTCAATTTCCATCGTTAGCCTACGCTTTGTCACTGGTGAATTTGAGTTTCTCTTTCTTGAAATTTGTTTCTCTCTTATCTAGGGTATCAGTTGTTATCATTGACCTTCTTGGTAATCTGCAACTAATGCTGCACTTTCTAGGAGGAGCCTTTGCGAATGGCCGAATGCTTTCTAAAGATGTTCCTAAAAATGAAACATTCAATCTAGAGGGCGTTGTTGTCGCTCGGTGGATGGTGAAGTAGGAGAAGCCTTGGTGGCGGGTGAAGTAAGAGAAGACTCGGTGGATGGTGAAAAATGAGAATCCTTGGCCACGCTAGAAGTAAGAGAAGGCTCGATGGATGGTAAAGTAGGAGAAGGCTCGGTGACGTGTGAAGTAGGAGCAGGCTCGATTGATGGTAAAGTAGGAGAAGGCTCGATGGATGGTAAAGTAGGAGCAGGCTCTATGGATGGTGAAGTAGGAACAGGTTCGGTGGATGGCGCATTTTCTACTCGGTTGCGCTGATAATGGTTTGAACTATTCTCAGCATATTCTGGAAAAGCGCCATTCTTTAGTAGTTCGCTGGTAAAAGCTTTCTTTCCTAATTTATGCCTATCAAATTCTGAACCATTTCTGGATCTCTTTGTGGCATCTTACAGCGTCATCAGAGGAAATTTATACAATTTAGCAGCTTTACGTACTGCTGTTCCATTTTCCCAGACGTTATATGTCTCTTCCACATCACAGGAAGAATACTGTTTCACTCTTTTACGTGTATATACTCGAGGCATATAAATAAATATAGAGGTGAATTCATACATAATGGGGTGAAACCGTACAGAGGAGGATGTGCCCGTACATATTTGTATGATGACACCCCACACCACCATTTTATTTTCAAAATGGAATACATCAGATATTAATGAGTTTTAACTAAATGTTAACGTTTACATACGTAGAGAATATCCGAGTGAATACTAGTATTCCATATAAAGTTTCTAGATAGTAAATTGTAATTGCTATGGCTTAGCTCAAGTAGTGAGGAAATTACATTTCGAGATCCCAGACGATCAAAAAGAAATCGAATCGATATATGTTGTTTATAGGGAGTCTGAAATTGGTATGAGACCAACAGCTCCCAGAAAACACAAAGTAATGAAGTAGAAACGAAAAAGATATGTACGCTCTTAGCTAAAAGATAGATATTTGATTTCTCGTTTTGTCGATTTGATTACTTAAAGATTTCTAAAAGAAAATACGGTGCACCGCGATACGGTATCTAAAAGAAATCTATATTGTAGCGAAATCACTTTCAATTAGCTATGTTTTAGTAAAAGCACCGGCGACTGCACTAACAGATAGAAGACGGAAATGAAGAGGTGATAGTAAAAGCCTTCGAGTCTACCTAACACAAAAATTTAAGACCTCGTAGTTGAAGAGCATAACCCTAGCGCTATCCTCTAAAACTGCAAGTAGCGTTAAAAATGTTAACATGAATAAAGGACAATCCAATTAAGCTTCAACAGTTCATCTAACAAATTATACGAAAGTTTCTAATCTTTTTTATTACCTGCAGAAGAAAATGGAGAGTGTGCGGGTTGTGGTCTATAACCATGGTTGTTCTGAGTTCACAGAGGTACCACACGGTTACTAGACACCTCAGAACTAGTGACAGGATACCACTCCACTTGCTGTAGTGGTAGGTATCTTCTACTACAGAGTGAAGTACCTGGAAACATAAGGCAACTTTAGAGGTAGGTACAAAGGTAGTATCTTAGAGATAAATAAATAAAGTCCGCAAATGTAGTATCTTGGATATATATATAAATAAGTTCTGCAACTGTAGTATTTTAGAGGTATACAAATAGATGGACAAAAAAGGTAGTATCTTAGAGATTAAGTTAATGACGCCATAGTTACCTTAGTGGCAATGTAGAGAATAAGACAGAGGCAATTGTACAGCACCCACAGCACATAGAGGGTAACAGTGTGCTGCCCATAACTGTTAGTAACGGCCCATCCTTTCGCTAACAGCAACAACAGCAGTAAAAAGAGACTCTCTGAACACCCCAGCAATATCTCAGACACAATGTCAAGAGACCTGACGTACTGGCCTGAACTTCCTTGTATGATCTGAAGATAGGAGATAGTGTGGCACTGAGACAACCTGAACACTGTCAAACTATTCGAATGTTTGTGTTTGTCTGTTTGTCAATCATAAGATTGTACAAACTGTAGATAATCTCCGAACGCAAATACTCAAACGGGTGGTTTGTCAATTTCGTGCATGTAGCTACGTTCAATATTGTTAGCTACAGGTACAATTGTTAAACTAGTAAGTTTAAAAACTGTTAGTTTTTGATGAAGCTTTACTTCAATAATTTCCCAAATCACTTCTAACGAGTTTAATAACTAATAATTTCCTCGTGTGACTCTAAGAGTTGCATAGACACTCACAGTGTTCGTGTACTTAGTGTTTGTTATTGACGTTTTACCTAAGACATTGGGTGACCGGAAATTTTGGTCTCGAACTTATAAATGGCCAATAGTAGTTTGTTCTATCCACTAGTTTGTTGTACTGTACACTTCATGATTGCTTAATGACCTGGCAGGGGGTTCAGGGAGCGACATGCCCCCCTTTACATCCATCTTAGAATTTTATTTATACCTCAGGCCGAATTTTCAGCTCAAATCTCTCAAGTTAAATAAATGTCAAAACATGTCAAAATTACTAATGTTACGTATCATTTTACAACTGTTAATGATGTTATCCGCTTTTAATAAATACGCTACACATTTTAGTACTCATAATTTCAACTTTTTATATTATTGATCTTTAATAAAATTAGACCGAATTTCCTAGAACCTACAGATTGATAGGTAGTGTGTTATAATTGGCGTAATTACAGGTAAATCATTTCTCACCTGACTAATTGAAGCGAAGAGAAGGGTGAGGGTTTGGAGAGTTAGAACACCTGTGAACAGCTGTATCACATGTAGACGCTGTCAAAAACACAGATGTTAAACACCAAACTCATAATTAGGAATTCATTTAGCTAATGATTACGGCCCAGTTGCGAAATACGACTCCCTCCAATGGATAATAAGTGTTTTTGTGTGTTTTTAATGACGGCTGTCATGAAATACGACACCTTCCAAATATGAAAATTGTATCCGACTCCTCAATCTTAAAATGTGATATTTTGGTGATTGAAAAGAGATGGCTGTCACGAAACACGACTCCTCATGTTATACACAACGTAAGACCAACCTAACCTACCTTCAATAGAAAAACAAAAAGCCTTTCTATGTTTATACCATTCATTTTAAGTACAACTTATTAAACCTTATAATACAATGAAATATCCTTTATTAAACTTTATAATATAATTAAGTATTCAAATGATTTCATTCAAATACTTGAATTTAAATTAAGAGGAGTCGGATTGTTTTAACATCGTCTCTATACAACTGTCATGAAAAGCGACTCCCCTGAATTCTCCCCGTAGGAATACTGAAGAGATACGATTTAATTACAATGAGAGGCGTCGTATCTAATTTTTGTATTCCGAGGGAGTCGTGTATCGTGACAGTCATCTTTTTCCAACACCAAAATATTATATTCTAAGACCGAGGAGTCGGATTGAATTTTTGAATTTCAAAGGAGTCGTATTTCGCAACTGGGCCAAGATTACATAGTATCGAATTAGGGAGAGTAAATAAATAGAAACTAAATTAATTATTCGTTAAAAATTGAATTCCTAACTGAAAAAGAAAGTTGTTCATAAAAATTCATTATTTGGTTCAGGTTTTTCACGTCTTGTTCCTGACGATGAAAAGACATCCTCTAATCGAATAATAATAAAAAAACCTTATACGTTGATGATAATGAATCACCATTTTGAGTATAAATAACCTATAGAAGAATTGCTTGAAAGTAAGTCAGTAATCAGAGTTCTCTTTTTTGAAGACCATTACAGTGGATGCAAACTTGAGCTGTATATAGATAATAGACCTTGACCATCCAATAATTCTCTACATATGACCTTGACCTTTGAACCGATCGCTCCCAAAATCTAATCAAATTGGTCCTGGATAATGACCAACCGTTCCAAAAAATTTCAGGCCATTTCATTGAATTCTTTTTGAGTTATGTAGCTAATAACCAAGTTACAAATAAATTCCCACCAAAACATAACCTTGCGCAATTTGCGAAGGTAATAAACTGATGAAGTTACAGGTGAAATAATCAACAACAACCCTACCCTGTGTACAGAGCTGCACTCACCACTTTGTAGATGATGTACACATGTAGTGGAGTGAGAATGCAACCGTAGACGAGTAAACAGAATATAATGATGTAGCCTAAACCCTGTGAAGGAACAAAAGAAACAATTAACAGTTAGAAAAGAGGTCAAAGTGATCTAGGGGTAAGTTACGAGTTATGGACAGATCCGCATTTTTCGATAATGTAAGAAAAACTAGCAACTTGCTTAATTCTATTTTTGATGCCTGCAAGGTATCATGGATACCAACTAAAATATATAATTATTCTATCGTTTTTTCTTATATTCTCGTGGAAAAAGTAGGAGGAGCTTAGAAACAGTCTGGGGGAAAGACTTAAAAAACCTACGTGTGTACGGTCCATTACACAGCACTCTGGTTTCATTTTTATTTCATTACCTCAAAGAGCGACAGCGGGGACATAATTTGAGGGAATGTCTAATGTACTTTTTGTACTGTATGTACTATAATTAACTTAATTTTGGAAAAAGTATTCATATCGCAGCAGAACATAATTCAGGCATTAAAAAGGCTATTTCACACGTGGCGTTTTTTGCAACAAAAATGCAGCAAGAAAAAAACGCTCAATCTAAGTGGTCATACAAAACGCATCATGTTAATTCAGTCTTTACGTTTTTTTATGCACCATTTTCTTAGCTGCAGCATGAGAAAACGCACGTGTGAAAGGGGCCTTAAAGCCCATTCTATACCAGCAGATAAACGCTTCGTTTACACTGCCCAGTTTACGTCTCTTCAATTAATCTCGGTTAAATGAATTGAAGGCGGTAGAAACGCTAGTGTAGACTGCAAATTTGCTTTCCATTCATTTAACCTGATTAACTGAAGAGACTTCAACTGGGCAGTGAAAACGTGGCGTTTTAACTGCTAGCATAGAATGGGTCTAAGAGTTATTTTCATGCGAGTTTATGATAATTGGTTGCTAGTTCTTTAGCTTGTACATACCTGCCTATCGCTGGAGAAGTGGTACTCAAACATGCTATGCTCGTCTGCTGGTGGTTTGCCATTTACCAGCGCTAGGTTGTAAGTGACACTCACATCTGCACCACTGTACTCCCAGCTGCAGTTGGCATTGAGTCTGCAGGCAACTAGCGACAGGTACCAGAACCTGTGGAACGAGCAAATCGGTTATTATAGAGTAGAACTCCTCTATAGTGAATAAAGAGTAATAACTTACTGAGTAATAAACTTTAGATATTAATTTGTTCTACATTATCTATATCTTAACCCGTACATGGAGGGTGTCCTTATTTTGGGACAGCAATCTGTAGATGTAGCACATCAGCAAAGTTGAAATTGAGCATCCGTGTACGGGTTAAAACAACTAATCACAGTCTAGAACAGTGTTTCTGTGGGTAAATTACTCAAAGCAGGGTAATTTAATTATTTAATAGCCAAAATAATAGGGTAACTGTTTTTTTTATATTAGTCAGTTACGCTACTTACTTTCCTGCAATATTTCCAGTCCTTATTTTATAGAAGTAAAACCACTTGGTATTATTTATCATTTCATGATCTAAGAATCTTTGTACAGGGCAGGGGTTGCCTATAAGGGGTCCCGTGGACCCCTAGCAATGGTCCCCAGCTATGAGCAGCAACATTAACTGTTAATTTAAAGTCAATGTGATTACATGCATTTCCAAACATATATAATTATTCCTTATTTTCGTTTTCATATTTTTCGATAAGTACAACTCTTTAGCCCTAATTCACTGAACAGGGGACCAATACACCCTGACAGAGTCACATGATGTGTAGAACTTCATGTTGAAGTGCAGCTCAGCCGTGCGGTTCGTAATAGCTTCATCATGTGTCGAGACATGACGAGTGAGGGTAGTGAAAGTTTGTTCCGTTGGCTCGTTGTGGTTTATTGTGGTGTTCGGGTAATGTGGACCAATGTTCAGTGACGCCAGAAGTTTATTTTTTGGGTGCAGGAGACCCAAGATCAGTGACTGTGCAATATGGTGCAGTAACAAGTGCATATAATTATATGTAATTAGTGGTGATTGGGAAACTCATGCTTGAGCTATAGACCAGCGAACATCCATCTATTAGTTTGTTTACCAAAAGCTGTATCTATTAGTGATCCCAGTGCTTGTTCATTGTTGTATTAAGTATTTATATTCATTTATTGCATTATTAATTATATTTTATTCTTGTTTCAGCATAAATAAAGTTAGTTATTTGAATAACAGAATGTCACGTAAATTAAAATTGTTACCTAAAGACATAATGAATTGTATTCTTTAGCTTGATGTAAGCGATGTGAAGGTGATTTGCTAGAGTTTGGTGCTATGTATGACAGCGAAGACGATCAAGAACATCTTCTTGGGTAAATTGAAGAAGACACTAACGAATATCAGTTGGAGGGCCTTCAGCAGCTGAGATGAGGGAGCCCACGCAAAGATGCTAACTGGGTGAGGACAAAGTGGACAGAAAGACACGCTTCCGTTGCCATTCCTGCAAAGCAGCTGTCTGCCAGCATCACTACTATCCACTGTTCCCCAACTGCGTGTAAATTACAAGTAAGGACTTATAGAGTCGAGCTGTTGTATTTATTTTACGAATATTTAATTTACCACTAATCCTCTGAACATGGGTAAGTTAAACCCAAGTAAATAGTCTTTAACACTGAACATGGGTCTATTGGACCTATTTTTTACACGTCTGTTTCCAATACTCTGACATTAATTTTTCAGATGAGGGACCTGTTGGAGGAGAGCCACAGTATTCAAGATCATCTAAGAAGATCGTAAAGGAAATCGCCGGTCCAGTTTTCTTTTTATGAATTGGAAAATAAACCAATTTCAAATAATCTGTTTTCTCAATTACCTATTTGCATAACAAAATAGATACCTATAGAATGATCATATTTATGTGGCAATTAAATCAATTACTGGAGGAAACTTTGGATTTATATTCTGTACTAAAATTATTTTGATGAAAAGTGTATATTTGAAATTTTCTATGAATTTTTAAATCTCGGGTACAGTAGACCCATGTTCAGTGGATCAAGGACACGGATTGATGTTCAGTGAATAAAGGTTAAAATGAATGAAAATATTATATTTATAAATCACTAGAAGATATTACTACTATTTTTTTTATTTCTAGTCCTAGATGTTATTTTTATTTCTAATTTTCTAGTATTTTATTTCTAATTTTCTAGTTCTAGTTTTTATTTCTTCATTTCTAGTTTTATTTCTTATTTTCTATTTTTAATATTCCACCTAGCTTTAATAAATTTGAATAAATATTTTGATGGGGTCTAGGACATCTCGTCCACGGACATTTCGTCCAACGCACATTTCGTACACGAATGGCTTAATTTTGTATTTTTATAGTGTTTATGGAATATATTTTATATTATTTTTCACTATTACATTAATAGGCAGGTGTAAATATACAATAATATAAGTGATTTAAGCCGTATATGAATTACACACAAAAATGTGTATCTATCGATTACAGCTATAAAATTAATTATGCTAAACGGGTTGACTGTATCTTTGAGTTATTGACCTCGTTTAATATTTTGCATTAATTAATGAATTATGAGTATCTAAAGTTCAGAACTGAAATAGCAGGGTCCTAACAAGAATAAATGTGTGTATACTTAGGAATTAAAGTAATTACAATAGAGGTAAATAATAATTATTATTATATATGTGTATTATGTAAGTCCGAAAATATGAAACAGTCCAATGACACGAACGTTTTTACGTTTGAATAATATAACGTAACGCTGAAAAGAACTAATATCTAGCTAATTTTTTATATCATTTTTTTAGTAGTATATTATATACCTGCCTATTATTATGTATGCCATTTAGGTAAAAATGAAATACTAATTTTTGAACCAATAGTGTATCTAATTACCTATAGCTAGCTAATCTGAACACTACTATTGATGATTATTGTAGTTACAGTGAAATAAACACCACAAAAAATGTCTCCGTTTTCTATGTTTATGTACTGTAATAACATCAAAACATGCCAGGTAATTATTACAGATTTTATAAGACTCGGTGTAATAAAAGTGGGGCCTGCCTGTATATCATTAAAAAGTTTTTACTTTTATTATTTTACTGATGCAGGCCAACAGGATAAAAAGATTGCAATAAGAATTTAGGCAAAGACAATACATTTCTAATTACCATCAAATGTGTTTATATTGAAGAATATATATAAATAATGTAAGAAATAAAATAAATGCACACAATAAATATAATACAAAATAAAGCAATTCGTGGACGAATTGTCCGTTGGACGAAATGTCCGTGGACGAGATGTCCGTGGACGAGATGTCCGTGGACGAGATGTCCGTGGACGAGATGTCCGTAGACGAGATGTCCGTGCACGATTTTGATGCTATTTAATTAGAAGTATACACACTGAAATCACATTTTATCTCATGGGTCCACAGTTAAAATAGTTTTCTATGCAAGGGTCCCTGAAGAAATCTATATAGGGAACCTCTGGAAATGAAATTATTCAAGTGGGTAACTTAAAAACACTGCTCTGGTTGAATTCTCTAGTTGGTTGTAGCTACTCCAAGTGAATTTTGAGGGTAATTTAATTTTTACCACCTCGGTATGAAGAGCGTGTTTACTCGTTAGCTTTACTATTGACTCAACTGTTACCTGTGTACAGGTGTGTGCCAAGTGTCGAACTAATTAAGAGAGAGCTGGGAAAATTAATCACCTAGGGTAAGTTCCGAATTATTGGACGGTTACACATCTTCAGACATGTGAGAAAAAAGTATAGAATAATTATTTGAATTGCTATTTTAAATATTAAATACGTTTTACCATTTGTCCGAAAATATGGAACCGTCCGAATAATAAAGAGTTTACGCAATTCGTTAAATTTACTTCATCACTTATTCGATGTTTTGTCCTCTAAATCTTTAAGAAGGTTTAATGGAATTGGAGTGAAATAAAAAGAATAGCAATGATATAAATTTGACTGGTATATACAGGGTGTCGCTTTGGTCACTTCAAAGAAATCTGGTATGGGTAACTCGAAATAAATTTAATCGGTAGCAGAAACAATGGATGAAAAAATATAGTGATAGTCAAGATATGATGACCAAACACTTTTGAAATTTCCCCCTCATCCTTTGATGTGTTATTGCTTTCCAAGTTTATTTCATCTTAAAGATATTGTAATATTAATGGTTATTTCGATACATAATTCTCATTAACCAAATGGTACAAATTATTCACCAAATGGTACAAATCATTCACCAAATGGTACAAACTATTCACCAAATGGTACAAACTATTCACCAAATGGTACAAATCATTCACCAAATGGTACAAACTATTCACCAAATGGTACAAACTATTCACCAAATGGTACAAACTATTCACCAAATGGTACAAACTATTCACCAAATGGTACAAACTATTCACCAAATGGTACAAACTATTCACCAAATGGTACAAACTATTCACCAAATGCTACAAACTATTCACCAAATGGTACAAATTATTCACCAAATGGTACAAATTATTCACCAAATGGTACAAATTATTCACCAAATGGTACAAATTATTCACCAAATGGTACAAATTATTCACCAAATGGTACAAATTATTCACCAAATGGTACAAATTATTCACCAAATGGTACAAACTATTCACCAAATGGTACAAATTATTCACCAAATGGTACAAACTATTCACCAAATGGTACAAATTATTCACCAAATGGTACAAATTATTCACCAAATGGTACAAATTATTCACCAAATGGTACAAATTATTCACCAAATGGTACAAATTATTCACCAAATGGTAGATATTATTCACCAAATGGTACGAATTATTCACCAAATGGTACAAATTATTCACCAAATGGTACAAATTATTCACCAAATGGTACAAACTATTCACCAAATGGTACAAATTATTTACCAAATGGTACAAATTATTCACCAAATGGTACAAATTATTCACCAAATCGTACAAAAATAAATGTAATTCAAATACTTACGGATTTATTCCAATGATTTATGTCCGAGTGGGTCACATTTGACAAATATTTACATTATCACTTGATTCAAAGTCATGAAAATAGAATTAGTTTCAATAAATTCTTTGTAGGATAAGAACAATTTTCAATAACTAGAATGTAAAGATAACGGACCAGAAATGAAGCTAGTAAAGATAACGGACCAGAAATGAAGCTAGTAAAGATAACGGACCAGAAATAAAGCTAGTAAAGATAACGGACCAGAAATGAAGCTAGTAAAGATAACGGACCAGAAATGAAGCTAGTAAAGATAACGGACCAGAAATGTAGCTAGTATAGATAACGGACCAGAAATGAAGCTAGTAAAGACAACGGACCAGAAATGAAGCTAGTAAAGATAACGGACCAGAAATAAAGCTAGTAAAGATAACGGACCAGAAATGAAGCTAGTAAAGATAACGGACCAGAAATGAAGCTAGTAAAGATAACGGACCAGAAATGAAGCTAGTAAAGATAACGGACCAGAAATGTAGCTAGTATAGATAACGGACCAGAAATGAAGCTAGTAAAGACAACGGACCAGAAATGAAACTAGTAAAGATAACGGACCAGAAATGAAGCTAGTAAAGATAACGGACCAGAAATGAAGCTAGTAAAGACAACGGACCAGAAATGAAACTAGTAAAGATAACGGACCAGAAATGAAGCTAGTAAAGATAACGGACCAGAAATGAAGCTAGTAAAGATAACGGACCAGAAATGTAGCTAGTAAAGATAACGGACCAGAAATGAAGCTAGTAAACACAACGGACCAGAAATGAAACTAGTAAAGATAACGGACCAGAAATGAAGCTAGTAAAGATAACGGATCAGAAATGAAGCTAGTAAAGATAACGGACCAGAATTGAAGCTAGTAAAGATAACGGACCAGAAATGAAGCTAGTAAAGATAACTGACCAGAAATGAAGCTAGTAAAGATAACGGACCAGAAATGTAGCTAGTAAAGATAACGGACCAGAAATGAAGCTAGTAAAGATAACGGACCAGAAATGACCCCCCCCCCTGCCAGGTTCGATAGTGACAACTGTTTACTTTACTGTTTTTTACTGTAAAATAAGCATAACTTATCTAGGTAACTAATTGTCTTTTTTTCGGCGAAAGGACGTAGAACCTTTTCTCCCATCTCACTAGTCACACACCACAGCCACTACTTCAGACAGACTAACTAACTAACTAACAGTCTTTTCTTCCCTCACACTGAGAGCAAACACAGCACACCTGTACACAGGTAACACTTAAAACTTTAATGAATATTAACGTCACGCCAATTACATGAAGAGTTAAGCATTACAGCTGCTACTGAACTGGAACAAAATGAAAAATGACTTCTAGCCAAGAGTTAATGAAGTACAAATCTAAGAGGAAAATGAAGAGGTGATAGTAAATGAAGCCTTGGTAGCATAATAATAAACTAGCATATTAACCTCAAACAATTTAGAGCAGGAACTAAAGAAAATATTGCCGCAGTTAGTGCAAGGATTCAAGAATCGTCACAAAGTGAAAGGAAGATGGAAGCAGAACTGGAAATAAATCGAGAAAACATTCAATAAATTTTAAAGAATGACCTTCATTTGAATGAAACCTACAGCTCTCAAATAATGATGAAGAAGATTGCAATTTTGTCAAAGGATTGGGTAATCGTCTGGTGCAGCATTAGTTCTAGCCGAGTTTATGGCCCATATTTTTTTTCAAGATCATGACAAAAATGCAAGCACAGTAACACCAACGTATATTGAAATGTTAAACATAACGTTGACGGAGCAACATCACACACCTCATTGCGAGCACAAAATTGACTAACAAATTGATTTGAAACCCACATCATCCCTCAACGAATGGATTTCCCTTAGCCAGTCACTTTATTGTTTGAGGGTATACAAAGGAGAATGTTTACTGTACAAAGCCAGATACTATTGGAAAAAACAAGAATATTGTCAATTATCCAAGAAGTTACTTAATCAAGGAATAAAGATATCCTTGGTGTGATGATAGCGAATTTTGAGAAACATATAAATTTGTGAATTGAGCGGCAGGGAGGTGATCTGAGCAGTTGTTAAAGACTAAATAAATCTTGAAAATATACTCTATCATGTGGTTTTTATTTCATCTTTCTAAGTGAACTAATTTTTGAGTTAAAACGTTTACTTTCATCCCTCTTTTTTTGTGTCACCCTGTATGAAAGAGTACACATGTGCTCTAATATATGAAAGAGTGCACATGTGCTCTAATATATGAAAGAGTACACATGTGCTCTAATATATGAAAGAGTACACATGTGCTCTAACATATGAAAGAGTACACATGTGCTCTAATATATGAAAGAGTACACATGTGCTCTAACATATGAAAGAGTACACATGTGCTCTAATATATGAAAGAGTACACATGTGCTCTAATATATGAAAGAGTACACATGTGCTCTAATGTATGAAAGAGTACACATGTGCTCTAATATATGAAAGAGTACACATGTGCTCTAACATATGAAAGAGTACACATGTGCTCTAATATATGAAAGAGTACACATGTGCTCTAATATATGAAAGAGTACACATGTGCTCTAACATATGAAAGAGTACACATGTGCTCTAATATATGAAAGAGTACACATGTGCTCTAACATATGAAAGAGTACACATGTGCTCTAATATATGAAAGAGTACACATGTGCTCTAATATATGAAAGAGTACACATGTGCTCTAATATATGAAAGAGTACACATGTGCTCTAATATATGAAAGAGTACACATGTGCTCTAATATATGAAAGAGTACACATGTGCTCTAATATATGAAAGAGTACACATGTGCTCTAATATATGAAAGAGTACACATGTGCTCTAATATATGAAAGAGTACACATGTGCTCTAATATATGAAAGAGTACACATGTGCTCTAATATATGAAAGAGTACACATGTGCTCTAATATATGAAAGAGTACACATGCGCTCTAATATATGAAAGAGTACACATGTGCTCTAATATATGAAAGAGTACACATGTGCTCTAATATATGAAAGAGTACACATGTGCTCTAATATATGAAAGAGTACACATGTGCTCTAATATATGAAAGAGTACACATGTGCTCTAATATATGAAAGAGTACACATGTGCTCTAATATATGAAAGAGTACACATGTGCTCTAATATATACAAGAGTACACATGTGCTCTAATATATGAAAGAGTACACATGTGCTCTAACATATGAAAGAGTACACATGTGCTCTAACATATGAAAGAGTACACATGTGCTCTAACATATGAAAGAGTACACATGTGCTCTAACATATGAAAGAATTAAAACGATAATATCTCAAAAAATAACTAGCGCCAAATACATCACTCGAAAGGGGACAAATAAGTAAGACAATTATATACCTAATGGAATTAATATCATACCATCTTATTTCTTCAGTGTATAAGTCACCATAGAGTGGAGGGTTAAATGTTAGGATATAAAAATGAATGCAGTAAACACTTCTTGAGTTCTTACTCTAAGATAAAGCATTAGATTTGTAAGCTATATACTTCATTTAGAAGAATCTTTGAGTGATTTACTATTTAGTAAATATTTGAGTAAAAGGAAGAGAATAAATGTATACTCTAAGTTATGTAAAATAAATGCAATGAGTGACCATGGGGGAAATTAATAATTTATGAATTACTCATTAAAATGTTCTGTTACCACCGAAAGCATATTTATTTAAAATCAGCTTTACTTATTGTAAATGAAAGCCAGTATTCAGCAGTGGAATTAAACTAGAAATCATTTTTCTATAAGTATATTAACCATGTGTCTTTACTGGTTTGGTAGAACTGTTTCGTACATTTTTATATTACTATTGTTATATTTCTTGTGTTTATATGTTTCCTTGTGATTGAGATGCATAGACCTAAGCAATAATATAGCGTTGATAAAAAGATAACTGGATATGTCCCTATCAAGGAAGTACAAGTTGCTAGTTACTATTTACTGCACACTTCTGGTAAGTGTGATTATTTTATCAATGGAGTTCTTTACTTTGCTGTAGTATACTTCTAATCTCATTTGTAACTCTTTATTTACACTCCTATCACGTTAACTACGTATTGGTACACATTAGTACCACTATGTATATTACTAATAGATGTACAAATATTAACAACTGTCAATATATTAAACCTAAAATAAACTGTGACAATGTGAACCACTTTATACCTCTGTTTCATCATACAGACAACATCACTAGGTACCTACACACAGAGATACACAGATCCTCTGTCTATCGTCGGACATGTGAAACAGAAGCAATAACATTAACTGGTAATTTTTTGGTTAGGCTGGACTGCGTCTTGGGAACACATGGTCAGCATACTAAGCATACATTTTAATTGTTTTATTTGGTAGCTACAATCCTCATTATAATATCAGAGCTGGAATAAGCTTTTTATTACCCAAATAGAGACTCATTATTAACTAGATAAGGGGCACCCTTAGAGCGCATACCTCCACCGCCTCTTATAAATGATTTTTGACCTAAAACCTGTTTGCTCTCAAAATCTGACCAAATGGTTCTTGGACAATGACTAATCGTCCCACCAAATTTTAGGCAAGTTGGTTGACTACTTTTTGAGTTATGCGATTATCAAGATGACAAATAAAGAAATGCCAGGTAAAACATAATTTACCACATTCTGCAAAGGTAATTATGTTCCATTATAAACTTTTCATTGAAATATTAGATGTGGTTCAAAGAACAATTATTCTATATTAAATCACATGAAAAAAATACAGTTGTAATGCTTTTGTAATTCAAACTATAAAGAATTGTCCCTACCATGTTATTCTATTAAAACTAGTGCAGCTACTTGTACAAGTTATACTAGTGTACTTGTACAAGTTATACTAGTGTACTTGTACAAGTTATACTAGTGTACTTGTACAAGTTATACTAGTGTACTTGTACAAGCTATACTAGTGTACTTGTACAAGTTATACTAGTGTACTTGTACAAGTTATACTAGTGTACTTGTACAAGTTATACTAGTGTACTTGTACAAGTTATACTAGTGTACTTGTACAAGTTATACTAGTGTACTTGTACAAGTTATACTAGTGTACTTGTACAAGTTATACTAATGAACTTGTACAAGTTATACAAGTGTACTTGTACAAGTACACTAGTGTACTTGTATTACACTAGTGTACTTGTATTACACGAGTGTACTTGTATTACACTAGTGTACTTGTATTACACGAGTGTACTTGTATTACACTAGTGTACTTGTATTACACTAGTGAACTTGTATTACACTAGTGAACTTGTATTACACTAATGTACTTGTATTACACTAATGTACTTGTATTACACTAGTGTACTTGAATTACACTAGTGTACTTGAATTACACTAGTGTACTTGCATTACACAAGTGTACTTGTATTACACTAGTGTACTTGCATTACACTAGTGTACTTGCATTACACAAGTGTACTTGTATTACACTAGTGTACTTGTATTACACTAGTGTACTTGTATTACACTAGTGTACTTGTATTACACTAGTGTACTTGCATTACACTAGTGTACTTGCATTACACTAGTGTACTTGCATTACACTAGTGTACTTGCATTACACTAGTGTACTTGTATTACACTAGTGTACTTGTATTACACTAGTGTACTTGCATTACACTAGTGTACTTGCATTACACTAGTGTACTTGCATTACACTAGTGTACTTGTATTACACTAGTGTACTTGTATTACACTAGTGTACTTGTATTACACTAGTGTACTTGTATTACACTAGTGTACTTGTATTACACTAGTGTACTTGTATTACACTAGTGTACTTGCATTACAGTAGTGTACTTGTATTACACAAGTGTACTTGCATTACACTAGTGTACTTGTATTACACTAGTGTACTTGCATTACACTAGTGTACTTGCATTACACTAGTGTACTTGCATTACACTAGTGTACTTGTATTACACTAGTGTAATGCAAGTACACTAGTGTACTTGTATTACACTAGTGTACTTGCATTACACTAGTGTACTTGCATTACACTAGTGTACTTGCATTACACTAGTGTACTTGTATTACACTAGTGTACTTGCATTACACTAGTGTACTTGCATTACACTAGTGTACTTGCATTACACTAGTGTACTTGTATTACACTAGTGTACTTGCATTACACTAGTGTACTTGCATTACACTAGTGTACTTGTATTACACTAGTGTACTTGTATTACACTAGTGTACTTGTATTACACTAGTGTACTTGCATTACACTAGTGTACTTGCATTACACTAGTGTACTTGTATTACACTAGTGTACTTGCATTACACTAGTGTACTTGCATTACATTAGTGTACTTGTATTACACTAGTGTACTTATATTACACTAGTGTACTTATATTACACTAGTGTACTTGTATCACACTAGTGTACTTGCATTACACTAGTGTACTTGCATTACACTAGTGTACTTGCATTACACTAGTGTACTTGTATTACACTAGTGTACTTGTATCACACTAGTGTACTTGCATTACACTAGTGTACTTGTATTACACTAGTGTACTTGTATTACACTAGTGTACTTGTATCACACTAGTGTACTTGCATTACACTAGTGTACTTGCATTACACTAGTGTACTTGCATTACACTAGTGTACTTGTATTACACTAGTGTAGCTGTACTATTAGTCTGTAACAGATGTCATTAAATTTAAAATATGAAGTAAAATCATTTCACCTGAAAATGAAATCATAAAAAGTGGGTAAATTATTCACTATGCATATAAACCAAAAGCAACCAAATAGCTACATTTAGCACAAAAATATCACTGCCTCATTAATTTTGGAAGTTCAAACTTCATCTTCAGCACGAGTGTTAGGTATTCTTAACATTTATCAGAATGGGATATTAAGGAAAGATTCTTCCTAGAGTAAAACTCCTGAGTAAAGACGTTCTGAAGTAGGAAATGCACTCGAGTTATGAAGTACTTTTCTATGTTGAAAATATAGAAAATGATACACCTCATGAACTGCATCATAGTTATACCTCGATGACCATAGTTTTCTATGATTTTAATCATAGAAAACTATCTAATGTAGCTACAAAAGATATGAAGCAGCTTTAAGTTATGAAGAAACTAATACTCCATAACTCAGCAATTTCACTGTATTAACCAAAGTGTACTCAGTAAAAGAAAGCACTGATATCATTGTAAACATTCCTAAAATCAAGACTGTGATATAGTCAGCTGCATTAGTATTACTGTAAGATTTGCTTACTTCTACCCATGGCTTAACACTTCAACTGCGGCGTGACCAACAGCAGTTAAAGTTTTCAAAAAAGTGTTATAGCTAACTGGGGTATTAGCGAAATAGAAGCAAGACCATATGAAAAAGTATTAAATACCTATTAGCTAGTTAACTTTTTAAATTTAACTTACAAATAGCATTTTTCTTGTGTCCAGAACAGTCCGTTTTTTTAACTCTTTTAAATATGTTTTCAAAAGACGCATGTGAGCCCATATAGCTAACATAGAGTTAATAATATTTTAGGATAATGACGCACGTCAAAAAGACACTCGTGTGCAGGGGCATAAGCTCAATCTCAATTTTCTATTTTTCAATCTGGAAGTAGCCTTACTTTGGATTGTTGACATTCTGGATGGCGTAAGTGAGTTGAGAGCCTTTGATGACATTACTTGGATCATCTTCATCCAAACAGAGGCCGTCTTTGGGACATGGCACGTGTCTCACAAAATCTTCAACTCCTTTGTCGTGACAGCGAGCATCGTACGCTTGCTCCATTACGTCCTGCATTGAAACAACCATTTTTTTATTCCATAAAAGTTTGATGTTTTCCTTTTAAAAAGAACTCAGAAATTAATTAATTCATAATCCAATTAATTAGACAAAAGATCTGAATAAATTATAAATCAAAATATTTATATATTTTAGTAGTGTCTTCAGTCATATTGTGACTATTTTGCTGACGTCAAAAGGAAATTAAATACAAGGGACTAGAAGAAGCAGTTAGAGAGGAAAGTGGCTCAATGAACAGAGTCACCTACCACCATCAGTGACAATGCTCATGGATGCAGAAAAGCTACTCTATGAATGCAATTTTTTTACCAAAAAATGTGACAAAAAGGGACCAAAGCACCAGTTGCTGCACTCACGGATGGAAGAGGAAAATGAAGAGGTGATAGTAAATGAAGCCTACGAGTCTACCAAACACAAAATCTAAGACCTCGTGGTTGAAGAGCATAACCCTAGCGCTATCCTCTAAAACTGCACATAGCATTAAAAAATGGTAAATATGGTATAAAATGAAAAAGACAATCCATAATCCAAATTACAACAGTTCAGGGACCAAGGAACACCACCCCCCTTATCTTTCATTCACCACAGACAGCTTCAGGATAGAGCCCCAGGGGACTACATCAAAATAGTTGGTCAGTGTGAGCAGAGGTTGAATTCAATCAATTTTTATACTAATAGTTAGCTAATCTGTTCAGTGAACTTGGTAGCATAATAATTAACTAGCATATTAACCTCAAACATTTTAGAGCAGGTAACATCCAGGTCTTCCTCTTCAACAGCTCCATTGGAATAAAAGCTGAAGAATAATTGCCTTGGAAGCAGAACCAAAACAAGTTCTTGTCCCTGAAAATAAAAAAAAAATAATAAGAATAAAAAAAAAAGAAATATATTAGGGTTGTAGGTACCAAACTATATCAGTATTCATTATATCGGTCATTTTCAGGCATCGAATCAGAAAAAATTACTCTCCTTGACATTCAATTTTTAAATAAAATAAATAATTTAAAATTATCAGTGTATCTGTATCGGTCATTTGGTATATTACCAATACCAAGTATTATTACCAATACATAGCTACCAAGTATTGGTACTCATATTGAAATTAACTATGATATCTGTCATAAAGAAACTTAAAACAAATGAAGTTTTCAGATATCAGAAGAACCAAAAAAATTGTAGAAAAGGGACATGGGGAAAGTTTGAGTAAATGGACGGTACCACATTTCCAATCATATAAGAATAAGTATATAATAATTAGCTATCATTTAATTTCTATTTCAATTGGTATCCATGGTGATGAAAACACTAATTATTATTTATATTTTATTAAATGTTCAAAAATGATGAACCGTCTGACAACTCGTAACTTACCCCAGCCAACAGTGTAAAAATGTGACCTTGCCAGTAAGTATTTGAAACATTCTAGTGAACTTGATATTGAGAATTATTAAATGAATAAGCTTGAAAATGATTAAAGATAAAAGAAATACATATCAGATGCAATAAAAATTAAAGATTTGGAGTCTTCACAGTTTTACAAATATATGAAATAATTTATATTTATATCTCTGTCTGATGTGAAAATATGTTTTAGTAACGAGTCAAACATTTTCTACAGTTTGTTTTGAAGTGCATAGAGCACTCCAAACAAAGTCCTGAATTTTCAAACTTCCTAAAATTTAGAAGATACAAGATTGTGTGCTGAGTAACTACCCAAAAAAAACTGCATGTAGCTACTTGAATATTATTTAAAATGCATATTAATAATAGAGTAAAAAGAAGATGACAAAAGGTTGTTATAAAATTATATAAAAATGAGTTATTTGTTTTGTCAACTGTAGCAGCTATAATGTAAGGATATTATATATCATACCTTTCATTAACTATCATTACCTAGTTTCTTTTTCTTAAAATTGGAACAGTACTGACCTGCTTTGTATTAGAAGTAACATTGCCATAAATATACCCTTCAGATTGCGGTCCTTCATGCGGAGCAGTTTTTTGGAAACCAAATTTTGTCAGATGAAGAAGTAGACCATTTTTGGAGTTGAATTCCCCATTCAATATTACACATTCATTGTCATTGATAGAACATAATATAAGAAACCCAAATAGGGCTAAGTAAATTCTCATGTTCATCAATGTTCAAATCTGTAAATAACAATAATCTCAAATAGCTACTGGCCAAAATATGACTTATTATCAGAAATGCAAAATCTGCTTCATTGTCCTTCAAGATCAATCTAATTGCTTTAAGGAGACCGCCCCCGAAGAAATCTCAAAAAAAATTCTTTTTTTTTATTGTGTAAATAGTTGCTTTATATCCTTCAAAATACCAGACGTATCGTATAACTCTAACCCCCCTGGGGAGAGGGAGAAGTGGGCCGGGGGGTAGGGAGTCAATATGTACTCTAAAAACCATCTCTCAGCCAATTATAATTCGTAATAATTAATTATCTCGCTATATCTGGTATCTAACCTACCACTATAACACGCCTACACCAATGACTGCAAAGAAAGATTGCTCAGTTAGCCCCAAACCTTCGAAGCGTATGGATGCTGCGTGTCAGATCATCAAACTTTGAAAGGAAATTCCTACTAATTCTGAGATCTACAAATCTTGTAATTCAAACCCAAGCTCCTGTTTTTCGGTTGAAGCTAGAGCATTGCAGTTTTTGCATTCGATACTCCATAATGATATCTACAATATGATTTTTTACGATTTTCGAATTTGTTGTAGAAAAAAAATTTCTGACAAATTTTTTTTTTCAAAATTTTTATTTTACTTTTTATGAAAAAGTCGAAATTTAGAAAACCCATTCGAAAATTAAAAATCGAAGAAAATCATATTGTAGATATCAGTATGGAGAATTGAATGCAAAAAACCGCAATGCTCTAGCTTCAACCAAAAAAACAGACGTAGGGTTTTTGAAAATGGTTCGAAATTTTTTCGAATTTCGAATAACTCGTTTTCTATGGGTCTAATCGAAAAAATGTCATGAACAAAAACGATAGGGAATTCAATTTTATATATACATACAAAGTTTCAGAACCATAACTTCAATAATAAAAAAAATTCAAAATTTTGGGGGCGGTCCCCTTAACCCTAATGAGTTTGACATATGTTTTTAAGCACACATTTTAAAAATTACTTTATATCTTTCAAGTAATCCCTTCACATTTATCGGCCTTGCTTGACTTTGTTTCTACAGAAATACCAAACATATTTTTGTATTTAAAAGTTCAAAAATATTTACGTATCGGCATAAATCATATAAATTATGCAATTAATTGTAATATGGCGACGTGTGGCAATGTGAGGTTATGTTCAGCTCAGGACTACGGCCAGCTGTGGTTGGCTGACCAGTCAACGTCAGTGTCTCATCAACCTTGGTCAGGGTAGGTGCTGCGCGTGTTCCCGCTCCAAGGTACTATCGGACGAAGATATAAATAACATTTTGTTCGAAGACACGATTGGAAATGAAAATTTATCAGATTGGAATATATTTTATTTTGTTGTTCTAGTCTATCACTTTAGTCTTATAAATATAAAAAAATGAGTATGCTGCATATTTGCATGTAGAATAATTAGCTATTGCATGTATTATACCTACTTATAGTACCAATGTTATTGATTCATCATTATAATGGATTGAATTATGCCAAAGTAGTCCTTTTTTATTATTTGTGTAATTTATTTACCGACATATAAAAATAAAATAAAAATGTTTTGTTCAATATACACTGAATTAAAAGAAAAATTGTTTTTATTTTAATCATCAAAATATTCATATGAAATATATAGTTCATTAGATATACCTAGGTACTATAAATGAAACTAAAATTTAATTGTCAACTAGGTACAATCTAATAAGAAAAATATAAGAAATCTAACGTCCATGTAAATATTCAACGTATTGATAATCATAGACATAGAAAGAAAATAATATAGCTTAGAACCCTATAAACACATCAGTCCGTACGTTTTCATGGAGAAAACAGACACGCACTCTCTCTTCAAGCCAATCAGAGCTCGCCCTCTCGGTTGCCTATGTCTTATATAACTATGTATTTATTTCTCCTTATTTGTTAAATATTTTTACTTGAAATTTTGTACACATTAGTTTAGTATACCTATATACTAACAACTTGTAAAAAATACAGTACCATAGGTTTATAAATAAGACATGTGTTTTTTTAACACATAGTCAAACTCTCCCGTAGTTTTTGAGACTCAAACTCATTAGGGTTAAAATAATATTCTAGCAAAGTCAGTGGATTTTTAGCTATTTATTCTTATGTTACCATTAATTTTTGGTGGATAAATTGGGAAAATGTTAGTGGAAATTACTGGAAATTGTGGTGGATTTTTTCAGCTTTTTGAAAAAGTCAGTGGGATTTTATGCACCAAATACAGACTGGAATAGTCCTACCCTTCTATGCCATTCGGTAGATAGTCGCCAGACTGTATTAGTGTATTTCATGGTAAATTCCACCGACTTGTCAGTGCAATTTTTCCACCTTTGAAGGCTTGAAAAGAATATTCTAGCAATGTCGGTGTATTTTAACTAGAGTTGCACCGATACTCTTAGTATCATTTAAAGAATCTGAAAGTATCTATGTTTATATGAGTATCTGGCAATTGGTATTGGATCCCCAAAAAAGTTTGAATATTACTGATATTTAATTTACGTAGCATATATAGGTATTAGTTTTCAATTGTACACTAATTGCATATACCTATGTTCATCCGATATACGATTGGGAGATACCTATCAAGATACAATTTAAATAATACTTCATCGTAAATCAGGTAGTCTTTCTATTCATTTATAGTTTCATTATGACATCATTTTAATAAAAATTTATTCCCCAACTCAAATACGCGATCTCAAATAAGTTTTCTTTCACTATAATAGAAGAGTACGTTTATAATTATTTCATTTGTATATGTTAGCTAATACATTTCTACAGATCGGGCAATTGAGTTGAACAATTTTTTACCTTCATGATATTAATTTTTTTCAAACATCTTCAATTATAATACTCTAATTATTACAGGTCAACCTTAAAAGAATTCAGATTATGAAATATTGGTATTACCTACATAAATTTAAATGAGTTTCTATATAGCTTTGGACTATATAATCCAAACAAAATAATCCATATCATTCTAACACGCAATAATCGACAGATGTTTTCTCTATTAAATTCAACAATTAGATGCATAAACTAACAGAATCCATATTCAAATGCGCAACAATCAGCTCATGGCTTCTCAATTAAATGTAAAAATTGGATGCATAAACTAATAAAACCCATATCATTCTAACGCGCAACAATCCCAGTCTGCAGAAACTGGTAAAGTGTTCGTATAGATATCTTATTCTGTTCGGAACAACTGCTAGTAAAATTAATGTAAATATAGGGATTAATTCAGAAGTGTTTGTAGCAAATTGATGTAAATAAGCCTACCTTTAAGAATAAATTCAAAATTGTTCAGAGAATATCCCAAATATCTCCCATATTTTGCAGACTGGCAACAATAGACTGATATTTTCTCTATTAAATGTAACAATTAGATGCATAAACTAACAAAACCCATATCATTCAAA
The DNA here is from genome assembly GCA_947561585.1 of Caprella mutica. NCBI lineage: Eukaryota > Metazoa > Arthropoda > Malacostraca > Amphipoda > Caprellidae > Caprella > Caprella mutica. The sequence goes on from CANNZV010000261.1 coordinate 25,748, forward strand.
CGCGCAACAATCAACTGATGGTTTCTCTATTAAATGTAAAAATTACGATGCATAAACTAACAAAATTCATATCATTGAAACGCACAACAATTGACTGATGGTTTCTCTATTAAATGTAACAATTAGATGCATAGCAATCGGACCGCATGGACCACAGTATTCAGTATTTTGTAAAGCTGAGTAGGGCCATGTGCTACGGCACTCATACTCGCTCAAGTCCAACACCCTCATCATAATGCTCCAATATAATTTTGAAGAGAAAGGAAACAATGTTCCTCTCTCTTCCACATCCTGGTGGCTTACACATTTATATCAATTAAAAAGAAAATTTATGGTCAATAAAAGTAAAAATTTTTGCTCCAGATGAGACTATGCGAGAAGGCCTTTGAACAGATATCAGTGCTAATGCAATGTATATATAGCTATATATTTTATTTTATTTTATTTTTTTTTTTAATTTTAGAATTTTCCTTCAATAAAGGGGTAATAAAAAAAAGCAAACACTCACACATCTCAAAAAACACTGATCATATACCTAACACTCCACACCCAATATATTAACCTAGACACACAATATATAACTAAATCTCTATGCTCTACTCTCATATAGCATAGGATCAGAAAACTTTCACACATAACACAAATCATTCTATAAAAAACCCTAACAATAAACACACACACATAATCTAAACAAACAATATACAACTGAATCTCTATGCTCTACTCTCATAGAGCATAGGATCAGAAAACTTTCACACATAACACAAATCATTCTATAAAAACCCTAACAATAAACACACACACATAATCTAAACAAACAATATACAACTGAATCTCTATGCTCTACTCTCATAGAGCATAGGATCAGAAAACTTTCACACATAACACAAATCATTCTATAAAAACCCTAACAATAAACACACACACATAATCTAAACAAACAATATAAAGCTGAATCTCTATGCTCTACTCTCATAGAGCATAGGATCAGAAAACTTTCACACATAACACAAATCATTCTATAAAAACCCTAACAATACACACACACACATAATCTAAACAAACAATATACAACTGAATCTCTATGCTCTACTCTCATAGAGCATAGGATCAGAAAACTTTCACACATAACACAAATCATTCTATAAAAACCCTAACAATACACACACACACACACAGTCTAAACAAACGATATACAACTGAATCTCTATGCTCTACTCTCATAGAACATAGGATCAGAGTCTTTCAATAGACAGAACCACACAACAAACACCCTATGACTTTAAAAGTAATCACATAAGTAACTAGTCAATAAATAAAATAGATTTAGTGTTTCTCCATGTGATCACAGAAGTGAAGCAAGAAGCAAATATTATCAGTCAACTGTTTCCCTCATTCTAGACAGCCTCATTCGCCAGAGAGCTCCGAGGAATGCTTTACTCAAATCAGCATTGCAAGCTTCATTGAAGAGCAGAATCTGTGGTAAGGTTTTATCCTGCATGTTAAACTGTCTTCTCAAGTCCTCATACCCACTGCAATCTATCAGAAAGTGCTCGAGTGTCTCTTCTACACCATCTTGACAAGATTTACATAAGCAGTTCTCTCCAAGATATCTACCCCTCCACCCAAGACTGAGACTATCACTACGTGCTCTAAACAACAAAGTAGATTCCCATGTGTTGTCATAAAAAGGTTCTTGTACTTTTTCTATCTTGTACTGTCTATAGCATGTTAAAGTGGTCAGCCCCATCATTTCCCCCATCCAATTACTCCTATCTATCTCCTCAATCTTTTTTTCCAATTCAATCGCTGATATTGCTTCCAACTGTCTCAATTCATTCATTCCTAAATCATTTAGATACTTCTTTATAGTCTTGGCTAAATTATCTATCCCTTTTTCATACATATCCAGGAATACCATTCTAGTTAGATCTCCCATTTCCCCCCTCAGTACAGATTGTAAATATTTAAGCTTAGCTTTCATGTCCCTGCTAATCATAGTCATCGCGCCTATGTCCCCCTGCAGTGCAGCAATGGCCACATGTCCCGGCCCCCCCAAAACAAATCTCCACACCTTATTTTCTTCTCTTTGTAGCTGTTTTAGCTCCGTCTTGTTCCACACTACAACAGGTATACCAAACAGTAAGGAAGGTAAAGCAACACTTTCCCAATATGTTTTCCCAACCAAGACTTTGTTGCAGCTCTTCTGCATTACTGAATATGATAGGTTTGACAATCTTCTGCTCTCCCCCAATTTAGTATCTTTGTGAATTTTGAAACAATCTTTCCCATTACTGATATTCACTCCAAGATATTTCACCCTTTCTTTCACTTTGATATCCTCTATCTCATCAATATTATTGTCATTGTTAAAGACAATAACTACACTTTTCTCCTTATTGATTCTCATTCCAAGTTCTGATGCTACCTCATTAACTTTCTTAATTAATAATTTCATGTTTCCTTTATTCTGTGCTAGCAGCAGCCCATCATCTGCAAACATCAACACTGGTAATTTTACCTTGTCGTTTCTGAAACCAATGTTTGTGTCAATAAGTCTCTCAATAATTTGGTTCATTACCATTACAAAAAGCCAAGGTGAGCACGTACAGCCCTGCCTTATCCCACTACTGACATTTACCATCCCTATTTCTCTATTCTGAAACCAAATCTGCGTAGCATCGCTCGAGTATATCCGTGACACAATTTCAATCAGATTGGGGTCGCACTTGTACTTCATCATGATTTTTATAATCTGTTTCCTATCAATCGAATCAAATGCCTTGGCAAAGTCGATTGCTGTTATGAATAGAGGTTCACCACACGGGTGATTCGGACCAGTCAATATTACTAAAAAACGGAAAAATGTCAGTAGATAGGTAGTAATGTACCCCTACTTGGGCAATATGTAACAGAACATCTAAATCTTTTAATAATTTTGTGATATATATCAAACGAAATTGTAAAAAATATGACCTTGTTTCAACTTTATATTCAAATAATGAAGACTTTTTTTCAACTTTAGTTGCAGGTAGTGATGCAACCATTAAAAAAAACATTTTTTTTTGTTTTAAACATGTTTTTTATTAAAAAAAACATCACCCAATAAAAAACAGCCTATAAAGTGTTTTTTATTGGAAATACTGTTTTATTTTAAAATACATTGTTTTTTTTTCTAGAAAACCTTTTTATTTTAATATTATACAAAAGTAACAAGATTGCTCTATATATATTCATAACAATCATTTTCCAAGTGTTTGTAGTCAAAATTTACTTAAGTATCTCTGATTGTTTGCTCAATAATTTGTTAGTGTATACTTTGTCATAATTTCATGATTTTTTCATCATCATGCAATCAAGTGATTCATTTTACTGGGATCTTGGAGTTGGTTTAGAATAGATATATACCAATCAAGTTTCTTCACCAAAAGTTGAAGATACTTTTAAATCAATGTCACCAATTGAAGATCAATTGATGAACATTTAATTAAAGCTGGATTGAATCAAGCTCAAAAGCTGTTGTTGAGGATAATTGATTTAATCTGATCATAGTTGCAAAGAATGCTAAATCCATTTGGATAATTTAGAAATCAAAGCACAGACAATAAACAGAGAAATAAGTTTAAGCTCAGTATCAAAAATTTCAAGGTTATATCTTGTAAATATTACTTCAGATTGTAAATCGGTAGTGGAAGGGATTCATTGGCAACACGCTTTGCTATCATCAGGAAAGATTTATGTAATGGTGAAATTAGAATGATGTCTGCAACATAAGGAAAATCTGTCAGATAATTTGTTATTTGCATCAAAGTTTCTCTAATAGTGAAGAATTAGATAGCACAAAGTCTCAGTCCGATCTGAATGCTTATCCTGTTGTTCATGAATCTGTTGAGGTTAATATTGTGGATTCCAATGATGAAAATGTATTTGAGGGTTTGAAAATATTTCAACTAATGAGGGTAAAGTTAGTGAAGATGAAGTTAGAGATAGTGGGAAGCATCACACTAGATCTCAGGGACCTGTTTCACATTATCTAATGTACAACCTGTAACTCTTGAGAGAGGTATAAAGAAACATACTCTATAACTAATGTGTCTGTGAACAGAGTATTCTCATATTGATATTATGTTATTCTTGTTTTGAATTCTTTTTACAGTGATTTTGTAAATAAAATATGGTTTCAACTTTGAGGCTATTATACTCTTTATCAACTAAAAATGTCTTGTATTCTATAATGTGTTTTCCTTTCAATTTTTTTCATTTTTTTTTTGTGTTATTTTGTTTAAATTGGACTATGTGGAACTATTGTTTTGTGTTAGCATTGGTGATGAAGTTGAGCAATAGTATTTACGTTCACCCCGGTTAGTTTACTCTGGTGGGGGGGGGAGGGGGGGGGATGTAGCCGTTTGGCTTTTAACCATTATATTCATAGTAAACTAATCCTCATCCATTATTCATTCACAATATGTTGCTCATCTTCTTACCTCTTTTTCAGTCATTATATAGCAATTCATAATAGTTTACAAATCCTTCCATAACCTTTTCATACCTCAAACTGCTCCTATTCATTTGATGGTATGCTTTGCATGGCGAGTGTGTACATTGTGATTATTATTATTTTTGCTAATACATGTAGGTGCTTATGTTATTCTTCATTATCTGTCAATTATTTGTTTTGTCTTTTATTTATGTTTATTATTATTTTTTTTTTATTTTTTCATATCTTTCACAGCATTATTCATAATCTCACCTGCTCATGCTTTCTTTTCTTTTTCTTTTCTTGTTTCTTTTCCTGTTTCTTTTCTGATTTCTATTTTCCATCTTTACTTAGTTCTGTTAAATTTATATTTTCTTTATCATTTCATTTTTCATAATATATCATTTGATTTCTGTTTTGTTCTTTTCTTTATTATATATTAAAATAATCTTAAGTTTCTTCTATTAATTTACCTTTTGAATCCATGCATGTTTAATATTAATTAATAATAGGAATAGTAACGGCCAAATGTGACTATATCAATTGTATAGTTTGATATTGGATGGAATTATGTGTTGGCGTGAAAGAAACGTGTAGCACGACGCTGCTTAGTGAAAAGATAACAGAAATTATAAATTAGCGTCACAATATTAATTGCATAGTTTGTAATAGGAAGGAATTATGTATTGGCATGATGGAAATGTGCGTTAGTTAGTGAAAAATACGGCAAATGTAAATTAGCGTGACTATATTAATTTTATAGTTTGTTATTGGATGGAATTATGTAATCGGCGTGATAGAAACGTGCGGCACGATACCAAGTTAAAAGATAACAAAAAATATAAATTCGAATATTCATTTTTAAATATTATATCACACTTTTGTTTTATTTACACATATTCATTTTACGTTTGACTGGCATCATGTAGCATGACGATATTACGCAAATTATACACTGTCTAGTTTCTTGTTCTTTGTCAACTTTAATAATTTTTGTTCTTTTGAATTTTATGTCAGGTTCCCCTTAAACTCTTTGATTTGAAATTATTTTTTTCTTATTTTCTTTGTTTAAAGAAAATTCTCCATTCTCTTCATTTCAATTTATTACGTAAAAGTTTAATTACCGTGTCATGAGATATAAATCATATCCATAATTATAAAACTAATGTTTAAATTTTACAGATGATTATCTTCACAAATTTGCTTGCCAATTGAAAGACTCTCTAAAAGTAAGAATATAAAATGAGTAATGATGCAATGAAAGAGTAACGTTGGTTCCTGGTGAATGATTGCACCTTCCATATTCCAACCAAAGAGCAAGGTGAGTCAAGAAATTTCTATTTTGTATTGTTGTTCATAACTATGGATATTAAATGTAGATATTTATTTTGTGTTCTGTTTCAGCTCGATTTCTTGGACTTAGAAGTCCTCCATATTGAGGGTCCTCCTTTCACTGATGTTCACTATCTAAATAAAATAGAAGTCAGACAGCTAATCCAGTAAAAATCAAATGGAATAAAATGGCTTTTCGGAGGAATTTAAAATGACTAAATGATACTCTATTCAGACAGTAACTGTACAAACCCAATGAACCCTATGGAATGGAAAACTTATTGGAGGATCAAAGTGGAATAGCCAATATAGTGTTCAACCACTATTCACGTATAATCTGATGTACTGTATGAAATAATATTGTATCAGAGGGTTAGAGTGAAATAAAACGATTATTCTAGTAACAACTTTATTTAATAATTAGGTAGGTAGCTAGGTAAGATAATTTAGTATAGTGCAATAGTAACGATAATGTGTTTAATTATCCTTCATGAAAACCTGGTGATAGATTATGCATGACTATTAATTAAAATAAAGAATATTGTAGAATCTGATATACTATACGATTAAAAGGCTAGTCATCATAGGGCCTCTGACAACCGTTTCCCTCCTGAAACTCAAATTTTATCCGTTTTACAATAACACATTGTATTTAATAACTATAAAAATATATATTTATACATGCGCGACGGGTCCATACAATTACCGGAACGGAACATGAATTACCGGAGCGGAGTTGTTATATTGAGAAATAGTCCTTGTTAAGTCATATAGGTATACATTAGGTCTATTTATGTTCCAATTGATATCATATTTTACCATTTTATACTCATTTCTGCTCGTATATTTGCTACCAAACATCTGCAACCTATTCATAAACTTTACAAGAGTATATGCTTAAATTCGTTTTCTTTGCATAATCTTTCTAAGAAAATATTTTGAGGGGGAACTAAAGTAATTTTAATACTGGATTCCATATTATAGTTTTAATGAGAAGTATTTTGGTTTTATTTTGTGTATCCATTACTAGTATGTGTTGATATTCTATTAATCAGGATTTAAATTTTATGCAACATATACAAATTTATTTCATTTTTAATCGGGTAGTACCTAGGTAAATTCATAACTGCTGCTATCTGTCGCATTGAAGTTATGATGACTTACTTAATATACATATACATATACGAACAGAAATGAGTATATAATAGTAAAATATGACATCAATTAGAACATAAATTGACCTAATGTATACCTAAATGACTTAACAAGGACTACTTCTCAATAAAACAACTCCATTCCGGTAATTCATGTTCCGTTCCGGTAATTCATGGTTCATTCCGGTAAATCGTGGTTCGTTCCAGTAATTGTTTGAACCGCATGCGTGACCCATAGCGGAAATTTCCGTCATGTTTCATTCTTAGCATGTTTAATAAAATAATATATAATTACATGGCTAATCATTAATGCAGATGCCGCAGGAGGGAATGGGTTAAAAAAAATTGCATTGGTTTAGGTTTCAGCTAATAAGTGATAAAGATATCACAGACATATGTCAAATAACAACTGTTCATCATTAGTTTTTGTTGAGAGTGATTCCAGACGTGAGCTTTCAGCTGTTGAATTCGCTAGTGACATGCTATAAAGATTATCTCTTTTCTAAATGAAAATATAGTATAAGCCTTCGCTTTTTCTGTTCTTCCATTTCCTTTAGATCATAGAGTGAGTGTGATATTTCAGTTAATGTTTTACAGGCATTATTTATAATATTTTTGGGGTGCCGACGTTTGAATCACGGAATATGGAGTTTTTAATAAATCGGCCCCCTGTGCCGATTAGTGGACTTTTATACATTTAAGTAAGTAGTTTTATGTATATATTTATGTCAGGAATATTAATTACAAGGTAAAAATTTAATTATTTCGAAGTTATTCCAATAAATTTCATTGATCGTCGTGGGTGCCGGATTTCATGTGATCTAAGAATCGGCACCCATGGGTGTCGAATCAAGAATCTTCAATCATAAAATCAGCACAGGGCCGGTTCAACAATATCACAACCTTTTTGCTGCAAGTAAAAATGATCGGATTCATCAGCAGTACCTGTACGAACTATACATGGACCTAAGTTCAATTATAGCGATGCGCAAATGTAAATACATTCAATGCAGTAAAAATAAGTAACAATTAAATGATTCATTGTGTTTCTATTATTTCCTAATTTATATATTTTATTATGTAAATACCTTATTGTAGGTAATACAGTGGAACTCCTCTATAGTGAACTCCTGTATAGTAAATCATGTATAACAGTATAGTAGATTCCTGCATAGCGAACTTACACCTATAGCGAAAATATTTAGTTTAGTCTGCCACAAAAATTCGTAAGTTTTCTATGAATATAGTAAATTAAACAATTTCATGAAAGAGAAGTTCTACCAGTGCAACTCCTCTATAATGAAGTCAAGTGTAGCGAACCATCCTGATTTTTAGAGTTCTCAGAAATAAAATACCCTGTATATAGAATTTATTTTAAAAAGAAATGAATTATTTACTATAGTCTGCCATGAAAATGATCGTTTTCTATTCATCTTATTAAAAATCTATAGTGAACTAGTTGAAGTTCACTATAGAAGAGTTTTACTGAATCAAAGAAAAGTTCATAATTATATTAATTTATCTAATCACTGTTATCTTATGTCCTATTATTTTCCAATTCTCTAAGTTTATAGTCATGTACCCAAACCAATTATAAAATATCTACAAGCATTACAATTAGTAAAAATAATATTTGCGAATGTGAAATTAGTAACTGTCAAAAATATACTATTGATACGCTTTTCTCTGACTGTGCCTGAGTAAATGAATCCATGTTATAATATTATTGTGATATATAACATTAGCTGAACACATATATCGTATTTTGTGATGTATTTTGAAAACCAATATATTATTTCAATTTACAATTATATGAGAAACCACTCAAGTTCTCATACGTTCAGTACTGAGTACTTAGTGGAAAGATATGAATTTTTATCACATACGTTAATTATGAAGAACTCCTATTAGACCAGTCTGCAGAATATGGAACATTTTTCCAAGACTCTCTGCAGGAGTTTTTGATTGAATTTTAGAAATTGGAGATCTGTGCGGGAGATCTTGAATTAATTCATATGTTACCATTAATTTAGCTGCGGGAGATTTTGAATTAATTCCTATGTTACCATTAATTTAGCTGCAGGAGATTCTGAATCTGCTACTGAGAGTCAGACAGTAACTGTATTTCAAATTAAAATCTCTGCAGGAGCCAGGAGAAGAGACACATTCTGCAGACTGGCTATTAGATTGGATTAACGGCAAGCAGTTCTATATATAATATATATATAATAATAACAACATGTTAATCTTATCTTCTCACTTTTCAAATTTGTAATATTTATCGTATTGTTAAAATTCTGTTTAAGTCGGTTAAAATAATATAAATTTGATGGACAATGTAAATGTTTCTTAACCATTTAACAGTTTCTTAATGACCGAAAGACTAAAGTTATTCTAGAGCAGTACCCCTACCCTACAGTGCCGAAAAGTGAATTTTAACGATCATTGGTGTAGACGGTAGAGTGTGCCGATTATACAAACTGATACTGTTGATTATTGAAATTCAAATGATGATTACTAGTGATTAAGGGATTTAAGTTTATAAGCTTCTTATTTTAACAATTAACAAGAGGTAGAGCATTTATGAGGACGTAAAAATATCCCTCCAATATTGACCAGGGTTTAGTTTTAACACTATATATCTTATTTATTGATAATTTATAATACGATAAAACGGACTCTGGTCGCTTAAAGTGCCGATTAGTGAGGCATTTACCCTATGGGACATTTTTAACATTTTCTGTACGAACAATCCTTAATTTCCTCCTATATTTACATGTATTTTACTGAGAGTCTGAGAACAGAGGCTAGAATAGAGAATTTCTTGGAGAACAGTTTACCAGTTCTGTTGAATGCATGTCAAGCATTCAATATATGCATCTCGTTGACCGAATTTTGGTGGTCCTGGCATGTAGAGGGCGCTCTCCGCTCACCTTGGTCAGTATTTTTTGGTTACAAAAGATTTTACTCTTTATCGCTTGCCAGACGTTTGCGCATTTCAGTTGTTATAATTACATTATGCGTTAGGGTTGGAGGTGTCATTACTGGGAAGTGAGGAGTGCCGGCTTTGGAAGTTTGCAAGTGGCTGTAATTGTTTCCGCGTGAGTCTGTCTGATTCCGCGTGAGTCTGTCTGTTTCCGCGTGAGTCTGTCTGTTTCCGCGTGAGTCTGTCTGTTTCCGCGTGAGTCTGTCTGTTTCCGCGTGAGTCTGTCTGTTTCCGCATGAGTCTGTCTGTTTCTGCGTGAGTCTGTCTGTTTCCGCATGAGTCTGTCTGTTTCCGCGTGAGTCTCTCTGTTTCCGCGTGAGTCTGTTTGTGTCCGAATGAATCTGTGTCTGTTTTTGGTCTGTGTCTGTTTTTAGCCTGTGTCTGTTTTTAGCCTGTGTCTGTTTTTAGCCTGTGTCTGTTTTTAGCCTGTGTCTGTTTTTAGCCTGTGTCTGTTTTTAGCCTGTGTCTGTATTTAGCCTGTGTCTGTATTTAGTCTGTGTCTGTCTTTGGTCTGTGTCTGTCTTTGGTCTGTGTCTGTCTTTGGTCTGTGTCTGTCTTTGGTCTGTGTCTGTCTTTGGTCTGTGTCTGTCTTTGGTCTGTGTCTGTCTTTGGTCTTTGAGCGAACTTATCTTTTATATATTCCAGATACATTAGAGTACTCACTGATTGTTCGTTTATAGATGATTATTGGTTTATACTAGTACAAGATCTCGGAGCTGTGTGGAGCATAAGTGGGGAAAGCGTCAATACTTGGTAAGTAGAAAAGTATAGCCGGGTAGGGTGATTACATCATATTCGTTAGTCTAAGCTTGCTCTTCTGATTTAATATTGTGGAGGGTGTAAATTGTTACCTGTGCTCTATTTACAGTCACAACTCTGGGGTGCTATTTACTTCTATAAATAATCATCAAGTGTAAATAAATTTTCCTATTTCCTATATAATCATTAAGTCTAAATAAATTTAAATACCTACTGATTCACTAAGGAGAATTGTGCGCTGTATAGATTTATTTTAATCATTGTCAAGTTTTAGCATTCCAACTGAAGATGTTTATAGAGTTTAACTTTTTTTATTTTATTTTGCAGCACCACATGATCTGCAACTTGTAAAAGTCAGGAATACAGTGCGTTTCAAGATATCGTTGTGTTTTTCTTTGCCACCAAAACCCCTGGCTCCCAGAAGTCAAACTTCGCCCCGAGCTTGTTGCTAACAGTGCAAGTAGCGTTCTACCTAACTTCAGTGGGGTTGACAGTTGTTTATAATTGAATCGCCTCTGCCTACGATCTGAATCGCCTCTGCCTACGATTTGAATCGCCCCCTGCCTACGATTTGAATAGCCCCCTGCCTACGATTTGAATTACCCCTGCCTACGATTGGATCCTATCTACGATTTGAGTCATCCTCTATTTACTGTTGCGTCAGGAGTGTTCTGGGGTGAACTGTCTTATTCATCATCCTGGGAGGCCGGATTCTGCTGCTTCTGCACTACAAAATAGATGAGTACCCCTTTTTGTAACTGATTAAGTTAGGGCACAGTTTAAGTTCATTCAATTGCACCCCTCCATGGTTTATCGTAATTGAGAATTCATATTTGTGTGTAGGACTTAGCGATCTCATTTCGTTTAAGTTGATAGGCATAGGTTGCCTTTGAATTTTGGGAGACTTTATTATTATTTAGTTTACGGCATCAATATGGAAAAGTTGACTATTCTTGGATTGAAGAGGGTGCTAGATTATTTAGGTGAGGCAACCTCTGGCGGTAAGAATGATTTACTGTGCCGATTGCACGAATCTCTCTCGAATAGATACTACTTGCGAGGAGCTGGAGAAGGAGATGAGTGCGAGTGGTGGTGTAGGTGCGAGTGGTGGGGTAGGTGCGAGTGGTGGGGTAGGTGCGAGTGGTGGTGTAGGTGCGAGTGGTTCTCACTGGAATGATCAGGGTCGTGGCCGGATATTCATGGTTGAAGTGAGACGCATGGATTGCGGAAGCCTATTGGATTCCGTCGGACCAGAGGACAGCATATCTCAAGTTGAATGTTTGAGAGCTGATGTGGGTGGTTTAACTAGTAAGAGGAGAATTCGTGGGAGATCTCGCTCCAATGTATCGCGAGCAACTGGAGTGTGTTCTATTATGAGTGGTACCTCCGCCGTGGAACGTGCTCGAGAAATCGCCGTGGAGCGAGCTAAGGAAGAAGTGCGCATTGCTAACTTTGAACACATTGACACGATAAGGAGAGAGAATGAGCTAAAACTCTTAGAAAATGAAAAATCGCGGATTGATGACGAGATGCGGCGAAGAATGGAGCAAATGGAAATGGAGGCATATATAGAGAGGCTAAAGAGGGAAGGTGAGCAGAGGGCTCGGTTAGCAAAGGAAAACATGTGGAATAAATATGCGATGATGGATTCAGGAGCCTCACATAATGGAGGTTTACGGCTTCAAGGGGTAATCGGAGTCGGTACTTCTGAAATAAAGAATCCAATTGATGTACCACGTAATAAAACTGGAATACTCAACTCCATTGGGAGATTGGTACCTGAACCTGTTGCTCACAATAGAGAAATTAATAGCGAGTGCTGTAGCCAGGATAGGAATGCTACTCTTCCCAACAACTCTCAACTGATTCATGAATTAACTGCAAGCAACCTAAGGATGTGCATGCCTAAACGCGAGATTCAGATGTTTGGAGGTGAACCAGAGAAGTACATCACGTTCAAACAATCCATGGGATCCATTCCAGGCGGCTAACCAAGCCGTTACAATCGTGTTAGCTTCTAGTGTAGATTTAGAAACGAGGGAGAGTACACGTGTGTGCGTCGCTCTCAGACCTGACTGAGTAAGTTGAGTAACGATTCTCGTTAGCACAACAGCTGATGTTAACTTACACATTATTCTTCAAAATACTTTAGATATCTGATCATTTTGCTCAATAATTTTCTCATCTATGGACATTTAACTGATGTAAGAAGATTAATTGATGAATATTTAGGCAACAGATGCAATGTTAATGACTTAAATAAGCGTTTGGAGGAGCGTTTGCTAGATGTGTGCACCCTCCCTCGTTTCTCAAACGTCACTGGCCGTGTGCGAATGCTCCCTGTACTGTCAGTCTGATGCTAGGGTGACGTCATATGTGTGCTGTGACGTCACTACACGACACAGCGGAACAACAACAAGACGCCAAGGAAGCTGTTTTGACTGAAGCGAAGAGAGACAAGGAAGCTCACTTGACTAATTGTTAACAACAAGGTGTTAACACGATGGTTCCGCTTATACGTTGTTGGTTTAGCCGTTACACCGCTTCCTTAGTACTATAACTTCCTTGATCCATTCTTAGGTCTAAAACGTTAGATGCCAGTGAGAAACTGGATTATCTATACCAGTATACGAAGGGAGAGCCAAGAGAACTAGTTCATGCTGCACTATACATGAATCCTGAGAAAGGATTCAAAGAAACTATGAAATGTTTTGATCAGAAATATGGAGCCCCTGAACTTGTGGCTGCGGCTTACATGGAAAGACTATTTGCTAGAGGTAACTTGATGCGTGACGACGTGGAAGGACTAAAGTCCTATGCCATTACCCTGAGGCTAACAAAGAACGTTGTCGCTCAAATTCCTTACGGCAAAACTGAGCTTGAGCATCCAAAGACCATACGTTCTCTTGTGTCAAAACTTCCTTAAACTATGCAGGAGAGGTGGAGGGCAATTGTGCGTAGGAAGAGGAAAGAAAACGGCTTATCTGTTACGTACGAAGACCTGATGGATTTTGTGGATGAAGATGTTCGTGTGGCTTCAGATCCGGTCTTTGGCAAGGTTGCAATGGAGAATGAAATGCTCAGCAAAAATACTGGTACCTTTGGAGCTCGCCCAAAGATAAGAGCGACCGTGAACGCAGTTACATGTGAGGATCCTATCATTAAAGAAGACAGTCCGATGGTCTCGTCCACGTGTGGAACTGGGAAATCTGTTACATCAGAAAGATTATAACCGCTTCTTCAGTGTGCGCTGTGTGAGGGGTCGCGTACCATTGACTCTTGCCGTGAATTTCAGAGATTGGGTGTTGAACAGTGTATGAGCTGTGCTAAAAACGAAAAACTCTGCTTTCTGTGTTTAAATGAAGGTCACATGGCTAGAAACTGTACGGATCCGCGGGTTTGCACAAAGTGTGGAAGGTGGCATCATGTTTTACTGCATGGGAATCAAAGACTAGGGGCATCGATATCTGAAAGAGAACGGGACTTTCATGATAAGCAATTAGGGGCTCGTGGTCTTGCTAATGGGGAGTTAAATTCACAAGGAAAACCGCACTACTTTGCTGCAAGTGGAGAAGCTCAACGTAACTCTCAACGCCCCCAAAAGAATCAATATAGTGGAGCAAATTTTGGAAGCTGTTATGGGGGAAGAACCTACTCGGACGACTCGCTGCTTACAATATTCTGTGAGGCGGAGGCAGCAATGAATAGCCGACCACATACTATAGTAGGAAGTGATCCTGATGCCGACCCATTAACACCCCAGATGTTGTTGAACATTGGGGGTAGCATGCCTTTGGCCGCATCTCAGGACAGCCTACTGATAGATAGTGTGGAGAGATGGGGCCAGGTACAAGTCGTGGCAACAGAATTCTGGCGAAGGTGGTGCAGAGAATATCGGAGTTCACTGCAAGGACGTTGTAAATGGAACAAAGTTCAGAGGTGTGTAAGAGTGGGAGACGTCGTGCTTGTGATCGACGAGAGTGAAGCAAGGTGTCATTGGCCAATAGGTAGGGTGTTGAGTGTGAAGCAGAGCTCTGATGGATTGGTTAGGAGTGTTGATGTGCTTGCACGAGGGAAACGATATAAGAGGCCTATTGCCAAAATAATAATGTTGGTGGAAAACGAGGAACTCCCTTGAGTGGAATAACAGGGGGAGGCTTTCGTAGTCTATTGGAAGAAATTTGTAGATGTTGCAGAGTGTGTGGTGTCCGTAATTCTGAATGTCTTGAGGTGTCTGAAGGCATGTCTTAGAGTTTTTCTGTATTTCATGATATTTCGAATTATTTTATCCCTGTCATATATTAAATTTAGTAAAGAACGTTACCAGGGAGGGACCGAGAATCTATCGTGTGTCAGTAGTTGGGGTATTGGGGATGCCCATTTTATGGCAACCGCCCGTATTGAATGAGCGTGTAATAGTGAAAAAGAGTTTCAGGGTGAGGGACTGTTGAATGCATATCAAGCATTCAATATATGCATCTCGTTGACCGAATTTTGGTGGTGCTGGCATGTAGAGGGCACTCTCCGCTCACCTTGGTCAGTATTTTTTGGTTACAAAAGATTTTACTCTTTATCGCTTACCAGACGGTTGCGCATTTCAGTTGTTATATGTACATCGTGCGTTAGGGTTGGAGGTGTCATTACTGGGAAGTGAGGAGTGCCGGCTTTGAAAGTTTGCAAGTGGCTGTAATTGTTTCCGCGTGAGTCTGTCTGTTTCCGCGTTAGTCTGTTTGTTTCCGCGTGAGTCTGTCTGCTTCCGCGTGAGTCTGTTTGTGTCCGAATGAATCTGTGTCTGTTTTTAGCCTGTGTCTGTTTTTAGCCTGTGTCTGTTTTTAGCCTGTGTCTGTTTTTAGCCTGTGTCTGTTTTTAGCCTGTGTCTGTGTTTAGCCTGTGTCTGTTTTTAGCCTGTGTCTGTATTTGGTCTGTGTCTGTCTTTGGTCTGTGTCTGTCTTTGGTCTTTGAGCGAACTTATCATAATATCTTTTATACATTCCAGATACATTAGAGTACTCACTGATTGTTTGTTTATAGATGATTATTGGTTTATATTAGTTAGTACAAGATCTGGGGCTGTGTGGAGCATTAGTGGGGAAAGCGTTAATACTTGGTAAGTAGAAAAGTATAGCCGGGTAGGGTGATTACATCATATTCGTTAGTCTAAACTCTAAGCTTGCTCTTCTGATTTAATATTGTGGAGAGTGTAAATTGTTACCTGTGCTCTATTTGGAGTCACAACTCTGGGGTGCTATTTACTTCTACCAGTCTGTATTTCGTGGTAAATTCCACCAACATGTCAGTGGAATTTTTTCCCTTTGAAAATAATATTCTGACAAAGTCGGTGGATTTTGAGTTATTAACTTATTTATTCCTATGTTACCATTAATTTTCGGTGGATAAATTGGGAAAATGTTGGTGGATCAGCCAAATTACTGGAAATTTATGGTGGATTTTTTCAGCTTTTTGAAAAAGTCGGTGGGATTTTTTGCACCAAATACAGACTGGTACTTCTATAAATATCATTCCTATATAATCAATAATCATCAAGTGTAAATAAATTTTCCTATTTCCTATATAATCATTAAGTCTAAATAAATTTAAATACCTACTGATTCACTAAGGAGAATTGTTTGCTGTATAGATTTATTTTAATCATTGTGAAGTTTTAGCATTCCAACTTAAGATGTTTATAGAGTTTAACTTTTTTAATTTTATTTTGCAGCACCACATGATCTGCAACTTGTAAAAGTCAGGAATACAGTGCGTTTCAAGATATCGTTGTGTTTTTCTTTGCCACCAAAACCCCTAGCTCCCAGAAGTCAAACTTCGCCCCGGCCCCCGAGCTTGTTGCTAACAAGTTCCTACAGTCTGGCTTTGAGTCTTTCAATTGCTCAGATTGTATTTGGTGGTAAATTCCAATGATATGTCGGCAGATATTCAATTTCTCTAATAAAAATATTCCTACAATGTATAAAATATTCCCAAACTGGCATAGGTACTCAGACTCTATTCTGACTCTGTAACATCATAACATGGATGGTTTGGAGAATTCTGGTCATTTAGACATAAATTGCCCTCAAAATAAAATCTTTGGGGACTGGCACTACTCTGACACACTTTGCAGACTGACTGGTAGATGCCACAAGAAATAAATGAAACTATTATAATTTTTAACTATATAGTGAAAAACTCTCCGGACCACAGAACATTGAATAAGAAGAAGCTCAGATCGACTGTGTACACATGGTGCCAGGTGTACACTGTCGTAAAATTTCAACCAATCACGTCCATTGATCGCTGACGTCACTATAAACACTCTCTCGAAAACAGTTTGAGCGTGCATTCTACCTCAGCTCATTATCTTTGCTGGGAGTCATATCTTCCTACCAAATTATGTAAACGATTATCTCTATTCTATAGCCCAGCTACTAAGCAATAATAAACTAATCTTCTTTGCAACAAACACAAATTGACACCATTTCGGTTGTAATACGCATTCAAAATACGGACTCTGCAGAACTCAGAACTGGTGTCTGGTGAAACGAAGCCTCTGATTGGCTCTAGTTTAGGTGACGTCACTGTAAACGGCACTCAAGAGTAATATAATGGGATCTACACTTCTTCTTCTATTCTTCTTCTTTCTTCTTCTTTGCAGGGTTTTTTCGGAGATTGGACTGCAGTCATCCGCTGTCCGTGCCTCCTGAAAATTCAATAGCAGTTAGTTTCAATAAAGACATTAAAAATAATTTATTGATGGTCTATTTTTATTTCACATATAGCTACTCAAAATTTCTCAATATAATTCCCACTGTTAGTTTGTTAATACTATATAGGCCAGTGTTAGACTAATTGAAAATTGGGATTGGACCAAGAGGCATCAATTGTGCTCAATATTGAGATCCTTACAGAGGGTCCAAGCTCCTGTTTCGGGCGAGGGGAAAATAGTGAAACACCACAATCTGGGTGTGCAACATCCCTCCAGGAGCTTAAGTGTTTCCTGCAAGGATATGGGGACCCACCTAACCCCTCAAAGTGTACTCTTCAGTTTTTTTTTTTAGATCTTAGGAGTACTTATTTAGCTAGACTATTTAGTCTTCTTGAATCTTCCCCAGTTAAAGAAATGAAATAATTTTAGTTTCAATTAAAAATTTAGTTAGTCCCCCAACTATATAGTAATGATCTTCTTTACGTTGTTTTGTCTGCTTCTGCAGACCAAGGAGTCTATGGATGTCACTTGCTGTGCTTCCGTCACTCCTGAAATTACAAAATAAACATTAGCATCATATAATTACTTAATTGCAGTTTAGTGGTTAGAAATTCCCAGTTAGTAACATCTATCTAATCATGCCCTATCACATGTATTCCATGTTTCAGATTGCACTTTAATCAAGGTACAACTGTCTTACAGAGGAGGTGGAAGATTCCCCTCCCTCGAAGGAATCTTCCTTTGGACTTTTCACTGTAAGGCACTTCAGCCTGTACTTCTTCCACCAACATTGTTATTTATATTATGTAGTAGATGGTACAGAAAAATTTAATAAACTTTAATAGCTACAACATATGCTAATAATCTTAAAGCTATTTACATATAGATCCTTATAATATTCCTACATAGATTTATATTCCTACCTACTTTTAACAATGGGCAATTATTTTCCTACCTAGTCCTAATATTACAATTGCTATTAGATTACACATATTCCAAAGTTTTAGAAGTACTTTTTGGCTTTCTCTGACATTTATTTTCTAGATTATTGTTAATTTATTTGTATTAGTGATATATTTTGTTAAATATCCCACTATTTTTTTATGAATGCTGATTTTAATTTTATCATTATATCCCAGTATAGCTTTTGGATCTACAGGTACAACTCCTAGTGCTGCTACATTCCCAAAGAATTCTACTCTTTCATTACTATATTCTCTACAATGTAGCAGATAATGCTCCAAGGATTCAGGCACCTGACATGTCTCACACAAAGGTGAGTCAGTCATGGAGAATCTATGTAAATATTGGTTGAGACCTGCATGCCCCAATCTCAACCGATTCACACAAATCTGTGCCCTCCTTGGATTTATCTTACATTTCTTGACACTTCTGACATGGGGATATATCAGTGCAGTAAAGGCTCCACTACCATTTATGTTGACTTGCTCATGCCATTTATTGTTCCAATGCTCCATCACTCCATTCTTTAACATGCTTATCATCTCATCAAGAGATAGAGGCATTTGGACAATTTCCCTATTTTTGTGGCCAAGGTTGGCAGCAATATCAGCTATTTCATTACCTTTAATTAGAGCATGAGCCTTTACCCACTGTATATTTACTCTTTTATTTGCATTACATTTCACCAGCTCACACTGGGTCCTTCTTACTAGATCCTCAGTGATGTTACCATTTTGTAGAGATAAAACTGCACTTTGTGAATCTGTATAAATTACATAGAATGAATACTCATCTTCACTGTGATTTATGTAAATTAATGCTTGGTATATAGCAAACATTTCAGCAGTATAAACAGATTGCGAATTTTGTAGTTTGAAGGTCTTTATTACACTTTTATTGCTGATATATATTGCACATGCAGTTGATATAGGATCATAGTTCTTGGAACCATCAGTATATATTTTGACAGCATTTTTATATTTATTATTATTCATTTCTTCAAATTGTTCTTTATGTGATTTTCCTTCATTGTTCATCATGTATATATAGCAATATTCTTTCAAATTGACCCAAGGGGGGAGATCTGAATATAAACCTACTGGGGTTCTTTTCCATGTATTTATTCCACATTGTCTCATGTCTTCAATTATGTTTTTCATGAATGACTTCTTTACACTTGTTGTCATCAATTCTCTATCAGTTATTTCTAGTGTTTTGACAGTGTTATCATTTTCAGGTTTGTACAGGAGTTTCAAGAAGTTTTTGCATTTAAGGAACTTCCTTCTGATGCTGAGAGGAGGAACTTGCGATAGGATTTCCAACGATGTAATAGGGGATGACTTACGAGCTCCCAAGATCAGTCTGAGAGCTCTATTCTGCAGCATATCCAGTTTATGCAAATGGCTTTTCGCTGCATTATCATATATCATACATCCATAATCCAACTTACTTCTGACGTATGCTACATAAAACATCCTCATGATATGTTGGTCTGCACCCCAGTAAGTGGAGGACAATGCTTTCATCATGTCTAACCTCTTTCTTATATCCAGAGTTAGATACTCTACATGATTTTTGAATGTAAGTCTAGGGGAGTCAAGGATGACTCCTAACAGTCTTTGTTTCTGGTTATTGGACAAAACAGATTCTTTTATTCTTAATATAATGTCACTTTTCTTATTGGAATATACCTGCATTGAACATTTTTGAGGGTTCATAATAAAACCCCAGTTTTCACACCACGTTGTGAAATCATGTAGGTATGCTTGCATCTGTTCTTTTGCCATTTCAATATTTGTGTTAGTTACTGATAATGTTATATCATCAGCATAGCAGTATATAGAGATATTCTGGTGTGTAGGCATATCCGATATCATAATGTTAAAGAGGGATGGACTAAGTACGGATCCTTGAGGAATCCCCTCTTCACTCCCTAGGGTGTCTGAGAGCTCACTTCCTACTCTAACTTGAAATGTTCTATTTTGCAGGTAATTTTCAATCCATTTAAATAATAAATTTGGCATTTTCATGTGTTTCATTTTATATATTAATCCTTTGTGCCATATCTTGTCATATGCACCTTGTAGATCAATATAAACTACAATAGTTGATGCTTTTATTTCTAAACCCTTTCTTATCTTTTGTTCAAGTCTTAATAGGATGTCTGTAGTTGACATTCCTCTGCGAAATCCGCAGAGAAAATTTGGGAGTTTATTATTAATTTCCATCCAATATTGCAATCGTTGATTCACTATTTTCTCCATAAGTTTTCCAAGGGTGTTTAGTAACGTTATTTGCCGATATGAGTTTAAACAGGATTCATCTTTTGATGGCTTTAAAATGGGGATTGTTATTCCATGCTTCCAGGAAGGTGGAATTGAGGCTGTGGCCAAACTGACATTGAATAAATATATGATGTCTTCTAGTGTTGAGTCCTTGATCATTTGTAAGAATTTGTTATTGATCATATCATTCCCTGGTGATGTGTGTTTCAATTTAGTTATCATTGTTTTAATTTCTTCCTTCTCTATATCTCTATCTGTGATCAAGTTTGTGGCATTTGGTTCTCTCATCACAACTTCATAGTTTGCAGGTTCTCTATGGACTCCTGGTACATTGTTCTCTATTATGTATTTTCCCATGGCATCTGCTTTCCCTTTGTTATCAGTTATTGGGATATTATTAAGTTTTAATTGAAAAGTGGGTGATCGATACCTTCCCTTTATCTTGGTTATTTTTTGCCACACTTGAGATATTGGCGTTTCTGCTTTCAAAGAGCTTATATATGATCTCCATGATTCTTTCTTTTTCTTTTTTATATGATACTTTGCTTCAGCTGTTACTTTTCGTAGTTTCTTTAAGTTTTCTTCTGTTGGATGACGCTCAAGCATTTTTCTTGCCATCTGTCTCCTTTTGATTAGTTCTTTACATTCATTGTCCCACCAAGGGGTGTATTTTTTTAATTGCATCTTCCCACTAGTTTGTTTAATCTTTAAATGTGAAGCATGGTTTATTCTGTCAACAATTTCTTTGTTCATTGTTTCTACATCATTTGGTTTAGTTATATATGATTCTGGAATTTGTTTTGCCCATCCCACCCAATCTACATCTTTCAATATCCATCTCTTAGGGTTGCTTGACAGGCATCTCATTGGGCTCAACTGGATAGTTACTGTTATCGGACAGTGATCACTACCAACATCCTCTTCCCTTGTAAATGAGTAACCAGGTACTAGATTTGGAGATGCAAATATCAAATCTAAGCACGATAAGCTTCCAGTTCTGTAGTCAACATAGGTAGCAATATCTGTATCATTCAGCAACAAAAAGAATTCATCTAGTAATAGCTCACTAATTGCTCTGCCTGTACTATTACTGGCAGAGTGGAACTTTCCATCTAATTCAGGTGCATGAGCATTAAAGTCTCCAGTTATTAGGAAAGATGGTCCTAATTGTCTTATATAATGCGCAATTTCAAATTTTGATATATTCATATTTGGATTATATACATTTAAAACATATATCCAATTATTATTTCCCATATATATTTTTATAACCATGCATTCCATGACACCACCAACATATTCATTTAAAGCAACTCTTTCAGCATGCAATTCATTATTTACAATTATACCTACACCACCACCAACTCTATTTAGCCTATGTTGCCAAAAACCTTTATAATTAGGGATGTTTGGCTCCCTAGAAGGTATGAGCCAAGTTTCTGTGAAACAAAAAATATCTGGAACTAAACTGGAACATAAATTTTTAACCTCTTGCAATTTGCTTGCAAGTCCTCTACAGTTTAATAGAGAGCATGTAAAATTAGTTAGTGTCATGTTGTTATGGTTATTTTTTTCTATTTTTCTTTTTGTTTCTTGACTTTTTCTTAGAGTTATTGTTCACTTCTTGATGTGATCTTAAGAATTGTCTGCTTCCTGGATTAGACTGTTTGTCTTCCCATGCTTTTTCACTAGATGTGTCAGACAGAACCCCATCTTCCATACTTTCATCTTCAGTTTCTGTTGTTTCTGGAGCTGTCTGTGAATGAGGAATTGTTACACCAAATGATTTCTGTACAGCTCCTTTTATCATTTGTCGTCTAACTTTATTGTTCTCATTAAATATATTGTGACTTAATATTTCTAATAGACATTGTGCTAGTTTATCTATGGTTATTTCATTTTCAACTTTGTTAACTTTGACCAGTCCGCTGTTTTCTGTTTGGGTACTGGCATCTTTGAATTGGGTCACAGAGTTCTCTTTTGCATAATTCCTTTCATGTCTTGGTTGGCTGACTTTGTTCCTGTTTACCATCATTGCATAGGTATTATTGTATGTAACTGGCTGTGTTACATGCTCTGTATCTTGTCTAATACTTCTCTCAGCTCTCTGTAGTGGAAGTTTTGGGAAGGAGGCATTAGAGTATGAATTACTTATTTGAAATCTATTCTTTTCTTGTGACTTCTTTTTTTCAAAATTATTTGCTTCCTCCATGAATTTACATTTACGAGAATTAGCCGGATGATCCCCACGGCAGTTTGCACAGCATATTGCAGTTTTATCAGGGCACTCTTTATGTGAATGTTGCCCAGCACAAATTATGCATCTGACACTACTAGCTTTACAGCTACCAGAGACATGTCCTAGTCTTTGGCATCTGAAACATTGGATGGGGTTAGGGATAAATGGTCTGCAGAAGTATGAAAAGTGGAATATCTTTACCATTCTTGGTAAATTTGGAGAGTTGAAGGTTAACTTAACAGATTCAGATGGTATTCTATTTCCATTACCAACACTTCTCATTAATCTTTCTACCTTGATGACCTCTGCTTCAGTATTAGTTTTTATTTCAGTTTCCAAATCAATTACCTCATCTGAACTTATTGGTCCCACCACACCTATCGAGCATGATTCACTCACT
The DNA here is from genome assembly GCA_947561585.1 of Caprella mutica. NCBI lineage: Eukaryota > Metazoa > Arthropoda > Malacostraca > Amphipoda > Caprellidae > Caprella > Caprella mutica. The sequence goes on from CANNZV010000261.1 coordinate 49,046, forward strand.
GGAGGGTAACATTTTACTTTCCAACTTCCAATGTTTGTAACTCCAAACAGATTATGTAACTGTATGTCATCATACTTCTGCATTTCCACAACCAAAATCCCTTTTGGGAAATTGGTTCTCATATCTTTGATGTCTGCCTTCCCAAAATTTGTTTTATGAAACTCATATGTAAATTTTGATGGACTTTTCATCATAACCCTAATATTTTCTTCTGGTTTTATGAGAACTATTCGTCCTTCACCAGCACTGGACATTGTCAGGTTAGCTTGAGCAGTTTGTACTTTTTTAAGTATATTTCCATAATTAGAGTTGAACCTGGATTTACCTATTATAGGAGAACTGGATATCTCCTCATTAGCGTCACTCATATTATTGTCTTGATCCATGATTTCATATTCATATTGCTGTCTATTACCTTTATTCTCTGTCTGGTATCTTTTATTTGGTCTTTCAATGTTTTCATTGTTGTTACTATATCCCTCTCCGTGGAAAGGATTACTTTGAGCATCTCTTTCTTCTTCAGGTAGAGATCTTTTAGTACTTGTTCCAACAGCTCCAGAGTGGAATAATAACTCATTTCAGATTGACTAGTAACTCTGTTAGCAATTTAAAATGAACAAAAATTACTCATTTTAACCCTAAAAAATGCAGAAATCAGTAAATTATTTTAAAAATTTCAACTCCGCAGTGAAAACTAATGTAAAAGAAGTCATTTATGCTTCACAATTGGGCTTGTTGTGATGATAAACATCACTAATGGGAATGCTGCCATGAAGTCAAGTTAGGAGTAACTCTGTTAGAATTTATGTTTTCCAGTCTGGCAACAGCTTTATCCAGTTCATTGAGGACCACTATTTGGCTTAAAGGAATATCCTGAGTAGCAGGTAATTGGGATGAATATGAAGTATCAGATAATTGGGTACTATTATTGTGCATTCTTAAAATCTCTTCAGTAGCTGGAAATACATTAGAATAACTTGTTTCTGAAAACTGTGTTTCTGGTATTTCTTGTTGATCTGGTGGTTTGTCAGAGTAAGTTACTTCTTCTTTCTCTCTACTTTGAGTTTGATCCATGTTCAGTTGGGTCTTCTAACTACCTGGTAGTTGGACAGGATAGTGACTTCCTGTTTTTTTTTTGTAGCAGATCGGAATGTTGATAGTAGGTATTACACAAAAATTTTAGTTACTTATCTTACCTTATTCTGTTGTGAGTCTGGTTTACCAGTGATCCAATCGCGAGCGTCACACGTCTGTTCCCTAAAAATTCGGCAGCAAAAAAACGAGCAGACATTTATTCTGAGCAGTCCCGGTTACTGCTATCAAGTTTTATGATCAAAAACTCCTGTCTTACTCTTATCTGTAACAATTTAACCAATCCAGTAAAACATCTTCGATCCTATAGTAATGATTTGAAGGCTTCTTCTATTCAATGTTCTGTGCTCCGGACTCTCACCGAAAAATTGCGTTTCTCCTAAATGGCGGAATAAATGATAGTGATTTAGATCTTAGATTAGGGTAAGTTCCGAATTATCGGACGGTTCCACATTTTTGATCATATCAGAAAAAGTAGGCCTAGTAGATCCTATGATAATTATCATTATTTAATTTTTTATTTAAATCATCATTAATATTACCTTTGTTTTCTGGGTATACAGCAGGTTAAACACTTGTTTCATGGCATCCGTACACTGCACAAACAACCATGGAGAAAACTTTATATACTATTCAACCAACTATTTAACCATCTTTATCCCTGTAAACAATTCAGTAAACACAGTCCTTTCTATTAGCTATCTACTTGTAGCGATAACGTTGTTAGTTGTAGCGAAAATCGGAATTGCTTCGAAATAGATAGCTATTAATTACCCTCTAAACAATTCGGTCTATCGATTCGATATCTTCTTATGTCAAATTCCAAGCTGGGACAACGGGTATCTAAATTTATTAATTATTTTAATCGAATCGCTACATGAAAAGACCCTGAAATCGACATCATAAATCTCCTTCTATTTTAGATGTTGAATCAAATATATATAATTTAATACATCGAAAAATAGTAACGAAATCGATAGATAGATATTTTTTCTATGAAAACGATGAATAAATCTAGATATGAAAACGATGTGTATTCGATGCGTCTAAAAAAGTTATTGAAAAGCTGTTATGATCGAGTCTCATATTTTCTGTCGTCTGTTTTAGTCTTATGAAAATACAATGAACCTCCTGAGTTATTAAATTTTTGTTTCTTCATAACTCACAGCTACTTCATAGCTCATGGACACTGATTCCTTTCTAGGAATGAAATCTTGGAGAAAATTACGGTCTTTGAGTGAGAACTAGGACGAAATTCATGACGTATATCGTATCTATAATTGAAACAAATTTGAAAATACTTCATAACTCCATAATCTATTCCTGGTTTCTTTTCGATTACTATAAGTAAACACTAAATAATGAAATAGAAACGAAAAAGATAAAAGATAGATATTTGATTTCTTGTTTTGTCGATTTGAATACTTAATGATTTCTAAAAGAAAGTACGGTGCACCGCAATTCGGCATCTAAAAGAAATTTATTTTGAAGCGAAATCTATTTCAATTATCTATGTTTTAGCAATACAATTCCTGGTATCTTTTCTCTTAAGTGACATTAATGTACTACAAACAATATTTGTAGTATATTAATATACATAGATTTAAGATTATTAATAAGCTCAAGAAATCGCATTATATTGATATGATGAATAGTATCTTTCTCGTTTCAATGTGTTTTATGTTTTGGATGAAGGAGAGGATGTTCCAGATGATGGGAGACTAAAGATCAACAATATATCTCCAATTGAATCAGAAAATTTGCAAGTAAAAATTTCTAAATATCCTAATTAGTTTCCAAAAGATAATTAGAACATAAATTGTTACAAAGCATAATCCACAATTCACTCATATTTTCTATTTTTAATGCAGGTGTTGGCGTCAGTTATTCAAACAGAAGGTGAATGAATAATTTTGGTTGAGAGCGAGCTGCTTCGCGTGGATTGTTTGGTTTTCTGGGTACGCCATTTGCTATTTGTCCAACAAAAAATCTCAAAAGAAGACACTGGTGTTTACCCAAAAGTTTTTGTTAGAAATTGAAGACTTCCCGAAAACTCCACAATTGGTACATAAGTTAAATAATGAAATACTAAATTGTTCAATTACAGTAGCTTTAACCAATTTATTATTTTTTCTTTGAGAATGAAATAGTCAATTTAATTTAAGCAGTTACCTTATAAAGGTCCCCTCCATTCAAATTAAAATTTCTGTGGAAATGTTATTCAGAGGGTATAAGAAAAATCACGAGAATATGCTAAATTGCATATAATAAATATGTAGAACCAAATTTGCAATGCTTTGTAGTTTATAACCAGTAACTTTAGTTATAATGAAAAAATAATAAACAACTTTTTTATTTTTAAGTTAGGTGATTGTGCCAGCAATCGGCGTACCTCTAGTAATCGGAATAGCAGACACATTAAGTATAATTTTCGATATAATATATTAAATTTATAGGGTCGTACAAACTAAATTATTAAAGAACAAACTATTCTATTTGATTAGTAACCCTCTCTAATCATTTCATCACACATATTAACAGGTAGCTTCCAATCATTGTCAGAAAGTCAAGTTATCGGTTAGTTGGTTGTATTTTTCGTAAGAAAATGGTTCCTCTTGGAAACTCTTTAGTGTGTTTCAGTAGCTTTTAATGTACCAGGTGTATGCTTTTCTTGATGTACAATTCACGATCTATTAATGCATTTTAAAATCTAAACAAACAAATATTTACTTCTTATTTAAAATAGTAGTCCGATCACTAGATTGTATGAACATCTAATTTCAATGCCGATTAAACATAGAATCCATCTGTCCACCCTGACGATTACTGGAAAAACTTAATGTATATTTGGCAGACGAATCAAATATATCCTAAACCGTTGATTCTTAAAGCGGGTAATTATTTCCTCTTGCATGTAGAAGGTAGCAGTTGTAGGAGCTTCATCTTATGTCAGAAGACTTCTAAATAATCACATTAATATAAAATAACTTGGTTTTCAGTTCTGGTGTGTGGCAAACAACAATGAATAACATGTTCAAAACTTTAATGACAACACGTATTTTTAACCATTGACGAAGTGTTTGATTGTGTGTATGGGTAGGTAATAATAATATAACATAATACTTATTATTACTTATTACAGTAGGAATTATATTATAATAGAAAAATGAATATTGACAATTTGATTGTATAGATATTAGGTATGACTAACTCTATTACTAGTAATTATACTATATAGTATATACTATTAGTCTATTAGTATTATATTAATGAACAAGTATGATGAATATTAGTTCCTTATGATTGGCTACCTGACGATAATAGAATTGGAAGTGACCGAACATAGATATTGCTATGACGATTACTAGCATTTTAGACTAATGGGACATTTTTACTTCTAATTGCAAAAGTAATAGCATACTGTACTTATGTGTAATATGATTGGAAAGATATAAGTTTCAGCTTTCTAATGATAGTTGCATCGCGTCAGTAGCGTTCATATGTGACTTGTTATTGGTATTTGTTTGTAATTTATCCTTAAGTGACCGATTACTGGCACAAACACCTACAAGTTTTTTTTTTTTTTTTATTTAAATTTTTTACTAGTATGATGAAAAATATTTCGTATAATTAATATTAATATAACTATATTTATATATTTTTTTATAATTAATTTCTGTTATTTACTGAAATTATATAAATTATTGAATACGAATAGCTATAACTAGAATATTTAATAGAGTTTTGTTTGAAATGATTGATATCGTACTATTAAATATATTTTCCATGTTGTTTTACCATCCGCGTGTGACTTGAAGCGACTCTCTTACGTTCATGTCAACACATTATTCCGTACTCTAACTAGTTTCTTTCATTCCACCTCATATTTTGTGTGATTCTATAATTAAAGAATTCTCTATTCGAGTCAACCTGACATTGAATTTGGAGTCAATGTGAGTCATATAATTGAGTTAATGTTTTTTACTGAGTACATTTGACTCTGAATTAGGAGTCAACATGACTCTTGTTTTTTAGTAAAATATTAGGATGAGTCAAATTGACTCTAATTTTTGAGCCGGTTTTGGGACAAACTGAAGACTCAAATTTTGAGTCAATTTGACTCTTCCATTTTCTCAGTGTAGTTATCAGCAGGTTGACTCGTGTAGAGTAGAACCAACCGTATACTATAGTAGGGTATTTGTATAACTGGAAGCAGTATTTTAAATTGCATCAACATTCAACAGGTGTACAAACCAGAAGCAGTAGATGTTTTAAGATGGAAGTATCAGCAGCCCAATAGCAAACCAAATGTCAAAGACATGTACATATATATAGTAGCAGCTGATGTCTAAGAGATAGTTGCAGCAGCAGCGGCTGATGGTAGACTGGTAATAGACAAAATGTTGCATGATAGTAGCAACACCAGGGAGCAGGAAATAAATGAGTAGACGTAGGAAACAAGCCATCTTAGAATTTTAATATTGCCCAAAAAACTCTTAAATAAGGGAAATTATATATTTCCCTTATTTAAAATGTGTATTTTGGTGTATATTTTCTTTTATTCATCAATAAATATACTCATTTTTATATATTTAACATCGTATTTGCTGTCTGTTTCATTTAATAAAAAATAACCAAAAACAAAAAATAAGAACGTACAATCTTTTTCTTCAGCGTCATATTTGTGTTTCGTACTATTGGGGCACAGTTTCAAAATCTTTATAAATATGTAAAAAATGTGAACTGATTAACATATTAAGCGATTTTGATATTACTGATGTTAGAGCCTAGTTCTACAATATTATGTAATAAACTCTTTTGATTCCTTTAATTCTGAAGTAGGCGGTTATACACGGATAGCCTTTGTAATGTAATATCATAATTTTAGGATATGAAAATGATTTACAAAGTAATTAATTTTAATTGGTAATCAGGTTTCATATTACCTCTTCATTTTCCTCTTTTATTAGAGAGTACATTCACTGGTGTTTGTGTCTCTTTTCGTCACTTTACCTCTTCATTTTCCTCTTTTATCAGAGAGTACATTCACTGGTGTTTGTGTCTCTTTTCGTCACTTTACCTCTTCATTTTCCTCTTTTATCAGAGAGTACATTCACTGGTGTCTGTGTCTCTTTTCGTCACTTTACCTCTTCATTTTCCTCTTTTATCAGTGTCTGTGTCTCTTTTTTTCACTTTACCTCTTCATTTTCCTCTTTCATCAGTGACTACATTCACTGGTGTTTGTGTCTCTTTTCGTCCCTTTACCTCTTCATTTTCCTCTTTTATCAGTGACTAGTTATTCATTATTTTCATTCACTTTGAGTAATTCAAACAGTATTGATTCACTTTAAATATTTTCAGCAAACACTCTCTTCAGTTTGAGATGTTTAGTTACCTGCACAGTCTCCTTATCTCTCTGATATCTTATCGCAATGATATGCTAAGGTGTCTTATCAGTACAGCTGAACTCAGTTGATTTACAAACTTGCAAGTGAACTGCTACATTTTAACGACTTTCTCCCTCTATTGGTAAGTAAATTATGTTAAAACATTTTATAGACGTCCATTAAAATCATAATTATTCACCTTCAATACGGAGCTTCATTGAAGAATTTCTAACCTTCATTCCCTATGCTATACATGGAGTTCTCATCAAGTTTTATACGGGTTCTGGTGTTATTTGGTACTAATTTTAAGTGTCAATTTCATAGGAAAACCTCACTATAAATTGAAGCTGCAAAATATGCGAGTATTCAATTTTTCAGAAATAAAAACAATGTAACCTAAAATAGGAGTGTATGAATTTTAATTGTCATTATTTAAGAGTTTTCTGGGGTGAGAATGAATTGAACGGCTGCTTTTATTGAACACAGCACTTTAATTTGAAAATGAAGCTACATTAATTAGCTATAACTACTGTTTAAGATCAACTTAAATAGGTTTAAGGTCAAGTTTAAGTTTTAACACGTCCGAACTAGCCTAACTGACGTTTTTGTTATCACTTGTCTTACAATAGCGAGAGGAGCTGAGTATCTCTGTGGGGGCAACGACTAAAGCCCACACGACAAAAGCCCACACGACAAAATCCCTAGCGTCAAAAGCCCACAAGACAAAATCCCTAGCGTCAAAAGCCCACAAGACAAAATCCCTAGCGTCAAAAACCCACAAGACAAAATCCCTAGTGTCAAAAGCGCACACGACAAAATCCCACATTAATGGGTTTTTAATGACGTATCTATGGTACCAATATATTATGCATTTTATCGTGGAATGGTGAATAATGCAAATTCAAGGCAGTGGATACATTTTTACTAGACACACTTTATATATTTTTTGACACAAATTTTTTCTGTCCTAATTTTTTTTGACAAATTTTTTCTGTCATAATTTTTTTGACACAAATTTTTTTGACACAAAATTTTTTTTTTTGACACAAATTTTTTTGACACAAATTTTTTTGACACAATTTTTTTTGACACAAATTTTTTTAACAAAAATTTTTTCGACACAAAATTTTTTGACAATTTTTTTTATTTTTTTGACACAAATTTTTTTTGACAAAATTTTTTTTGACAAAATATTTTTTTGACACATTTTTATTGACAAAAATTATTTAACATGATTTTTTGACACAAATTTTTTAGTCACAAATTTTTTTGACACAATTTTTGTTACATACATTTTTTACATACATTTTTACATAGTATTATTACATAATTTTTACATGTCTTTTGTCTACATACAATTTTTATAACATATTTGTTTATAACAAATTTTTTCACATTTTTTTTATTTATTTTTTTTATAAAATATATTCTTCAAATATATATTTTTATTTTATATATTTTTTACATACATATTATTTAACATACATTGTTCCTTCCTTAGTGAGTACGTCCGTTACGCTTTCAGTAATTAGATACAAGCAAATTCGGTATGCATGATACCACAAATTAAACATCTTATTGTATTTTATAATTAATTGTTCCTCTTATTTTCATTGTGTGATTCACTTTTAATATATTGTATTACTGATTAAAAGGTGGGGGAATTGAAATGTGGAGGAATTGAAAGTGGTGGAAGTGAAAGTGGGGGAAGTGAAGTTGGGCGAAGCTTAAGTGGGGGAAGTGAAGATGGAGGTAGTGTATGTGGAGAAATTGAAAGTGGGGGAGGTGTTGGTGTGGGGAAGTGTAGGTGGGGGAAGTGAATTTGAACAAGAGTAGATGGTGGAAGTGAAGGGGGGGGGGAGTGAAACTGGAACTAAAAATATAACTTAGTTTAGAAAAATGTTGTAAGGTCACATAACGAGTTTGACAGACGTCCTATCAATAGAGCCTCATAAAGTTGGTGTATATTGAAATACGTAATGCGAACAGGATAATTAAATACAAAGGAAATTGTTTTCAGAAGCATATTATTGAACACATTCTCTCCAGTCCAAAACCGTTACTTTTATAATCAGTTCTATTAAAACATTGTTGTTGATTCTCATCCCGTGGAATTACCACGGGTCTTGCTAGTACATATTATTTAACATACATATTTCAAGAATAATTATTTTACATGAATGTTTTTTTACATAATGTTTTTTTTATATACCTAAATGTTATTTTAGGTATATAAATGTTATATAAATGTTTATATAACAATAAATATAAATGTATAAATGTATATAAATGTTTCATACATAAATTTCTTTACATACATTTTTTCTACAAAAATATTTTCTTACACATTACTTTTCTGCATACATTTTTCAAATTTATTTTTTGATATACATTTTTATTTGTATAATTTTTCTTTTACTATTGATAACCCATTATTTTTAATGGGAATTACACTAGTCAGTAATATACATAGTGGTTGAAATGTGTACCATTATGAAGTCAACGTGCTAAAGTAGAATAAAAGTCATGACTGATTATAAGAACAGTCTAATTTAATAAAGGCAAATTGAACCTATTTACCCGTAGTTACAAATTGAGAAATAAAAACAATAATAACATATTCACCTTAACTGCTGCCTAGTCTCACCACCTGTCACCTTTACAGTTGGATTTGATCCAATTGAAATTGAAATTGATGGAATTGAAATTGAATTTGATGGAATTGAAATTGAATTTGATGGAATTGAAATTGAATTTGATGGAATTGAAATTGAATTTGATCCAATTGGAATTGAAATTGATGGAATTGAAATTGAATTTGATGGAATTGAAATTGAATTTGATGGAATTGAAATTGAAATTGATGGAATTGAAATTGAATTTGATCCAATTGGAATTGAAATTGAATTTGATCCAATTGAAATTGAATTTGATCCAATTGAAATTGAAATTGAATTTGATCTGTTAGGATGACTCTAGTTGTCTTTACACTTCATTGATGCCATTATATTATCAGTAATATAGAACCGGTAATTACTGTTACTGTTAATACAATACTACTGTATTGTTATAAATTTAATGACAAAAATAATTGTCCGTGTAACATAAATCCAAATAACAGAAAATGAAAAACAACAAATTCTGAAAAAAACGGGGTACAATATTTGGGGAAAATTCAGAAAAAAATCCTAACAACAAATATAATAGGGAAAAGAAAAGAAAAATCCGAATTTTCTAAGTTTCACGATTTTTTTTTCTTGCGATATTTCCGTATGTTTTTCTTGATTTTTTTTTATAATCGGTATTTTGATGTTTTTTGTTATCCGGATTCATTAATCTAGATTTTTTTCGGAATCTTTTTCTGTTGATTTTATTAGACCGTATTTATTATAAGAGATTACATTTTATTGTTTTATTAACAATATTGTAACAATTCACAGTGAGTAAGTATATTGTAACAATATTGTAACAATATTGTAACAATTCACAGTGTGTAGGTATATTGTAACAATATTGTAACATTTCACAGTGAGTAGGTATATTGTAACAATATTGTAACAATTCACAGTGTGTAGGTATATTGTAACAATATTGTAACAATTTACAGTGTGTAGGTATATTGTAACAATATTGTAACAATTCACTGTGTGTAGGTATATTGTAACAATATTGTAACAATTTACAGTGAGTAGGTATATTGTAACAATATTGTAACAATTCACAGTGTGTAGGTATATTGTAACAATATTGTAACAATTCACAGTGTGTAGGTATATTGTAACAATATTGTAACAATTCACAGTGTGTAGGTATATTGTAACAATATTGTAACAATTCACAGTGTGTAGGTATATTGTAGCAATATTGTAACAATTCACAGTGTGTAGGTATATTGTAACAATATTGTAACAATTCACAGTGAGTAGGTATATTGTAACAATATTATAACAATTCACAGTGTGTAGGTATATTGTAACAATATTGTAACAATTCACACTGTGTAGGTATATTGTAACAATATTGTAACAATTCACTGTGTGTAGGTATATTGTAACAATATTGTAACAATTCACAGTGTGTAGGTATATTGTAACAATATTGTAACAATTCACTGTGTGTAGGTATATTGTAACAATATTGTAACAATTCACAGTGTGTAGGTATATTGTAACAATTCACAGTGTGTAGGTATATTGTAACAATATTGTAACAATTCACAGTGTGTAGGTATATTGTAACAATATTGTAACAATTCACAGTGTGTAGGTATATTGTAACAATATTGTAACAATTCACAGTGAGTAGGTATATTGTAACAATATTATAACAATTCACAGTGTGTAGGTATATTGTAACAATATTGTAACAATTCACACTGTGTAGGTATATTGTAACAATATTGTAACAATTCACTGTGTGTAGGTATATTGTAACAATATTGTAACAATTCACAGTGTGTAGGTATATTGTAACAATATTGTAACAATTCACTGTGTGTAGGTATATTGTAACAATATTGTAACAATTCACAGTGTGTAGGTATATTGTAACAATTCACAGTGTGTAGGTATATTGTAACAATATTGTAACAATTCACAGTGTGTAGGTATATTGTAACAATTCACAGTGTGTAGGTATATTGTAACAATATTGTAACAATTCACAGTGTGTAGGTATATTGTAACAATTCATAGTGTGTAGCTATATTGTAACAATATTGTAACAATTCACTGTGTGTAGGTATATTGTAACAATATTGTAACAATTCACAGTGTGTAGGTATATTGTAACAATATTGTAACAATTCACAGTGTGTAGGTATATTGTAACAATATTGTAACAATTCACAGTGTGTAGGTATATTGTAACAATATTGTAACAATTCACAGTGAGTAGGTATATTGTAACAATATTGTAACAATTCACAGTGTGTAGGTATATTGTAACAATATTGTAACAATTCACAGTGTGTAGGTATATTGTAACAATATTGTAACAATTCACAGTGTGTAGGTATATTGTAACAATATTGTAACAATTCACAGTGTGTAGGTATATTGTAACAATATTGTAACAATTCACAGTGTGTAGGTATATTGTAACAATATTGTAACAATTCACAGTGTGTAGGTATATTGTAACAATATTGTAACAATTCACAGTGTGTAGGTATATTGTAACAATATTGTAACAATTCACAGTGAGTAGGTATATTGTAACAATATTGTAACAATTCACAGTGTGTAGGTATATTGTAACAATATTGTAACAATTCACAGTGTGTAGGTATATTGTAACAATATTGTAACAATTCACAGTGTGTAGGTATATTGTAACAATATTGTAACAATTCACAGTGTGTATGTATATTGTAACAATATTGTAACATTTCACTGTGTGTAGGTATATTGTAACAATATTGTAACAATTCACAGTGTGTAGGTATATTGTAACAATATTGTAACAATTCACAGTGTGTAGGTATATTGTAACAATATTGTAACAATTCACAGTGTGTAGGTATATTGTAACAATATTGTAACAATTCACTGTGTGTAGGTATATTGTAACAATATTGTAACAATTCACACTGTGTAGGTATATTGTAACAATTCACAGTGTGTAGGTATATTGTAACAATATTGTAACAATTAACAGTGTGTAGGTATATTGTAACAATATTGTAACAATTCACAGTGTGTAGGTATATTGTAACAATATTGTAACAATTCACAGTGTGTAGGTATATTGTAACAATATTGTAACAATTCACAGTGTGTAGGTATATTGTAGCAATATTGTAACAATTCACAGTGTGTAGGTATATTGTAACAATATTGTAACAATTCACAGTGTGTAGGTATATTGTAACAATATTGTAACAATTCACAGTGTGTAGGTATATTGTAACAATATTGTAACAATTCACAGTGTGTAGGTATATTGTAACAATATTGTAACAATTCACTGTGTGTAGGTATATTGTAACAATATTGTAACAATTCACACTGTGTAGGTATATTGTAACAATTCACAGTGTGTAGGTATATTGTAACAATATTGTAACAATTAACAGTGTGCAGGTATATTGTAACAATATTGTAACAATTCACAGTGTGTAGGTATATTGTAGCAATATTGTAACAATTCACAGTGTGTAGGTATATTGTAACAATATTATAACAATTCACAGTGTGTAGGTATATTGTAACAATATTGTAACAATTCATAGTGTGCAGGTATTAGAATGTGAAGTAACGGAATGATTGAAAATTTTCTTAGCTCAAATTCAATTCCAATTTAATTAATTACAAAAGTTAATGAAAAACAGTTGGTAAAAATGTAGATAGCTCCCCGGTAGCAATGATTCTCGGGCCAATGTTGTCCCAATGTTGGTCCAAGAAAAATAATAAAGTAATCCATTCATCAGAGTAATGATAGGTAGGTAGTGTCAGGTGTGCGAGTACTTTCACCTGTTCGACAGTTGAAGCTCCAGGTTATTAAGCCTCTTCCGTTCACTCGAGGGAAGTGGGTAATGCAGGACAAAATATTCATTACAAACGTTATTGAATTGTTTCATTTCATAAAGTGAACTTATAATCTAATCTTCACGCTTTACTTTAGATAACAAAAAATTAAAAAAGTTGTTCTTGCTGTTTCTCATTAGGTGTACTTGTGTATTTTCACTGAATTTATCTGTGTTTTTTTGTGATATATAGTTTCATTTGTTATTATATTAAACTAATAGTAAAAAATAAACATAAATCATAAAATGGTGTCTTATTGTACACAGTGATATATATGTATATATAATATACGTATATCAATAAGATCTCCATTTTGAAGAGGTCAATATTCAATAGGTATATTACATCTCAGTTTAATCCATCCCGGTATACTCCACAGCTGTATATTCCATCCCGGTATATTTCACCACGGTATATTCCACCCCGGTATATTCCACCACGGTATATTCCACCACGGTATATTCCACCACTGTATGTTTCACCACGGAATATTCCACCACGGTATGTTCCACCACGGTATATTCCACCCCGGTATATTCCACCCCGGTATATTCCACCACTGTATGTTTCACCACGGTATATTCCACCACGGTATATTCCACCCCTGTAGATTCCACCACGATATATTCCACCACGGTAGATTCCACCCCGGTATATTCCACCACGGTATATTCCACCCCGGTATATTCCACTAACGTATGTTCCACCGAGAAATGGATTATTCCCCGCCGGACTATTCCCCGCCGATCATTTCCCCGCCGGACTTTTACCCGCCTATTATTTTTAAATTTAAACCATGGAAGACAATGAAATATTAAAATCTGTTAATTAATTATTTGAAAAAATAATCGTTTTGATCAATAAATCTATTGCCGTGAAATTGTAAATCAAAGTCTGCCGTCGCAACTAGCAATTTTTTTTTTTTAAACATTGTTGCATGGAAATTGGTCACTTACCAAATCCTTGAACCGAATCCGTTCATTGTAGTACGTAAACAAAATGATAACCAGTCCCAAACTTGAATATGTCATTATACGTTTGAAAATGGTGAAAAAAATTTGTGAAATTGAAAACTGTCCTTCGAGACAATTAGATTTAGTTTTGAAAAGAGAACCATCTCTTCATAAATTACCTGTTAATACTGTTGATAGAAAAATTGTTTACATGTTATCAGCTGTAAAATGTAAACAAATAGTACAGAGTGGGGGCGCCATCTGTAGGAGGACGCAGGAACTAAATCGAATTTATAAAATATGATATATATAGCTTATTTTATGATTTTCAACCGTTTAATTCTACAAGAATGCTTTATTCTTACTAAGTGATCGTTCAACATCAATATCATGAAAACAAAAATTGACTGAACTGCCCCTTTAAGAGCTCTCGATGTGAAACTATTCGATGTATATGCAATTGCTATAGAAAGCCATTAGCACTAGCGTGCTAAATTCAAATAATGCATTGTGTGTTATTTCTATCTGCAGTGAGTAGAAAAACACCTTTGGATAGTACTATCACACTTATCCTTCGCTGAAGGGGATTTCCACTCCTTGTCAGCCTTTATAAACCGTCAGCCTCTAGTTGACCCGTTGATAGTTCGCGGTAGTCTACCGAAAGATGAGTCGGTATTGATCCTGGTAGGAACTTGGCTTCGACGCCAAAAGGGAGTCTTGAGATGGCTTCTCAATCTCCTATTTATTTAAAACTTGTGTTGTGTTTATTTTAAAAGACTTGTGCGTAAGTCTTAGAACTTTGTACTATTCCAACTTAAATCTGATTACATTCATTTGGAACTTTCCTTGTGTTTAATTTACTTCTCTGAAATCTTTTTACATTATTTGTCAGTTTAATAGAATTCAATTAATTACCTCCAAGTTTCTCAAGTTTAGAATTATACTTAAAAGAATTATAAGAACCCGGAGATTTAAATTGATCTATGGGATAAGTTTTTTATAATACAATACCTACTTAGAAAATAGGTGATAATTAACTATCAGTCCCATAACGATAAAGGGCTATTTAACAGGAGACTTTTCGAAAAAATGTACAACTTGATATCTAAATCGTCCTCAAATCTGACTACTTGAAAAGTCTTGATTTAAGGATTTCTACACTCTAACTTATGTATTTTCTTAATAATGGTTAATCCATTGTAAGTTCATTAAGGAATGAATATTAAATAAGCATGATAGAAAAAGACACTATAAAAAGAAGCCAATATTAAGTGTAGTAAAAAAATACTAGTAGGATTAATAATTCTGTAGTCTATTATATTAATTGTCAAATTAATAACCTACAATTCAATATATACTTCTGGAAAAGTATATATTTGAACTAAAAGTAAATAGATGAACATTTTTAATAATAACTGGCAAAGAAATAATAAATTCGCGATATGTATAACTTTAGAGCAGAAATAAACTAAATTAATCGTAGCTTCTTAGAATAAATTGCTACATTTTGCAATCCATTATAATTGCCAAAATGTTTTGAACTTTGTATCATATCTTAATTCTATGCAAATTTACGAACGTTCATAAAATATAAACGACCAATATCGACACATATGGAAATCAAAGCTAAAAATAAGACTGCAAGTCTAAGTCTGTTAATAAAATGTGTCTTCTATTGTCAAATGGTTTGTTTTACCCAAATTATAATTTAACAGACGAAAATACTATTATTTTATTTGGCGTGTGGGGAAAAGTGTTGCGGGGAATAGTCCTGGCGGGGAAAAGTCCTAGTGCTCAATGTTCCACCACGGTATATTCAACCTCGGTGTATTCCATCCCAGTTTAATCCACCCCAGTTCATTCCACCTCGGTATATTTCACTACGGTATGTTCCACCACGGTATATTCCACCACGGTATATTCACCATGGTGGTATATATTCCACCCCGGTAAATTCCACCACGGGTAATTCCTCCCGGTAATTAAGTTCCACCACACTTTACGAGTAAGGTTTTGTTAGTCATTATTATTAATCATTTATTAAAATTTTATATAATACTAAGTATGAATATATATATTATTTTGTTAGCCATTCACACACAGAGAGAACGGTTTTGTTGATACAACCAAAAAAAGTAGGTTTTTGGTTGTATTAACAAAATAAGTTAGTCAGCTATGAGCCATCAAAATAATTTTGTTACAGTAAATATATTTTTTTGTTAAGGTTATTTTGTTATAGTTACACTAGAATTTTTAAGGTTACAGTAACTAGAGCTTATTAGTTATAGTAACATTATACTGTTATTTTCAAAAATGTATTTTGTTTTGTCAACAAAAAGTATATTTAAAGCAACACAAATAATTTTTAGTTGCAACACAATATTCTTGTTATTTTATCTGAAAAAATAGATTATGCTGTTTTAATTACAATTTCTTATTTTATTACATATAGTGTATATGTAAATTTGGCTGTATATCAATTGGTTTAATGTTACATGTTGTTATATACAAATTAAATGGGAAGAAATGAAAATAAAAATGAAGTGGTGTATCAGGGAATCGAACCGAAGATCTGCAAGCTCCAGTCTGTGGCGCTAACCTCTCAGCCATCCTGAAAATGGTAGAAGCTATATAGTATATAGGATTGGAATGAACTATAAACAATATGAATACACGTAGATTTTGGGAGTGATCCGGTCCAAGGTCAAGGTCATTTATTATTCAATAACTCAAAAAGTATCGAACCATATTGTAATTAGTATGAAACCTGGTGGGACGATTGGCTATTATCCAGTAACCAGTTTATGAAATTTTGAAAGAGAACGGGTCAAAGCGGCGGTGATGGTATGCGATCTACCGAGTACACATAATCTAGTTTTAAAATAATAAACTTGAAGATTTGCACCCATTTCATTGTCCACTAAAATTTGTAAAGATATTTTTTTTATTTAACTGGTTTATCATAATTCCTAACTTAACTTTTTATTCACAGAGTTCCCACTGATCTCAAAATTGTACTTAAACAACATGGAATAATTTACTCATCTATCCTAATAATACCCGTAGGCAGTGTATTTATTTATTCATTTATTTGGTGTTCGCTTTTACACGACGGGTATGTAATGACTGGTTTTATAAATTGAATAAATTTCCATGTTATATTCAGTTTTTAAATATATTTTATCTACAAAATAAATTAGTCTATGAAGAAAATTTAATATTTTAATTGAATGCAATAAAAGTAACCTAATAACGGGTAATAAATTGGTATTGTTGATGACCCGTTATTTTTAGTGGGAAGTACACTAGTTAAATTAATAAATCCAGATGAATGTTATTGAAAAGGGATTTATTAAAAAATCACCCGACGGAGGAAAACTTCTCCCCAAGGAAGAATATCTCCACATAAAATAAAGGTTCTAGGTCAATCCGAAAACACTTTCGCCGATAACACAATTGCCGCACGACACAATCGCCGAAAATATGGTATCCGGTAAATTCATCGCCGGTAAATTCATTGCAGAAATTTATCGAATGGTAAATTCATCGCATGGTAAATTCATCGTATGGTAAATTCATCGCATGGTAAGTTCATCGAATGGTAAATTCATCGCATGGTAAATTCATCGTATGGTAAATTCATCGCGTGGTAAATTCATCACATGGTAAATTCATCGCATAGTAAATTCTTCGCATGGTAAATTCATCGCGTGGTAAATTCATCACATAGTAAATTCATTGCGTGGTAAATTCATCGCATGGTAAATTCATCGCATGGTAAATTCATCGCATGGTAAATTCATCGCATGGTAAATTCATCGCTTGGTAAATTCATCGCTTTGTAAATTCATCGCATAGTAAATTCATCGCATGGTAAATTCATCGCATGGTAAATTTACCGCATAGTAAATTCATCGAATGGTAAATTCATCGCATGGTAAATTCATCGCATAGTAAATTCATCGCATGGTAAATTCATCGCATGGTAAATTCATCGCATGGTAAATTCATTGCATGGTAAATTCATCGTATGGTAAATTCATCGCGTGGTAATTTCATCGCATGGTAAATTCATCGCATGGTAATTTCATCGCATGGTAAATTCATCGCATGGTAAATTCATCGCTTTGTAAATTCATCGCATAGTAAACTCATCGCATGGTAAATTCATCGCATGGTAAATTCATCGCATGGTAATTTCATCGCATGGTAATTTCATCGCATGGTAAATTCATCTCATGGTAAATTCATCGCATGGTAAATTCATCGCATGGTAATTTCATCGCATGGTAATTTCATCGCATGGTAAATTCATCGCATGGTACATTATAAAATTAAATTGGTAAACTTAAATCAACTTTGCCTTATTTCATTTTTCGCTGGATTAGGGTAACTTGTTTGTGCGAATTTGTACTGTTTGTTTATTTCAAATGATTGGATTTCTAGTAATAGAGTGTCATATAATTTTCACATATATATCAACAATAATTATAAAATATTTAATATGTGGGTAATTGCATTAATTTATTATTTTAAATAGTTATGCATATTTTTCTTTAATTTAAATTTATACTATTTCTCATATTACGTATTTGGGTAGCGACTCATAGTTTGAACAACAACATAACTGTAAATGCTACAATATAATCAGCAGAACATAATTGCCTGAGTAAATGAAAACCAGGCTTTCTAATTATTTAAGAGGTATTGCTTACAATTTATCTTTTTAAAAGTAGTTTAGCTATATTTTTTGTGCAGTTGTAACGATAGAATTTAATTTTTAATTTTTAATACACGATGAATTTACACTGATCCAGAAAAAAGGACAATTTTTTTTAGCAGACTAAGGTTTTCTACAATAATTTAAGTAAGTTTATTGAACATCCTGTTCTAAATGAGTAATTAAAATTGATCAAATTTTTCTTTAACTATAAATTCAACGATAAATATAATTAATTGTCTGGATTTAATGCGATATAAATGCTTGTTCTTAGTCCCATTATAAAAGTTTCTAAATAAATTTAGTAGTATTTATTAAATAATAAATATTAAAGCCATTTATTCAAACATAATTCCCAGGTGACATTGAGATATTCCCGGAATATTCCCTCGATATCTATATATTCCCTCATTATCCGCTATCGTAAAATGATATAGAGGAAATATTCCAGGAATTAGTGAAAATTAGTTGATCTCCTAACGATATCGAGAGAATATTCCAGGAATTAGTGAAAATTAGTTGATCCCCTAACGAAATCGAGAGAATATTCCAGGAATTAGTGAAAATTAGTTGATCTCCTAACGATATCGAGGGAATATTCCAGGAATTAGTGAAAATTAGTTGATCCTCTAACGATATCGAGAGAATATTCAAGGAATTACTGAAAATAAGTTTATCTCCTAACGATATCGAAGGAATATTCAAGGAATTAGTGAAAATTAGTTGATCCCCTAACGATATCGAGGGAATATTCAAGCAATTAGTGAAAATTAGTCCTCATGATATCGAGGGAATATTCAAGGAATTAGTGAAAATTAGTTTAACCCTATCGGTATCGAGGGAATATTCCAGGAATTAGTGAAAATTAGTTGATCCCTTAACGATATCGAGGGAATATTACAGGAATTAGTGAAATTAGTCGATATCGAGGGAATATTCCAGGAATTAGAGATAATTAGGTGACCCCTAATGATATCGAGGGAATATTCCAAGGATTAGTGAAAATTACTTCACTCGCTAACGATATCGAGGAAATATTCCAAGAATAAATTAAAATTACTTGATCCCCTAATAATATCAAGGAAATATTCCAGGAATAAGAGAAAATTAGTTGATCCCCTATTGATATCAAGGGAATATTCCAGGAATTAATGAAAACTATTTGATCCCTTTCCGATATCGAGGGAATATTCCAGGAATTAGTGATAATTAGTTGATTCCAAAAAATTATACAAGAAACTATTATAAAAGAAAGAAAAAATAATCTATTAAATATGAAACTATATTTATCGATGATAAACTAAAGATAAACTCGAGTTATCATATTGGATAAAGTTCATTAAAAATCTTACTTCTACTGTGTCCAGGATGGTCGAGTGGTTAGCGTCGCAAGCTGAAGTCAACAAGGTGCTGGTTCGAGACCCGGAAACATCACTTCATTTCTTTCTCCATTTCTTTCCATTTAATTAGTATATAACAATATGTATAATTCAAATAATTCATGTAAAGTCAAACGTACACGTACAAATGCTGTTTATGCTAGGAAATATTAATTTTGGTTTATTTATTTTTATATCCTTCCTCTATTCTAGATATCCAGGGAATATTCCCTTTTGTTCCCCTTGATATCGAGGGAATATCCATTCACTTTCATATTTCCATTCCCTTGTTAATGAGGGGATAACTGTTTTGATATTCCCTTTCTATTCCCATGATATCCAGGGAAGATTCCAGGAATATTTATATTTTAATTCCCTCTTGTTCCCCTTGATATCGAGGGAATATCCATTCACTTTAATATTTTCATTCCCTTGTTAATGAGGGGATAACTGTTTTGATATTCCTTTTCTGTTCCCTTGATATCCAGGGAAGATTCCAGGAATATTTATATTTTAATTCCCTCTTGTTCCCCTTGATATCGAGGGAACAACCATTCACTTTCATATTTTCATTCCCTTGTTAATGAGGGGATAACTGTTTTGATATTCCCTTTCTGTTCCCTTGATATCCAGGGAAGAATCCAAGAATGTTTATATTTTAATTCCCTCTTGTTCCCCTTGATATCGAGGGAATAACCATTCACTTTCATATTTTCATTCCCTTGTTAATGAGGGGATAACTGTTTCGATATTCCCTTTCTGTTCCCTTGATATCCAGGGAAGATTCAAGGAATGTATATATTTTTATTCCCTCTTGTTCCCCTTGATATCGAGGGAATATCCATTCACTTTAATATTTTCATTCCCTTGTTAATGAGGGGATAACTGTTTTGATATTCCTTTTCTGTTCCCTTGATATCCAGGGAGGATTCCAGGAATATTTATATTCTTATTCCCTCTTGTTCCCCTTGATATCGAGGGAATATCCGTTCACTTTCATATTTGCATTCCCTTGTTAATGAGGGGATAACTGTTTTGATATTCCCTTTCTGTTCCCTTGATATCCAGGGAAGATTCCGGGAATAAATAATAAAATGTCTCATAAAGATCCCCTGGATATCAAAAGGGAATATCTCCTTATCACGAAAAGTGTAAAATAGGAATATTTCAGGGAACAATGAAGGGTATATCAGGGGAATATCGCTGGGGATAACCCGGGAATATCCCAGGAACAATCAAATGTTACCTGGGTTAAACTCATCTATTTTTTAAAAGGAGTTGTTGAACAAAAATTATTTTGAATTCCTTTTTTGTACTCAAATACATTTATCCATATTGTCAATATTTTATATAAGGAAAAGTTATATGAATATTCTTAAAACCTAGAAATAAATCTGTTTTAACTGTTCCTTCAATAGCTGTTGAAATATACGAATTTAAAGTTGGGTAGACTTTTTGTAGGTCACCCTGTATAGTTAATAGTGAAAGCTTCACGAGCGACTCACAGTAGCAGACTGATTCTACAATGTTTATATGTAGAAGGATTTAAATAAAGTGAGACAAACACAAAAGAAACTTAATTTTTTTAAACTTATATTTGTACACAGAAAATAGGATTAACATAGAGTTAATAAACTGACACAAATAATGCAGCAATAACATTATAGGGGAGAACCGGGTGAGCTCGTACATTTTTCCTTTCAAGGGTTATATAATCTTAACTATTCGAGATACAAGTTCGTTCTAACTCACAATCCAATCTAAAGGTATTCAACTGATAATGATAAATTTATCGAGATCTAAAAATATACAGATTCATCATGTTTACAAAAGAAAAATAATCAATAATAATTTATCAATCTTCATACACATTAAAAAAAAGCGCATTAAATAATCTATTTTCCACGGCATGTGTGAAATTTCAATTAAGACTCGGTTTCAGATAGTAAATTAACTTCCTTGAGATTCAGAGTGATGAGAGAAATGAATCCGTGAACTGTATTGCGATGATCCCAATGAAGGACACTCTTCTCATGTGCTTAATGTTGATGACAACATGGATCAGTGACCTTTAAATAATTAAAATTATTTCATTTCTCTAAAGCAAAATATATCAGTAGACATAATAGAGAAATGTACAAATAATAATCTCTTGAACTACGTAGCGGTAATACCCATCCATAGTAAATAGATAGAAAAGTATACTAAGTTGCAAACTCATTGACGGTGAACTTGATTCCGGTCTTCAAAAACTATGTAAACAAATGACGTCACACAAAATCAGATGAAGTAATGTCAAAATGAGAATTATATAGGTGCAACAAGTAAATAGATAGAATATGTCAATAAACAATATGTTTCGTTAGCTTCAAGTACCTAGATAACTTTTATATATTTAATACCAGGCTGGCACTTATAAGTTGGCTTATTTGCAAACTTGTAAAATGTAAGGTACCTAGTAACCTAATGTATTTACAATGAAGCACTTGAATGACCATAATCTAACATATAAACCAGATTGCTTATAGTAAAATGATATTTTAAGCACAATTTGACGAATG
Organism: Caprella mutica; assembly: GCA_947561585.1. Lineage (NCBI taxonomy): Eukaryota > Metazoa > Arthropoda > Malacostraca > Amphipoda > Caprellidae > Caprella > Caprella mutica. The sequence continues at coordinate 71,665 of CANNZV010000261.1, forward strand.
AAATTTTCAATAAAAATTCTTATTTAATCAGATAAATGCGAATGTATCTTAGACTCTTCAGTCACATTTACTCTACTGGAGATTTTGAAGGCTATTAAGCCGAATATTGTGATTAGAGTGTAAAACGTGATAAAAACAATATTCTATATCAGTTAATTTCCATTAAAATGCACATTCAACTCAATAATAGCACAATTTTTATTTGGAAATTACTAGTGTGACGTCACTCGTTTTAATAGATGTCACGTCCATGTAGTATATATTTTCGGATGTTCCAATATTGTATTTAGTATACTTTTTATTTATTTACTTTGATAATACCTATAAACAAAGTACATTGAAATAACGTCATGTTACTGTTACTTCCTCCTATGAGCGTTAATAAACTTATAAATGTTATATGTACAAACTTAATGTTTTAGTTTAAGGAGAGACAAAGCGATAAGCTTCCGCTATCGCACATAGGCAAAATATGTCATGATAAGAGTTCAATTATATTTTGTTAAAGCTCAATGCTATTCTGTGCATCTACAAAGTAGTGATAAAATTCATGAAATATATTACTTCTTATACGGTTATCAAAACATCAATCAGAGTTTTAGTTAATTAAGCGTAATTAATCGCTTTGTATAATTTGATTTATATTTCTCCTCACAGATGCACAACTCATCAGTCGCTCTTCTCATGCCTTCACGATAATGCCTGACCTGCCAAAGAGAGATGATTATAGTTACATACTGAGAAACAGTATTGCTAACTTCTTCTGTGCGGTCATACCGTTCCTGGAAATTATAGGAATCGTATGGAACAATGCCTCAGGAATAACACTTAAAGAATATTTCAACTCGTTCAGTATTACAGAATACGTTGGAGGAACCAAAAAGGCTGAGAAGAAATGGAGGGAGCGTAACAAAGAAATGTTGAAGAAAAGCTCCTTTGAAACTTTTGACGTTACTTTCTTGTACGCAATACTGCCCATAATTTGCCGAGATAAAATAGTCAGATTTGATACACCAGAACACGAGGAGAAACTGAATGATAAAACTACGGTTGAATGGCATTTAAAACAAATAAAAGAAATGCGAAATACATTTAGCCACAATCCGAAAGAGATCAGTGATCAATGTTTTTTTGACAAGCTAAAGGATCTAATACGAGAATGTCTGAGAGCTGCATGTACTCTCTATGGTATTACGGACCAAATTGATGACATGATCAATAGAGCTGATGAAAAATTTCAATCAATAATCGATAAGATCACACACGATAGAGAATCGAGAGTAAAATTTCTAAAGGATCTCATTCTCAAAGATGGCATTTCCGTAATAAAAGACGGACTGAAGTTAATATATATTCCTCTGCCAGGATATAGTAAAATAAAAGTTGATCTTTCACAGATATTCAAGAACATCTACCTAAGCGATTCAAATGCCCACTTTGAAAGCCGTACATTATTAGCAAAACTATCTAAAAAATTCAATATAATTGAAGGTAGATCGGGATCCGGAAAGACAACTTTAATGAAAACTCTTCATAGGGCAATAATACTTGGAGAAACATCGAAATTTGAGAGCTCTGACAATTATCAATTGGCCCTTCTGATCACCTGCCAAAATGATAAATATATTGACTTAGGAGAATATTGTAGAGCTCTACTGCCTGAGATATTTACTAAGTTTGACAAAGACGAAATTCTTGATTCAATTAGATTAATTAACGGAGTCATTTTCCTCATAGATGGATACGATGAAGCAAATGAACGATCAAGAGAACTCACTAACTCTGCCATCGAACTCTGCAGCAATAGTACAAATGCTTCATGCATCATATCAAGCAGAATCAAAGCTGCCAATGAACTAAAGAAAGATTTGGACAACAGAAGTTTGGAGTATGAATTAATGTCTATTGAAAATATGCATGATCAGAATGAACAAACTGAGCTTATTAGGAGCTACGGAGAGCAGCTTAACTCTGTGAATGAGGAAGAGGCAGTTATAGCGTTCTGCAATCTCAACCAGAAGGTCAAAGATGTCTTCAACACTCCATTGTTGTTAGCATTTTTTTGTACTCTCTACAAGACACTTGAAAATAAATCAGGAATGATGAATGAACTTGCAGTATTCGGAGGAATCTACAAACAACTTCTTGATGGAATAACACAAAAGTTAGCCAAATGTGGAGCTTCTGATTCAGCAGATACTATCATGGATATAATTTGCGAACACTGTCTGCACCTAATTGGACTCGGTAAAAATGTTTTCAGTAAGGAAGAGTATGTAAAATTGAAAGCATCTTGTAAAAGCGAGAGTTCCAATGTCAGTGACATGGACAATCTGCTTGAGAATGTCCTGTTACCTAACATTCCAGATAACATACTCCACGACACAACCTATTCCTTCATACACTTCTCTATTCATGAATACTTGTGTTCAGAATGGATAGAGAAGAAATTGAAAAATGTTATAGATCTTCTTTCGAAACAAAAATTTATTGATTTGCTGGATCTCTCGCCTCTTCCGATGGAAAACAAAATCGAAAGGTAAATATTATTTTTTTAGTTCAATATATCCAAATCAGTACTATAATAAGATAACTGTTCATCTCTCTGTTCGAACACTAGGATAATTATAAAGAAAAAGTTATTAAAATTTGTGACAGTGTCTTGGGTCACGCTAATATTAATATTTAAATGAATACTAAAAAAATAAATATCCGTTTTGCAATTTAAATATAAGCCTATTATATTAATTGAATTCTAAACGGATGAAGAACAGGTACCTACTTTATAGGTAATCGTGTCAGAAATGACAATATTTTTAATCTATTGATATTTTCACGCTCGAGTAGCATGGTTAATGTGACGGACAGACAGAAAGAATATACTCTTATTATAATTTTGATTAGCCTTTGGTATGATCGAAAAAATGAGATGTTAATATTAGAACCATCATATAGGTGCAATAATATCAAGTCTATAATGATATTAATGCAAATCAGCTCGCTGTTAATTAACCTAAGTTACATAACAAAAAAATAGAAAAGATCTGGAGAACAATCTCAATAAATAATAATAATAATAAATATATTCGAAGTTTTAATCAAATATAATGATTAAGAATTTCTATAGGGTGAGTTACGAATTATCGGTCAGTTCCACATCATCGGTCATTTAAGAAAAAACGACAAAATAGTAATTATTTAATTCAAATTTTATTTTTATCCATGATACCTACAGATATAATCCAACAATGGAATTAAATTGAAATATCATGGATATCAATTAAAATTATAATAAAATTATTATTATACATAATATATGAATTGTTATTATCTTATATGACCGAAGATGTGGAACTGACCGATTATTCGTAATTTACCCTACTATAAATTCGTTTAAATATACCTTTGAATCTTCAGGTCAGAACCTTAGAGTATGATTATTAAATTGTTTTTGCTTCCTCAATTTTACTCACCAACCATATTTTGTTTCCTTCTTCCCCATCCACAGATTTCAGAATGTGTTTCGCTTCCTCATACTGAAACTGCATTCTACTGGCCAGTTGGTGAAGATATCGCTTGCTATGTCAGAGATCATGGCTAAGGATGTTCAGCCAGATTATCAATTCTGCTTGGACTTGATATCTGATACTGAACGTAGCAAGCTGATCATAGAGATGTTGTCATCAGCCATAGCTTCTCATCCAAGTTTCTCTGTGGATAAGTTTATCCACCTGGATTCACTAGTGGAAGTACTACTTTATGCTCAAAACAAACCGAAGATGGAAACCGACGATATGAACAATGCCGTGGAGAAATCCTTGGCGCTGAACATGAGACAAAGTCATGACGAATACGAAGATTTGAAGGAAGAATTCTTTGTGAAACTGGAAAAACTTAGGTAAATATAAAAGACTGAATATATTAATTATTTTCAAAAATTACCAAATTATTGATAAAATATTGTTACTTCAAATGAATATTTTTAATGCTAAGTTTTCATGCTTTTTAATCATAATTTAAGTTGATTCTTGGAGAACTTCGTAATTATTTTCTTAGCTATTATAAACTATTGACAAAGGTGATAAGTTATTTTTTTTATTTAAGTTGCTACGCTTTAAAGATAATTTCCCCTAAATTTTCCTCTCCACAAATGCATGTTAATTCATCAGTTGGAGACTAAACAATGTAAAAGCCTTATATAAATCCTAAACTCAGAACTTTCCATACCATCAATTTAAAACTATTTACAACAGTTTCTATTTGTTTCCTAACATTCGTAACTTTCTATTTTCATTATTGTTACGATGTTTTCGTTCATTCATTTCTTCAGGTGCAGCATAAGAATGATCAGGATCTTCTTGGATACTGAGTTCAGTCTCGGTGTTATTGTCAGTAAATTGGAGAGTAACTCTTACCTCTACATCAGCTGTCCCTTTGCAATGAGTCACAAACTGAAGATATTGGAGGGAAAACCTTTCAACACTTGTGAGTACTATAATGAGTTTGTTTGTGTATCAATACAATATTCAAAATGTTAATGAGATTAAGAGATCCTGTTTGACGAAATATATTATTTATATTATTCGTGTGTTATGATGTTGATTTATGTTTTTTAATTGAATATTGTTTAGTATTATAAGTGTTATTATTCATTTTAGTGTTACATGAAAATTGCTATACATTGTCTAAATGAATTCTTAGTCATATGACATTTTATTTCTTTCACACTTATTGTTTTTCTTTGATTTTTATTTTAGTAACTACTAAACATTCATTATTTTAATATAAACATTGTATATTACAAAATAGTTATATGATCTACAAACGGTAGTCAGTGTTTACATCAGTATTTACAAGATGTGTTTAAGTTCTTTTAAGAGTTTCTAGTAATGGTATATGATACATGTTTCTCTATATAATATATAAATAAAATACTAATAATTAATTAGTACTTTTTTGAAATAAATGAATGTTTATAAATGAGAAATAATTTGTCCTCACCAATAACCTGAGAGGTATTATTTATTCTGTGTTTTGTTAGTAAGTTTAATTATATCTATATTCGCCCTTTATTTTAACATAGACATTGATTATTAATTGTAATATTGCAATTAGAAGTAAATTCTTCAAATATTGTACAATTTGCGGTAAGTTTTATGGCAACGAATATAGTTTCATTTTTCTTAACATTAAAAAGGAATTTACTAAAATATCTTACTATTAGCTTTGCTTATCTTTTCTACAGTTCTCACCTTCAAGTTCTGTGATAATTTCACCCCTGGTGAAAAGAAGCCATTGCCTCGTAGTAGCGGTGGTTTTCCTCCTCATCTCCGCATCACCGACATACCAGCCCATTGTCAAGATCAAGTCTGCGAAATGATTTGCAGTTTAGCGCCAAGAGACTCTGCAGAGAACCCCAAAACGTGAGTGATTGAAACTATAATGAACAATAGTGTTTAATCTATTGCCGTGTAAACAGGACTAATGAATGACAATCATGATAAAAAAATACTGACTTATTCAAATAAAAAGAGTTATTTATATCATATTTCATTATTTGTCTTTAATTTTCTGTATTTTGTCTGATAAAGAATATATTGATAGAAAAATTTAACCCCTCAAGATTTAATTCATGCAGAATTTTATTACGTTTTAATAAGACACAATTTCTTGTTTTTGCATATGAAGGTAATTTGAATAAAGGTTCATAATGATAGTATAACAAAATTTAAGTTACAATCTACATTCTAATCCTTTCGCTACCGTTGGGACAGTACCTACCAGTATTCATGGGGCCTTTAATTTATTGTCCCAGAGCTGATTTTCAGTGGGTCTATTTGCCTACATTTTTTCTGTTCATTTGATCAGTTACAGTGGAAAGGCAACTATTATTGTTTCTAATTTACATAATTATATTACATCATATTTTGTAGATATTTTGAATGTGACAAAAATAAAATTGAGTGGAGCAATATTTGTTCCTGAAGAAATGTTTCATAAAATACCATTGGTGTAAATGGAAAAATCATTAGATAGTGAAAAGTTTACTTCGATTAGGTACATCTTATTGGCCACAACTCCATTCCATTATTTTATTCGTTGCCAATCAATGAGCATTGTTGCATGACCTCAGCATCAAAATCTTAGCAAATGTTATATAAATTTCTCATTGAAATACACCAATTAACAATCTTCAAATGAACTAATATTTCCATGGTTGACTTTCACCTTTCCCGTGATTACCAATTGTTACAAGTTAACCATTCGTGAATGTTGGCTGTTGAAAAGGTTGTTTATACAAAAGTAATTCTTCCCGATTTACATTTCACATCGGGCGGTGATTACTGGCATGTAGTTACCTTATGACGTACCTCGTCTGTACCAATGAACTGTATTTTTTATATCAAAACAACGAGAAATAGTTTCTGCTAAATATATTTCACTTATTATACAATAGTTAATAACTAAAGTTAATAACTACAGTTAATAACTAAAGTTAATAACTAAAGTTAATAACTAAAGTTAATAACTAAAGTTAATAACTAAAGTTAATAACTAAAGTTAATAACTAAAGTTAATAACTACAGTTAATAACTAAAGTTAATAACTAAAGTTAATAACTAAAGTTAATAACTAAAGTTAATAACTAAAGTTAATAACTAAAGTTAATAACTACAGTTAATAACTACAGTTAATAACTAAAGTAAATAACTACAGTTAATAACTACAGTTAATAACTACAGTTAATAACTACAGTAAATAACTAAAGTTAATAACTACAGTTAATAACTAAAGTTAATAACTACAGTTAATAACTAAAGTTAATAACTACAGTTAATAACTAAAGTTAATAACTACAGTTGATAACTACAGTTAATAACTACAGTTAATAACTAAAGTTAATAACTAAAGTTAATAACTACAGTTAATAACTACAGTTAATAACTACAGTTAATAACTACAGTAAATAACTAAAGTTAATAACTACAGTTAATAACTAAAGTTAATAACTACAGTTAATAACTAAAGTTAATAACTACAGTTAATAACTACAGTTAATAACTACAGTTAATAACTACAGTTAATAACTACAGTTAATAACTAAAGTTAATAACTACAGTTAATAACTACAGTTAATAACTACAGTTAATAACTACAGTTAATAACTAAAGTTAATAACTAAAGTTAATAACTACAGTTAATAACTACAGTTAATAACTACAGTTAATAACTACAGTAAATAACTAAAGTTAATAACTACAGTTAATAACTACAGTTAATAACTACAGTTGATAACTACAGTTAATAACTACAGTTAATAACTACAGTGAATAACTACAGTGAATAACTACAGTTAATAACTATAGTTAATAACTATAGTTAATAACTACAGTTAATAACTACAGTTAATAACTACAGTTAATAACTACAGTTAATAACTACAGTTAATAACTACAGTTAATAACTACAGTTAATAACTACAGTTAATAACTACAGTTAATAACTACAGTTTATAACTACAGTTAATAACTACAGTTAATAACTACAGTTAATAACTACAGTTGATAACTACAGTTGATAACTACAGTTAATAACTACAGTTAATAACTACAGTGAATAACTACAGTGAATAACTACAGTTAATAACTACAGTTAATAACTACAGTTAATAACTACAGTTAATAACTACAGTTAATAACTACAGTTAATAACTACAGTTAATAACTACAGTTAATAACTACAGTTAATAACTACAGTTAATAACTACAGTTATTAACTACAGTTATTAACTACAGTTAATAACTACAGTTGATAACTACAGTTAATAACTACAGTTAATAACTACAGTTTTTTTTACTTATATGGTGGCTTGAGTTCTATGTATATTACAATGAATATTATCATCATTGTCATACATAAAGTGAAGAGACCTATAATTAATAGAGTCTGGTGTTTAATTATTACAGTTATCATTCAGATGCAAATAAAGAAAAATATAATATAATATTTAAGTTAAATCATTGCAAAAAAAAATTAATAAATTTATTAAACTTAATATTTAAATGCAAAAATTAGATTTTTTTTAAATAATTAAGCAGGTATTTTCTCTACAAACAATAAGTGAAAATATTCATGAAATATACCATTGAAAAGGTGTATTATTTTGTAATATTATAGTTTTTATAATTTTTGGTTAGTTTATTATTTTCATATCATGTGTTAATTTAGGTGTATGTAAATATTTTAAATTTCAACAAGTTTGTAACTTTTATTGATTTAATAAAAAAACATTCACTAAATCCCTGAAATTAGTTTACTTACATATTATTACGGTGTGAACCACTCGTAATGATTGTTAATAGTTATTGGGTGTTTCTTCGTAACAGATTCGATGAGCTGTTTCTAACGAGGTGTTCTCTCACTGATTCTGAAGCCAAATATTTGGTGGACAAATTAAGCGACAAAAACTTCATATCTGACAATGAGGGAGCTACCAGGGCAGTCAAACTCAGGTCAGTTTTTTGAAATGATAAAATAATAATAAAGCTTATTGAAGATATTAAAAAGATTACAAGTTCGATCACATAAAGAAAAAAGGATGTATACATTTTTCGAATTCAAACCAATATATACAAATAATTAATATCATCAAGCCCATTATAGTAGCTAGGAGCTATTCAAGCAAAATAATTTGAGCTCTGAGTATACAGTGTATTCTGTGTTTATAGTCATACGTAGAAGAATTCTAATCATATTGAGTGAGCTCATAAGTACTTCGTACTTTATGTTATAGTCTCCCCTATGGATAACCATTTTCTTTGATAAGAAAGGAAACACGCTGTTGATCTCCAAAGTCAAATATCTGTTAGTAGCTTATTAACTTGCGTCAAAGAGACTTTACTTGTTAAGTTTTTCTATTTCCTTAATTTCCTCCAATGGGAGTTTATTCAGTTAGCACACGTTACACCCTTATTTTGGAAAATTTATCTTCAGGCATACAGGAAAAGTGTTGACAGACATTCACTTTATTCTCTTAAGACTTCTACCAACAGCCATTCGTGTTCTGTAGTTAAAATATGATCTATTTAGTGAAAGCATATTCTAATAAAAACACAATGGAACAAACTAAAAACCTAGATAAAATAAATACCTGTCATTGAAGATACCAAGTTCTCTGGCGGAGTGCAACGTGTCTACTGCCAACCAAGACTAAATAACACACAGAGCTCAGCACCGCCTAAGCACCATAGGATTCTTTTTCTATTTAATTAAAGTTTCACGAGAAGTGCGGACAAGTGGATTGAATTTATCTTTCATCGTGCACGGAAAATTGCCACTGGGAAAATTGTCACCTGGAACATTGCCCCCGCGAAAACTGCCATTATAAGAAAATTGCCACTGGGAAGATTGCCCCCGCGAAAACGGCCATTATGGGAAAATTGCCACTGGGAAGATTGCCATTGGAAAAATTGCCACTGTGGGAAGGTTGCCACCCGGAAAATTGCCACTGAAGAAATTGCCACTATAAAATATATTAACAAACTGAAAAAATATTTTACTCTACAAAAAAGTACATAACTGAATACAAAAGTATTCGAATCTTATGTAAAGAAAATGTTCACTGTGCTTTCTTCTTTCATTGAAAAGTTAAAGAAAACTATTCAACCATGGAACGATCAATGCATATTAAATAAATAGAAAGTATACTAAGTACAATATTGGAACATCCAAAAATATTACACGGATGTAACATCGATTAAAAAGAGTGACGTCACACTAGTAATTTTCAAATACAAATTGTGTTATTATTGAGTTGAATGTGCATTTTCATGGAAATTAACTTAAATAAAATATGTATTTTATCACGTTTTACACTCTATTCACATATATTTTTCAACTTAATAGCCTTCAAACTCTCCAGTAGAGTAAAGGTGCCTGAAGGGTCTAAGATACAATTGCATTTATCTGATTAAATAAGAATTTTTATTGAAAATTTCATTCGTCAAATTGTGCTTAAAATATCATTTTACTATATGCAATCAGGTTTGTATGTTAGATTATGGTCATTCAAGTGCTTCATTGTAAATACAATAGGTTACTAGGTACCTTACATTTTACAAGTTATCAAATAAGCCAACTTATAAGTGCCAGCCTGGTATTAAATATATAAAAGTTAACTAGGTACTTGAAGCTAACGAAACATATTGTTTATTGACATATTCTACCTATTTACTTGCTGCACCTATATAATTCTCATTTTGACATTACTTCATCTGATTTTGTGTTACGTCATTTGTTTACATAGTTTCTGAAGACCGGAATCAAGTTCACCGTCAATGAGTTTGCAACTTAGTATACTTCTCTATCTATTTACTATGGATCAATGAGCCTGAGAGGCACATTTAAGTTTGAAAAATTTAAGCATAATTTAATAACTATAATTGATTTGAGTTACTGAAATTCTTTGACTTTTATTGTCTAAGACGTAACTATTTATTATGAAACTGATGCAACATGTTTTGTTGTTTATCGTGAAATTAATGTAGCAAGATTTTATTCATTATTGAAAATATAATGCAACAAAAAAATATGATTTATTATTGAAAATAATGCAACAAGATTTTATTTATTACTGGTTTAACCTCTTCAGGGAACAATTGAACACATCAAGCTAAGAATTAATTGCGTATCAACACACCCACCGACGGAAGAATTCACTTAGATCGTATATTATCTTGTCAAAATGAGATGTACACATTGTAAAATTTCTTAAATATTAAATTCAGTTTTAGGTAAATTGCTCGAAAACAATTGCTCGAAAAACAATTGCTCGAATGAACAATTGCTCGAATGAACAATTGTTCGAAAGACAATTGCTCGAAAGACAATTTCTCGAACGAACAATTCAGCGAATATACAATTGCTCGAATGACCAATTGCTCGAATGATCAATTTCTCGAATGATCAAATTGCTCACAATGTCCAATTTAATAAAAGTAAGTTAATCATGAAGTTAGACAACTTCAATTAGCTGCACATAAACATTCTGGTTTCTAATTAGTAATTTATAAGAACTGCATTTCATATTTTTAATCGCTAATTACTATCCATAATAATACTGTTGTTAAATTAAAATCTTCCTGATTTTCTTATTTTTACTGAACAAGAGTACTGCATCAATTCTGGGTAGTACAATTTTCGTTTCTTGTCAGTCAATATTAGCTTCTCTGAGCTCTGACGAGATGTTCCTAGGACTAGGTTAGGGTTGTTAGGTTTTAGCAACTAGGGCTATGGGAACTGCCAATAGCAGGAGGGTGCGGGTTTTTCCGACACATTTAACACGGCCACTGGTAAACACTCCACTTTATAATTTTTCTCTTTTTGGTAGCCATTATCTGGTTGACTTTTCCTCTTCTTTTACAATAAGCAATAGACTATTCGGAATTTGATTATTTGAGCAATTGTTAATTAGATAAATATGGTCGAAAGTCAGAAAATCATGAAGTGAAATCCCTTCGATTAACTGCACCTAACCGTTCTTGTTTCTAATTATTAATTAATAATAACTGTATTTCATTTATTTTATATTATCTGAACGATTATCGATCATTCGAATAATTGATCATTCGAGCAATTGTTCATTCGAGCAATCGTTCATTCGTGCAATTGTTTTTGGAGCAATCAATTTCGAACAATTGTCTTTCGAGCAATTTACTGGCTAACATTAAATTCTGATCAACATTGCATTCAGTACCTATGATTTTCGAAAAAAAAGTTAATATGAATTTATTTATGTACAGTTGCAATTTTCCGGGTGGCAGATTTCCCACAGTGGCAACTTTCACAGTGGCAGTTTTCCCGGTGGCAATTTTCCCGGAGGCAATCTTCCCTCAGTGGCAGTTTTCCCACAGTGGCAGTTGTCACACAGTGGCAGTTGTCCAACAGTGCCAGTTTTCCCACAGAGGTGATTTTCCCAGTGGAAGTTTTTCCACAGTGGCAGTTTTCCCACAGTGGCAATTTTCACAGTGGCAGTTTTCTTGGTGGCAATCTTCCCGGTAGCAATCTTCCCACCGTGGCAGTTTTCCCACAGTGGCAGTTTTCCCACAATGACAGTTTTCCCACAGTGGCAGTATTCCCACAGAGGCAGTTTTCCCACAGTGGCAATATTTACAGTAGCAATCTTCCCATAGTGACAGTTTTCCCACAGTGGCAATATTCACAGTGGCAGTTTTCCCACAGTGGCAGTTTTCCCAGTGGCAGTTTTCACAGTGGCAGTTTTTCCAGTGGCAATCTTTCCTGTGGCAATTTTCCTAGCACCATCTTACATTACTCATACCGCTTCCTCTCACTGTGACATTGTAACGCGAGATTATTTAACAAACTTCAACTAATGTGTTCTATCTATTTCACTCGCATTTATCTAAGTATGACCATTGCATTTTATCTCACAACAACAAATCAACACGAAAACATTAGTGTTATTATGATGGCTGTTCAGTTTTCTCCTCTACTACCCGACACAAAAATTAAGGAAATCAATATTTGTTATGAAATCGTGAAATGACCTCCCATAAATATTACCAACTATTGTAGAAAAAAATATTTATTAATTCTAATTGTGTATGATCGTTCATTGCCGCCAAACACAATTTATCTTAGCTCAAATTTCATTAATAAATGTAATTGCGTGTGGTCTTTTATAACTGTCGAAAATTCTATTTTCCAGTTCTGCACGCAATGAGTTCTGCATGGCTTGCAATGGCAATCACAGAAAGGACAACGTAACCTGTTACAAACTAGGGCTGTCAAGGTAAGGCAACACTCTTACTTATTTATTACGTAGCTGTGTTCTACCCCTCATTGTTCTATATCCTATCTTTATCTGAGAAGGTGTCTAGATCTAACCCTCGAATCTTATTGTTGTTCCCTCTTTTACTTTGCACCGAACGTTCTCTTTCAGGAAGATATATCCGTAAACAAGAAATAGTGTTAGTTCATACCAATGGACTACGAAAGATCCATACAAACACAAAAAGTTTATTTGAACAAACAAAAAATTTATATATAAGAAAAGTTTCAATGTCGTCATGTGCCCAATTAATATAATGATAAATCAATAAAGTTTCAGAATATTAGCTACAAACTTCAGTTTATATTTTTATAATCGCCATATGAATTAGGAAAATTTCTGACAAGAAATATACTGAATTAATATAGATGTAAGATTAAATCGACTTTATGTATAATATATTTTGGTTACGTTTCTTTGGTTAACTCATGACTATAAATTAATCTATATACATTCAAATATATAAAAGACTGAGGCTAAGTAATCCTTTGTTTCGGATAATAGACAGTTTAGATTTCACTCAATTTCACATCTTATATGAATTTTCTAATAAATTTATCGTGATCTTCTATCCAATCATTTCTGGTTTGTTTCACGTATTTTCCCTTATAATTTGGTAACTTTTCTTCATTTAAACATTATTGCTATCATGCTCGTAGATAACAAAGTCATATGCATGACTCTTACTGTTTTCTTCGTTATCATTTTAGACATTTCAAACTTTAAATGGAAGATATATAGTATCCTAGATACAATCAGACTAGAAATGAAAGTGATATAGTATCTTAGATACAATCAGACTAGAAATGAAAGTGATAGAGTATCCTATACTAATAACACCTCAAGTGGTGAGTCAGTGGCCAAAATAATATCACGTCTTGCGGGACGCTAAAATCCTTATTTTTGGGTCACGCAACTGGCAATCTAGCGTCAGTTTAATGGAGAAATGATATAACTGAAACAAAATTTAATGGAGAAATGATATAACTGAAACAAAATAACATTTTACACCGTCTTCCTTAGTGTCCTGCAATCGCTGCAACACTTCTTCTCTCTAGAGTAGTTTATCATAACTCTATGTAACACCTATATTGACCAATATGCGATTGGGAGCTATCATGACACGATTTAAATATTACTCTATTGTAAATTAGGCAGTATCTCTATCCATTAATGATTTCATTATGATATTTAAATAAGGATTTTCCCTGACTCATGTGCATGATTTTAAATAAGAGAAATATTTTCCCTATATCATTAAAGTTATCCTAGTTTTTGATGTAAATAGGTTATACTTTTTCATAGGTATTGCACTTGTAACTTAGGGAGCAATCTAAATATGAATACCTCCATGGATGTATAATCCTATCTCATAAATAGGGATGTGACATTGTGCATATTGCATATATGCAGTTCTATGCATATATTTCAAGAGCATATATTATGCACGTGTGCATATATGCTAACCGAGAAATATGCACTTCTTGGCCAATTTTCAACATGTAAATGTCTAACCTATGCCGTTTTCTTCTGGGATCCCTACATAGAAACTGATTTTAACTGTGGACCCAAGTATATTTTATCAAACTAATTATTCAAATTTAAAAAGTTTGTAGATGGAATATTGAAACTACAAATGTATTAATAAATTTATATAACACTTGGTATTTAGTAAATATTAGTTGTAATTGATAAATAAATGGATACAATTATTTTAGAGAGTTGTACTAATCTAAAATATCAAAACTAATAGCACGCAGGTATATAATTTATTAAAGTAATTAAACACATAACGGTTCAAATTTATCAATTAAAAACTTAGTGTTGCTGCTTTTAGCTGACGATCCTTTAGAGGTAACCGCTGGTCTAACAAGATGGTTTATAATTTTCGAGGCATGACTAAAGTAATGAACGGAATGTGATATTTGAATGTAGGATAGTTAAGAAGACTGAATTTGGCTGAAGGAAACATTTGCTCCTCTTCTTTCTTGTGATGTAGAACGGTTGTTTTTCCAGTACAAACTACATTAGCAGATAATAGAAGGAAATTCACTTTTGAAAACCTGAAATACCATTTAACAATAAAGTGCAATTCCACTGTTTGAAATTGAATGTGTATGTTTTAAATTGACTTACCATTAAAGAAATCTAAATTTAAAACACCTTTGTTATATTTTCTTTTCAAACGTTAAACATTTCGCAGCAAAAACATTTTTTTTTTTTAATTACACCTTCGATTTATTGTAATCTCCATTCAGACCACCAAAGTACAGTTACAATCAAAACATAACTATATACAGATTAACATAATTTTAATTTCCGTAATTAACTATGAGCATATAATATGCTATATATATTGAATAATTTCTGGCATATAAAATGGATTTTTCCAATATGCCTTTTGGTTCTGCATATATGCACATTGACTTTTTGCATATTATATGCGGAAATAGTCTTATGATATGCAGCATATCGCGTTAAAAATATGCATATTTTATGCTGCATATTGTCACATCCCTACTCATAAAGATCGTAAAAACCTATTTAAATATAATATAAAAATGAGTTAAAATGCCTACCTATGATTCATATGCATAACTGGCATATAAACCTAATCGGCTAACAAATTGATATCGGTGTATCTCTAAACATTACATTAGGAGAAAATAAATAGATATACAACATTACTGCATTAAAATAAAGCAGTAAATATGGAATATTCACAAAAAATGAATGAAAACTTTAGTAACACACAATCTAAAAACAAGCCAATGCTGAAATTAAAGAAATATAACAAACACCCAAAGCTGACTTACTGATACTAACTGAATAAAGCTTGGACGTCTTTAAAATAAGAAAAAAGACAAAGAATCATTTAGTGGTTTATAGATTAGCAGTTACAATGATTAACGAAGAGATAGAATAAGGATCATTTAGTGTAACTAAGGGTTATGATTCTTCGTTGTTTAATTTCTTTTTGTAACTGTTGTGTAATTTTACATTTTGTTTTAAATAAGTCTTTCGGTAAATTTGTCTTTCGGCAAAGCCTCACTTCGGCAAATCCGTTTTAGACAGATTTGGGTTTCGGCAAATTTGTATTCGAAGAATCCTTTTCGGCGAATTAGTTTTCGGAGAATTTGGTTTCGGCAAATTAGTTTTCGGCAAATGCCCCGGTTACCATATTAGATACAATCAGACTACAACTGTAATTGCTGTAATATCATAAATACGGTGAACGGACAACTTCCATGCGGACAGCTACTTTACCATATAGATATTTTATCTATTGTGTTGAGCAAATTTCAATGCACATTGCAATATTAACTTTTCATCGATTATATTTATTGGGAAGTATAATGTCATTATAACCTAAAAATTTACCATACAGTACTTATGTAATTGTGTAATCTGGAAGCATAAAAATTAAAATTACCTGTAGATTCAGAGTTAAATATTAAGAATTAACGAATTTATTCCTTTGTTAAAATCATTTAAATAATGAAGAGAAAACAAGGGTTGTAATAAAAAGGCCATATTTCTTCAAGCTTCCGATTTTTTCAAAAAATCATCATCAGGAAAACCTAAATATATCTTAAATCTACTACATAAATACAAAATTCTCCTATCTAGGATACATAAATGAATAAATATCACTAATGTTACAATTAATTAAATAAACAAATAAATGAACTCAGTAAAAAACTTTCAACATATAAAAGAAAGAAATTATTTTATAATAAATAATTCTGTAGAAACCCCTTGTGAATTTAATTAGGGCTTCTGTTCTTTAATAAAAATTAATTCCAATGTCCTTGAATTGTAACTATTGCAGGTTGATAAAATTTTGAAATCATTTTCCGAAATCTGATGGTTATTATTATATGAAAGGTTTGAAATTTTGCTATTTTCTTGATTGGATGAAACAGTAAAGGGGTTTCTGATGGAAACCCCTCTGTGTTGACAAACTCGAACCTATAAATTATTGTTTCCTTGTCTCGCCAATGTAGGCCGCGGAGCACTGTCCGCAAGTGAATTTATAAATGACGTTGGAAACAAGTAAAGGTGGGAGTTTGTCTTTAAACTTAAACATATTGCCAATAGTGTTAGAAGAATTAAAAATGAATTTGGGATCGTTCTGAGGATAAAAGTTACTAATTAAAGATGTTAATTTACGTTTGAGGACATTGGAATAATGGCCTGAATATTCTAACTTGACATAAATTGGTTTCCTAGAACAAGTTATTTTAAAAGGAGGTGGATCATAAAAATTATCTATGGGCTTCCTAAACATACTATCAATAATTTTGTTTGTGAACTTATTTTTCAAAAAATGTACCCTAAGATAAGACAATTCATTTTCAAACAACGTTTCATTAGAGCAAATACTAAAGGCCCTATAAACTAAACATGAAATAATATTGAGTTTAAAACTGAAAGGAATAAAAGAATTAGATTTCATACCAAGGCCAGTAAACGTTTTCTTGCGATATACAGAAGTAATAAATTTATCATTTTCTCTACTTATCAAAACGTCTAAGAAATTTTATTTGGAATCAATTTCAGTCTCACAAGTGAATTTAATATTAGGATGTTGAGAATATAAGTAGTTTAGAAATTTTGTAATGTGAGAACTGTGCCTAAAAAGTAAAAGTATGAAAGTATCGTTAATGTATCTTTTATAAACTATACTGTAACCTCTGTAAAATTGAATCTTTTTCCCATCTAGAAATGTATTTACAGACCGTACACACTATCAAACTGGATAAAAACTGTTCGATTTTAGTGTTGTCAAACACTAAAACCTAGAGTGTGAAGAGCCATAAGAGGTCCAACATGTTGGAAAATTATTTGTCGAACAGTAGAATCGAAATTAAAACATTGTATAATTTTATGTGAATATGATATTTTATATATTCTGAATTACAACATGTACATGAGCTATATTGACTAATTGAAGTACAGTGCCTATTATTATTTTATGATCCCTAGATATCGCAACCAATATTTACCAAACGCTTGCTCTGTGATGTACTATCGAAGAAAAGAGTCACTGTGATGATGTACTATCAGAGAAAAGAGTCACTGTGATGATGTACTATCAGAGAAAAGAGTCACTGTGATGATGTACTATCAGAGAAAAGAGTCACTGTGGTGATGTACTATCAGAGAAAAGAGTCACTGTGGTGATGTACTATCAGAGAAAAGAGTCACTGTGATGATGTACTATCAGAGAAAAGAATCACTATGATGATGTACTATCAGAGAAAAGAGTCACTGTGATGATGTACTATCAGAGAAAAGAGTGACTGTGATGATATACTATCAGAGGAAAGAGTCACTGTGATAATGTACTATCAGAAAAAAGAGTGACTGTGATGATGTACTATCAAAGAAAAAAGTCACTGTGATGATGTACCATCAAAGAAAAGAGTCACTGTTATGATGTACTATCAAGGAAAAGATTCACTGTGATGATGTACTATCAAAGAAAAGAGTCACTGTGGTGATGTACTATCAAAGAAAAGAGTTACTGTGATGATGTACCATCAAAGAAAAGAGTCACTGTTATGATGTACTATCAGAGAAAAGAGTCACTGTGATGATGTACTATCAGAGAAAAGAATCACTATGATGATGTACTATCAGAGAAAAGAGTCACTGTGATGATGTACTATCAGAGAAAAGAGTGACTGTGATGATATACTATCAGAGGAAAGAGTCACTGTGATAATGTACTATCAGAAAAAAGAGTGACTGTGATGATGTACTATCAAAGAAAAGAGTCACTGTGATGATGTACCATCAAAGAAAAGAGTCACTGTTATGATGTACTATCAGAGGAAAGAGTCACTGTGATGATGTACTATTAAAGAAAAGAGTCACTTTGATGATGTACTATCAGAGAAAAGAGTCACAGTGATGATGTACCAAAAGAGAAAAGAGTCACTGTGATGATGTACTATCAGAGAAAAGAGTCACAGTGATGATGTACCATAAGAGAAAAGAGTCACTGTGATCATGTACTATCAGAGAAAAGAGTCACTGTGATGATGTACTATCAGAGAAAAGAGTCACTGTGATGATGTACTATCAGATGAATGAGTCACTGTGATCATGTACTATCAGAGAAAAGAGTCACTGTGATGATGTACTATCAGAGAAAAGAGTCACTGTGATGATGTACTATCAGATGAATGAGTCACTGTGATGATGTACTACCAGAGAAAAGAGTCACTGTGATGATGTACTATCAGAGAAAAGAGTCAATGTGATGATGTTCTATCAGAGAAAAGAGTCACTGTGATGATGTACTATCAGAAAAAAGAGTCGCTGTGATGATGTACTATCAGAGAAAAGAGTCACTGTATGATGTACTATCAGAGAAAATAGCACTGTGATGATGTACTATCAGAGAAAAGAGTCACTGTATGATGTACTATCAGAGAAAAGAGTCACTGTGATGATGTTCTATCAGAGAAAAGATTCACTGTGATGATGTACTATCAGAGGAAAGAGTCACTGTGATGATGTACTATCAGAGAAAAGAGTCACTGTGATGATGTTCTATCAGAGAAAAGAGTCACTGTGATGATATACTATCAGAGAAAAGAGTCACTGTAATGATGTACTACCAGAGAAAAGAGTCACTGTGATGATGTACTATTAGATGAATGAGTCACTGTGATGATGTACTACCAGAGAAAAGAGTCACTGTGATGATGTACTATCAGAGAAAAGAGTCACTGTGATGATGTTCTATCAGAGAAAAGAGTCACTGTGATGATGTACTATCAGAGAAAAGAGTCGCTGTGATGATGTACTATCAGAGAAAAGAGTCACTGTATGATGTACTATCAGAGAAAATAGCACTGTGATGATGTACTATCAGAGAAAAGAGTCACTGTAATGATATACTATCAGAGAAAAGAGTCACTGTGATGATGTACTATCAGAGAAAAGAGTCACTGTGATGATGTACTATCAGAGAAAAGAGTCACTGTGATGATGTACTATCAGAGAAAAGAGTCACTGTATGATGTACTATCAGAGAAAAGAGTCACTGTGATGATGTACTATCAGAGAAAAGAGTCACTGTATGATGTACTATCAGATAAATAGTCACTGTGATGATGTACTATCAGAGAAAAGAGTCACTGTGATGATGTACTATCAGATAAATGAGTCACTGTAATGTTGTACCATCATTAACAGTATAAACTATTAGTTATTAAATTCTATAGTAAATGTACTCGGTATTTGTACTTTGAGTACTTGGGCAATTACATCAAGTACATTGATTCACGAGTACTTGTTCTTAGTACCTAAGTACTTTTGATGTACTTTTCGCCCATCTCTTACACCATCTCTTACACCACTTGGACATGGTATTCCTTTATCTAGGTATAGAATATATGACAGGAAAACAGTAATAAAAAGATGTAATCTTGTGTGGATTCTCTAATATTAATATTAAGGCATTGTCTTGACTTCCCTTCTATTAACTTTGGTATAAATTAACACTTAGCAAACTTCTGTTATTGGTTGCAAAATATAATGATACACCCTGTATATTATTGAACACTAATGGTATCAGGAATTAACCATTTCATTTATTAACGGAATTATTTATTTAATCTATTTATTATATTAAAATTGGTATTGATTGAATTACAATTACAAATGTTTATCCAATCTAATTAGTTACTGATGTAATATTTATTGCCATAAGAATGTTATAGTTATCCTGGTAATTAGTTTTCTTTTAAACAAAAGAAAATTAACGATAGTTTTCTCTAGAAAAACTGTTTGGGTAACAATTTTAATTTGAGAAAATGTTAATAAAACTTTTGACTTCGATTGAATTAAACTATTTGGGCTCCAATATAATGAATATTAACAATTGATTTAATTGAACATGTCTTGAATAATTTGAAGCTCTATTAAGTTATTTTTTGGGAGTAAATTAATTAATTTTAAAGTTTACATACAATCGTTGTGAGTCTAATTGAATTAATTGGAAATTATAAATTTATTAACTCCAAGTTCCATTGCCTTTAATTGATATGAATTAATTCAATATAATGTTGAACTAATCAAATACTTTCATTGTGTAACTTTCTTTTCTTCTCTAACTTTCAAAAGGTCTCAATATGTCCACCATCTTGACTTGATCTGCGACGCTGATTTCAGCGAAACTGTTATCAAGCAAGAAGAACCTGCATTGAGGCACTTCCTTCACTATGAAGTGAACACCAGCAACCGCCTCACAGCTCTTGGCAAAGTGATGAACTTCAGTCAGCAATCAAGTGCCCACTCGAGTGGAGTTGATGGGGATGAGACAAATGGTGGAGAGAAATCAGGGCAAATCAAGAAAATTGAGATAAAGCTTTTGGACAGCTATTTTAACTTCAAACCTCTGAGTGATGGTATCTTCCAAGACCTGCAACCAGTGAGGTAAATTAGTGATAGTAACTTGATAAGTGACAACAGACACACTAAAGTCTCTCTATCTATTGGTGTACATTAGTGGATTAATATCCACTTAGAGCTATGGTAAGACAAAATACACATAGAAAATTATATAGATAATTATTGGCAAAAAGATACAAATTAATATATTCACAAGCATCACTCCTCCCTCCCATTATAAGTAGCCCCCCCCCCCCCCCTTAAATAGTCCTTCCCCCTCAAAACCCCCTCCCTTAAATAGTTTCCTTACGTTTATTTGTCTGCCTGCGGTCTGCCACGTTTCAAGTAATATTCAGGTGGTAGCATGAATACCATTTCTCATATGAATGCAATAAATGATTCCTTTAACTTAATTAGAAATTATTTACAATCTACAGTGTTAATTTTTAATGAACTCTTTACAAGCTGTCATCAAATTTATATACTCTATGCTTTAATATTATCGTCATTATTCAATTAATAACTTTAGCTAAATCTGAGGGACCAGAAGTGTGGATAGTTAAATTATACAAATGATGATGCTATTGTGAAAATTATACTAGTACTAGTGTACTTTGCCGTTAAAAATAACGGGGTTTCAATAGTATTAATATTGGTTAAGCTTAACCCGTTAAAATGTACTTTCCCGTAAAATTAAATAAAATAAAAATTAAAATATCATAATCAATATAATTCTGTCTGTTTCATGATAACATTTCCCATGTTAAAATGATAAATTATACTGTTTTTCTTATATGATCGAAATTGTGGAACTGTCCGATAATTCGTAACTTACCCTATTTATTTCGCACAATGAATAAATTATTATTCCCTTACACCTCAAAATATTTGAATAGTCTGCATTAGTGATACAGTTTGCCATACGCAATACACATATATAAATTTCCTAGCATTTGGAGACAGCGGACACCAAATAAACACACGACGGAAATTATTAGGAGAGTCAAATATTTTGAGGTAAATTGATTAATAATTTGTTCTTTAGGTAAAATAATTAGGGCTAGTTACGAATGATCGGACAGTTCCACAATTTCGATCATGTAGGAAAACCTATTTAATTTAACATTTTTAACATGAAAAATGTAACTATGATTCACACGGGATTATATTGATATGATCTTCCAATTTTTTTTTTTTTAACAGGTCTGCAATCAATATTATTTTTATCGAAAAACTTCTATTGTAATAGGAAAGTACACTAAAGCAATTAAAATAGTAAATAAAATAGTGAATAATAAATTAGAATGACTATAATAAAGACTGAATATAGAGGCAGGCCCTGCATTTATAACACCCCCTTATATAAAACTGGTAATAATTGCGAGACATGTCTCGATATTATTACCGTTCGTAGACTTAGACAACAGATACAATTTTTGTGATGGTTATTTCACGGTAACTACAATAAACATCAAAATTATTATTCAGATGAGTTTATTACATGCAATTGGTTCTGAAATTCAACATGTCCCATTTTAGGGTTAGTTCCGTGTTATCGCATGGTTTCATGTTTTCGGGCAAGTTAAAATCTACAATAATCATTATTTAACTATTATTCTAATTGTTATCCATGATACCAATTAGAATAAAATTTAAAGAATAATTAATATATTTTCTTTTTAACGTGTCCGAGAATGTAGAACCAACAAATTACTTGGACCTTACTAACAAAAATATTTCACAGAGCATTTAATTGCTGTTTGTTCAATGTAACACAATTATATAAATCTAAGTATCTATTAATTACTCACCTATGATGAGTTATAGTTAAGCTAATGTTAGATTTTAAAACCTTTAATAAATTCACTATTTTAAACTTTCACCACAGTCACAAACACTGATTATTAATAGGCGTATATAGTACTATAACTCGAAAACAAATTTTCTTTCATTATAACTCATAGAAAATGAGATGTACAATTAAGGAGTGTCAATTATATATCTCTTGTTACCTTTCCCCGCTTTAATTACCGTGTAGTATTTAAACTGAGTAGTGATTTGGTAATAAAAGCAGGGCCTCCCTGTAGAGAAAACACGAAACTAAATGAAACAATAACGAAACAAAGAGAAATGGTTTAGCGTTCAATGCTACGTAACCAGTACTTGTATCCAATAGAAAGCAATGTGCACGTAGCAAAAAAAGAAAAATATATCAAAACGTTCAACTCGACATATACCATATATCAGTTATCAACAAAACACATTAACTTTTTCAATTTTTAAAATTTTACATCGGTTTTCAGATCCACAGGGTCGTCAGGAATATTTCTATTTAATAAAATCATATCTTTTGTGTTGTCAGCATTTATTTACAATCTATTTGCACTGGCCCACTGTTCAAAAAGCACCAACTCATTATTAACTGTGCCAATTAACTCTGTGAGTGAGGAACTCCTCATTGATATGGTTGTGTCGTCAGAAAATAGGATGTACGAAAGGAGACAAATTACACACATCATTCACATGAATTAAAAACATTACGGCACCTAAATTGATAAGTTTTCTTTTTTCAGGTGCAGCATCATACGCTTCAGGGGCTGTCTTGACTCAAGCTTTAGTCTGAATGTTCTGAAGAGTAAACTAACTGAAAGAAGTATAGTCAGAATCAGTACTCCGTCTATAAGAGACCACAAACTGAACATTCTGAACGGCGTGGAGACAGAATATGTCATGGGTAAGTGTACATGTTTGAAACTCGCATGTTTGTTATCCATGACTTGTATGCTTATGAATGAGTACATTGGTTAATATTGCTTCTAAAGTAAATACAATTACTAAAGTATATATTTTTTAAATAAGTGATATGTGATTTATGATAATAATTGATTTGCTTTAAATCAACTATGGAAAAAGTTAATAATTATCAGTTATACAACCTACAGCTTTTTAACATTAATTTAAAACAATTCAAGTTTAATTTATAATAAATCAAGTTTAATTTAAAATAAGTCCAGTTAAATTTAAAATAAATCAAGTTACATTTAAAATAAATCTAGTAATATTTAAAATAGTTCAACTTCAATTTAAAATAGTTCAACTTTAATTTAAAAAAATTCAACTTTAATTAAAAAAAATTCAACTTTAATTAAAAAAAATTCAAGTTTAATTAAAAAAAATTCAAGTTTAATTAAAAAAAATTAAATTTAATTTAAAATAAAATTCTATGGGCCCTCGATATCATACATAGGAAGCTCTGCACTAATATCATTATATTAGTAATGGGAGGGAATGAGATCATGAGAGTAGTGAAATGAGAGGAGTGAGAATTTAATGGGAGGAGAGAAATAAGATGAGAGAAATGAGAGAAGTGAGAATTTAGTTAGATGAGATGAGAGATATGAAATGACAGAAATGAGAGAAGTGAGTGAAATGAGAGAGGTAAGTGAAATGAGAGAAGTGAGTGAAGTGAGAGAAGTGAGAATTTAGTTAGATGAGATGAGAGAAATGAGAGAAGTGAGTGAAATGAGAGAGGTAAGTGAAATGAGAGAAGTGAGTGAAGTGAGAGAAGTGATTGAAGTGAGGATTTAGTGAGATGAGAGGTTTGAAATGAGAGAAGTGAGCAATGGAAGATTATGATGGGCAATGAAAGATTATGGTGGGCAATGAAAGATAATGGTGGGCAATGAAAGATTATGGTGGGCAATGAAAGATTACGGTGGACAATGAAAGATTAGGGTGGGCAATGAAAGATTATGGTGAGCAATGAAAGACTATGGTGGACAATGAAAGATTAGGGTGGGCAGTGAAAGATTATGGTGGGCAGTGAAAGATTATGGTGAGCAATGAAAGATTATGGTGGGCAATGAAAGACTATGGTTGACAATGAAAGATTAGGGTGGGCAATGAAAGATTATAGTGGGCAGTGAAAGATTATGGTGGGCAATGAAAGATTATGGTGGGCAATGAAAGATTATGGTTGCCAATGAAAGATTAGGGTGAGCAATGAAAGATTATGGTGGCAATGGAAGATTATGGTTGCCAATGAAAGATTATGGTTGCCAATGAAAGATTATGGTTGCCAATGAAAGATTATGGTGGGCAATGAAAGATTAGGGTGGGCAATGAAAGATTATGGTGGCAATGGAAGATTAAGGTGGCAATGAAAGATTAAGGTGGCAATGAAAGATTAAGGTGGCAATGGAAGATTATGGTGGGCAATGTGAAAGATTAAGGTGGCAATGAAAGATTATGGTGGGCAATGAAAAAGATTAAGGTGGCAATGCAAGATTAAGGTATACTCTCATGATCTCATTCCCTCCCATTACTAATATAATGATATTAGTGCAGAGCTTCCTATGTGTGACATCGAGGGCCCATAGAATTTTATTTTAAATTAAACTTCATTTTTTTTTAATTAAACTTGAATTTTTTTAATTAAAGTTGAACTATTTTAAATATAACTTGATTTATTTTAAATATAACTTGAATTATTTTAAATTAAACTTGATTTATTTTAAATTAAACTTGATCTATTTTAACTTAAACTTGATTTATTTAAAATTAAACTTGATTTATTTTAAATTAAACTTGATTCATTTTAAATTAAACTTCATTTTTTTTAATTAAACTTAAAAAATTTTAAATTAAAGTTGAACTATTTTTAAATTAAAGTTGAAATATTTTAAATTAAAGTTGAAATATTTTAAATTAAAGTTGAAATATTTTAAATTGAAGTTGATCTATTTCAAATATAACTCGATTTATTTTAAATTAGACTTGAATTGTTTTAAATTAATGTTAAAAAGCTGTAGATGTTGACTGCAGCTGATAATTTTATTCTTTAAATATATAATAAGAAAATATTTCATTTCAATTAATAATCTTAATTATCATCACATACCATATATGGTACACCATGTAGTTATGCAGGTTAAGTCATACAATTATCTGTTATTCCCAACTCATTGTTACAGAGTTTATGTTGAAGTATGAAGGTGAGAGTCTCGGTGTTAGTAGTTTTCCTTTGCCGCGTCAGGGCGATGGTTGTCCCCCTAAACTTCGTTTAATGGACTCACCAGCTGCTTCTATAGATAATGTCTGCAGTACAATCAGCAGCCTAGCACCAGTAAAGTCTACCAAAGACTCAAGAACGTGAGTCATGAGTCTGTTTGTCCAAACAGTTACCTCAGTGTTAAACATTGTTAGCATTTCAAGAAATGGAATAAAAGTAAAACTTTAAGAGTGTTTAATTAGAGTACAATTCGTTACTAATTTGAATTTAAATACCATTGAAATTGGAAATAATATTAGTTGGAACACTGAGTAAATCATGTTATCTATTTCATATTATTTAAACATTTCTCTTTACATTAATTATATATAATACTTACTTCCTGGTGTTTAATCTGTGATATGAGGAACAAAAATAAAACCCATTTTATATTATTTTTTCAACAGGTAACTTAAATTAACTTTTTAATACTCATATCTGTTCACCTCCTCCATGAAATATAGGTACTAGAATGATAGATAAAAATATATGAAAGGTTCATAATAAATATAAGGACATCAAATAAAAGTACTAAAAATAATAAATGAAAATACATATAAAATATATTTAATTACCATTTTCTATTACCTTTACAACAGGTAACTTAACTTTTAACTCTTTAATACTCATATTTTTTCACCTCTTCCATGCAATAGAAATATCAAATTAAAAATGGAAATACCCACCTGTGAAGATAATGTCCTGATATTTTGTAATTTATATCTATTACCTGGTGAGATTTAAGGTGTAGATTAGCTTCTAATTTCAAAGAGATAAATATTACAGGAGTTAATATTAATGATTATCATACTTCACATTCATTAGTAACAGTGTATGCCTATTACTATAGTTATTTTCCACGTTACAGATTCTTTGAGCTGTTTCTAGCGAGATGTTCTCTCACTGCTTCTGAAGCCAAATCTTTGGTGGATAAGTTAAGCGCCAAGAATTTCACAACTGAGTATGAGGGAGTTACCAGGGCAGTGGAACTCAGGTCAGTTTGTTAAGATGAACCATGCAGTACAGGAAAGGTAAAATGAAACTAATACATTAAAATTATACATGTGTAGTAGCTGTATAAAATTAGTGCAAAATTAAAATTACTAATAATCATTCAAAATAATTCATAAATATAACCAATTATTTGGCAATTATTCATATAAATGAAAATTATTCCAAATTATTCATAAAAATCATAATTATTCTAAATTATTCATAATCATCATAATTATTCACAATTATTCATAATATAATTAATCATGATCATCATTAATCCTAGTAAATCATAATTAATCACACTTAATTGTTTTAATTTTTATTAAATCATAGATAACTCTTATAAATTATAATCAATCATCATTTATAAATACCAATCTTATATAATCATTATTAATCATTATTATTTATTATTATTTATCATTATTAATCATTGTTTTTCATTATTATTCATTTTTATTCATTATTATTCATTATTATTCATTATTATTCATTATTATTCATTATGAATCAACATGAATCATGTTTAATCTTCATTAATCATTATGAATCATGTTTAATCTTTATTAATCATTATTCCTACAATGTGTTTCAAACTTTTCCGAATATATAATTTTATGAGTCAGTATCTATGATACAAGTAGGTATATATAAATATTTCAGTTTTGCCCTTCAGACAGAAAAGGTCCCGAAAATCATCTGGAAATTGCTTTTTTTTTAATAATAATATTCTATTTTTCGAACTTATTTCATGTAGTTTATAAAGCAATATATCAATAATAAGATTAAATAGATGTAATGAATTATTATATAATAATAACTTATTTCCACGATCAAACTTCATAAGTCACACAATTATAGTAAAACAAATAAATAATTGAAATGCCATTACTTTTAGTTGATAACACATGTTATTCTATTTCAGTTCTGCACGCAATGAGTGGTGCGAAGCTTGTCATGACAAACACAGCGAAGACAATCTTACCTGCTACAAGCTAGAGCTGACAAGGTAGGAACACACTCTATAATATATTTATTAAGGGTGACCCGTCCATTCGCCGAAAACACATTCGCCGAAAACACTTTCTCCGAAAATACATTCACCGAAAACACATTCGCCGAACGACACTTTCGTCGAAAAATATGATTATTTAAAAATTGTAAACAAATTTATCCCATATGTCCAGATGAAATTATATATTTATGAACTTACATATAAGCGTATAAATTACTTTACAATATTCTACATAACTATTGGTTAATTTTATGGAATTTACGTTAACTTAATTAACTCATATAATGTTATTGCTGCATTATTTGTGACAGTTTATTAACTCTACATATGTTAATCCTATTTTCTGTGTTCAATTATCAGTTACGAAAGAAAAAGATTTTTTTGTGTTGTTTTCACTTTATTTTAATCCTTCTATATACTTCCCAGGTAGCAATGATTCTCAGGCCAATGTTGTCCCGATATTGTCCCAATATATCCAATGTTGTCCCAATATTGTCCCAAGAAAAATTAGTACCGGGGATTGCAGAATCAGTCTGCTACTGTTAGTCGCTCGTGAAGCTTTCATTATACAGGGTGACCCACAAAAAATCTACTAAACTATAAATTTGTATATTTCAACAACTAATGAAGGTATAGTTAAAACAAATTTATTTCTAGGTTTTAAGAATATTCATATAACTATTCCTTTTATAAAATATCGACAATATGGAGAAATGTATTTGAGTACAAAAAGGAAGTTAATATAACGGATTTATTTCTTTGTTTTCGAGATATTCAATCTCGAAAATTGAAGATTTAGAGATATATAATTCATTTATTTTAACATAAACTTTTTAATAAGAGTTGCTAAATAAAATTGATTTTGACTTCCTTTTTGTACTCAAATACATTTCTCCATATTGTGAATATTTTATAAAAGGAATAGTTATATGAATATTCTTAAAACCTAGAAATAAATCTGTTCTAACTATACTTCAATAATTGTTGAAAAATACGAATTTATAGTTTGGTAGACTTTTTGTGGGTCACCCTGTACAGTGAAAGCTTCGCGAGCGACTCACAGTAGCAGACTGATTCTACAATGTACATATATAGAAGGATTGAAATAAAGTAAGATCAACACAAAAAAAAAATCTTTTTCTTTATTAACTGATAATTGAACACAGAAAATAGGATTAACATAGAGTTAATAAACTGACACATTAATGCAGCAATAACATTATATGAGTTAATTAAGTTAACGTAAATTCTATAAAGCTTAACCAATAATTATGTAGAATATTGTAAAGTAATTTATTCACTTTTATGTAAGTTCATCTCTATGTAATTCCATCTGGACATATGAGATAAATTTGTTTACCTTTTTAAATAATCATATTTTTGGCGATTGTGTCGTGCTGCGAATGTGTTTTCGGCAAATTGACCTAAAACCTTTATTAAGTAACTGTCTTTATGACTACAGACTAATCCGAGAAACTGCACGAGTAATAATCACTAGCTGTTCTATTTTTATCTTCATCTGAGGAGTTGTCCAGCTCTATACCTCCGGTTTGATTGTTGTTTCTTTCATTACATTGTTGTAAATTATGTTATAGGTAGATATAAAACTGACCGATAAATAGTCTCAGGTTATTCAAAGGATATGTTATTAATTATTTTATTCTATTCGTGCAAACACAGGAACATTTATTTGAAAAAAATGGAGATTTACTCAAAATAAGAAAAGTAAATTTCACCAGATGACTAATACTGATATCAATAAAGTTTCGGTTTATTAGCTACAGATTAATAATTTCTAATCGGTATATAAATAAGGGTTATTCTTGACTATAAATAAACCAAGTAAGTATTTACTTCAAATTAAATCGAACAAGGATTAACATATTTAGGTTGTTTTATTTGTTTGTGGTTTACTGTTTTTTAGTTAATTTGAATCTATTCGAATATTTTAGAGAGTGAAGCCAATTTATCCCCTGTTTCGGTTAGTAAACAGTTCAGACACACAGTAGCTTTATTGCGTTCATCATCCCACCACACAATTTCACATCTTTCTTTAAATTTCTTTGTATTTTTCGTGATCTTCTCTCCAAATATTTCAGTTTTTAAGTGAAATTGTTTCTTTTTCCGAATAATTTAGTAACTTTTTGTTATTTCTACACTAATGATTTCATGCTCGTGGAGCCTGTAAGAGAACACAGTCATTGCATGATTCTGAATATTTTCTTTAATCTTTGGCATCTTTGAAATCCTTAAATCTTCGATTCTATTTTGTCAGTGAATATTAAATACTTTTAAATTTAATAGAAATCAATAGAATGTATAGTATAACAAGCCTAATTATGCTCCAATGGCTCAAATTATTATAATTGTAAATAAATTACGGTTTAGAAATCCCCGAAACCAGCTAAACTGTTAACCGGTTCACCTAATGCAGAAGTGAATATTTCCATTTGGTGCAATATTATTTAGAATATTCATAAAAAATCAATAAATAATATATTTTTCACATAATTTTGACATCATACCAGAAATATATTCACATTAAACTCTGATAATTTTAATTTATCTATAAAATTCACAATTGATTTTATATGACGTCATACATTCCTATTTAACTACCTAATGAAATTCAAATAAATAGTTTAGTTTGTTGTTTAATTTTCATTATTTAATAATCCAGAAGATGACAACCAACCTCTTATGTTAAAGAATAATTAAAAGTTTATGCCAATGCCTCGTGTACAAATTACCTACACAACTCAACTAATGACGACATGTGACATCAAATGATTATTTTCCTACCTAACAATCGATAAATTGAAGCTTTTTACTTTTCTGTTCGATTGATGCTCCGTAACATCGAGAAATTGTGATATTTATTATCCGTTTATACTTTTTTCACTTAATACTGAATTGAAACAATGAAAGAATTTATTCGTGAAAATACTAATACTAATACTCTAATTGCAGTGGTTCTTGACCTTTTTGGAGGTATCGAACCCCACAAGCTCAATATATGCATTCATCGAACCCTTAAGTAGTTGCGAAAATAAAATGCGTTTTCCCCATCACAATAAAAGCATATGTACATAACTTTAGCATAAACTGTATTAGTGCACAAACTGTACCATGCATCATTTGCACACTGAATCAATATGCTCAATGATCAAAAGGAACTAGACATGAATTTTGCATATAAACAAAGTATTTAATGAGCCAAACCACCGAACCCCTCAAACTGTCTCACCGAACCCCTAGGGTTCGATCGAACCCAGGTTAAGAACCACTGCTCTAATTGTTGAATTATTGTGAAAAATACACTAAAAATACATACTTTAATTATATTCACTTTAAAGCTCAATGGCTTATAGGGCAACCTAACTATTGAAGGAATGTATATAATTTATACCTTGAAATGAATACATTCAATTAATGAAGCTCATTACAGGAAGATATAAACGAGGCATGCATAACTGACTGCAGAAATTAAATACTTTTTTAAGTACTTCAATTCCTCATCACTGAATGACTTGCTTATTTTTTCTCAAACTATAGTTATTGTCTTATTGAACCGATTAAATTTGAGAGATTTAAATCATGAGTGATTTTTATTAAATTCAATGATTCCAATTTGACTTTTAGTTATATTTACTCTCATATACTACATCTAATAGTTCTTACTTCACATCATTCGCTACATCATCGGAAGAAAATGAAAAATTTTGATCAGTAACTTTCCGTGATGCTGTCTGATTCTCTAATAAATGTTTTCACGCTATCAAATATTGATCTGAATTCTGATAAATATCTATAATATATCGTAATAGGTACACTTGTAATAATAACATTTATTATCTAACTCCATTAGCTCAATTTATTCATCCACTAACTCTAGCGATTACAATAGGAAGTTACGATCAATATTTACGACTAAATGAGTCTAATTTCACCATCACAATTAGTCTTTGAGATAAACAATGTGAAATATACTGAACATTATTTGGATTTATATATTTGAGAGAGTCTGACAGTTTTTCTTAATTGCAGGAAAGACTACGAAGTTGAGATCGCTACAGATGACGATGATTGGATCACTACTGACGACGAAGATGGGATCACTACAGACGACGGAGATGGGATCACTACAGACGACGACGATTGGATCACCACAGACGAAGATGCTTAGAGCACTACTGACATCAAAGATCAGAGCACTACAGAGGACAAAGATCAGAGCACTACTGACGACAAAATTCAGAGCACTGCAGACGACGAAGTTCATAGTACTACAGAGGACAATGATCAGAGCACTACTGACGACAAAATTCAGAGCACTACAGACGACGAAGTTCATAGAACTACAGAGGACAAAGATCAGAGCACTACTGACGACAAAATTCAGAGCACTACAGACGACGAAGTTCATAGAACTACAGACGACGAAGTTCATAGAACTACAGATGACGAAGATCAGAGCAGTAAAGACAGTGAACTTCTGAACACTTAAAACGAAGAAGCTAGGAGCACCGAAAGAACGTGAAAGAGAAACAAATTCCGGAATTATTTAAGACGCAAGATCTTCCATAGGAAGAAGAGTGACACGAATCACAACAATTGGAACTAGTAATGATTTCTGTTAACTTCAGAGTTTTTGTTACTATGAACACTATCATTATCTATTGAGTCACTTTGAAGATGGATAGGATGGTAGTGTTTGGCTTTGATTTTATTAATTGCAATGATTCACTATCTAGATTTCGAACATAGAAGGTAAACATATTGAAGTATTTATAATTATTGTTCTATATCTATTAGTTAATTATGATTATTAGTTTATTCATAATGTTCATTGATTTGATATCTACTAATATAGTAATAAAGAGAACATATATATTTATAGGTTTATGTTATATCTATTAATTAAATATAATTATTAGTTTATTTTCATTATTACTTGATTTGATTTCTACTAATATAGATAATATATATATATATATATTGATAGGTTTACGCAGGAAGTTAAATATGATTTTTACTGTGGGTTTATTTACCATTAATGATTCCTACTTTAATCACATTCATGATGAATTTAGAAAATAGTATAAAATATAGTTAAAGTATAATATTAGGTAAAAGACTGTGCGTAGTGCCATATGCAGTTGGTGAATGAGGTCTGGAAATGAAATTTAATGTTAACATTAATTATATATTATATGCTTTCTTATTTAATCAAGGGGTGACAATTATAAATGTCTTGTTACTTTCATTCGCTTTAGTTACCGTTTGGTAACTAATCTGAGTCGTGATTTGGTAACTAAAGCGGGGGATGCCTGTAACATTAATTTCATATTATATGCTCTCTTATATTATTTAATTTCTACTCTTGTATTGATTTATTTCTTGATTCTATTTTGCCATGCAATTATTAAAATATTATATTTGCTCTCTTTTTATTTTATTTGCCCTAATTTTTTATTAATGATATTTCTATTATTGTTGAATCGATATTTTCAATTTAGTTCCGGTTCTATCGTAATACGAAGGATAAATCACACTCTATTTCAAGATTGTTGTACGTAGGAACTCTTGACAACTCCAGCTAACAGGAACACATAATCACGCTACACCTGAGAACATTTAGTGAAGGAATGTTTATTCTAGTGAATCACCTGGTAAGGACTACTGAAAAGTACATATTGCAATTAAATTCACTTTATTCATAGGGATGCATTATTGTAAATAAAGAAACCTAAAGAAACAGAACAAAGAGTTATTAGTACGTATCATTTCACATTAAGAAACTTTAAAGAATTTGAAAAATAATTATAAATATCAATATGTAAAGCCTGTTACATGAAGAAACCTTAAAAAACATCAATCAATTTCTATGTAAATAAGCTGTCACCAAAAAGTAATCAATGAGGACTTTCCTGATAGGTTTTATTTCGATGGATTCAATAAAGGCAGTCTTTGTATTATTTGTACAATCAACATCTAACTCTAATGGTTACAGTTTTACAACAGGTGTAGTTAGAACACCATTCTTAGTTTTACGTCAGCAGATCTGATATTGCCGTCATTGCCCAGATGATTTAAGCCATAATACACATTTTACAAAATAATCCGTTACCTTCTTCATGAATAAGAACGAGTTTTCCAACGTACATATTACGACTGCAATTAACGGTAATATTTCTAACATTCTCTAGCAATACAAATATACTATATTCAATCTACCATCTGCATACAACATCCCTAATTAATTTGGTACGATATTTAAATCCCTTACTAACATTATCCTTAAAATCAAAACCAGGGTTTAGTAATTCTGCTCAATAACAACATCTAAAGGTGAGTTAGAAATGTGATGACCACAAAGCAGCATGGACGGGGTGAGAGGTTGTGATTCTTAGGTACTATCAGAGACATGAGTAAGTGGCCTGTCATCGATAGTACCTTCAATTTGAATAATAATGGTAGTTAATTCGAAATAATTAACTGCAGTGGTACCAAATACTTTTGTAAGACCATTATTAAATGTACCTACAATTCTTTGATGAAATTCACCTTTCCAAGGGGGGGGAGGGGGAAGTGTATGTAATCAAACATTCATACACTATACAGAGAGAATCATACATTCATTCATACACTACACAGAGAGAATCATACAATCATTCATTCATACACTATACAGAGAGAATCATACATTCATTCATTCATACACTATACAGAGAGAATCATACATTCATTCATACACTATACAGATAGAATCATACATTCATTCATACACTATATAGAGAGAATCATACATTCATTCACACACTATATAGAGAGAATCATACATTCATTCATACACTATACAGAGAGAATCATACATTCATTCACACACTATATAGAGAGAATCATACATTCAGTCATACACTATACAGATAGAATCATACATTATTCATTCATACACTATACAGAGAGAATCATACATACATTCATTCATACACTATACAGAGAGAATCATACATACATTCATTCATACACTATACAGAAAGAATCATACATTCATTCATACACTATACAGAGAGAATCATACATTCATTCATACACTATACAGAGAGAATCATACATACATTCATTCATACACTATACAGAGAGAATCATACATACATTCATTCATACACTATACAGAGAGAATCATACATTCAGTCATTCATACACTATACAGAGAGAATCATACATTCATTCATTCATACACTATACAGAGAGAATCATACATTCATTCATACACTATACAGAGAGAATCATACATTCAGTCATTCATACACTATACAGAGAGAATCATACATTCAGTCATTCATACACTTTACAGAGAGAATCATACATTCAGTCATTCATACACTATACAGAGAGAATCATACATTCATTCATTCATACACTATACAGAGAGAATCATACATTCATTCATACACTATACAGAGAGAATCATACATTCAGTCATTCATACACTATACAGAGAGAATCATACATTCAGTCATTCATACACTTTACAGAGAGAATCATACATTCAGTCATTCATACACTATACAGAGAGAATCATACATTCATTCATTCATACACTATACAGAGAGAATCATACATTCATTCATACACTATACAGAGAGAATCATACATTCAGTCATTCATACACTATACAGAGAGAATCATACATTCATTCATACACTATACAGAGAGAATCATACTTCCATTCATACACTATACAGAGAGAATCATACTTCCATTCATACACTATATAGAGAGAATCATACTTCCATTCATACACTATACAGAGAGAATCATACATTCATTCATACACTATACAGAGAGAATCATACTTCCATTCATACACTGTACAGAGAGAATCATACTTCCATTCATACACGATTTTTATTCACTATAATATTGTAATTTTCGTTTTATAATTATTGTAAAATCTAATAAATTATTCCTAACGTTTCTTAATTATTAATAAAAAAATCAATTCTATTATGCCAGTCTCCCATCAAAACCCTATTTTTAGTTTTCTA
The DNA here is from genome assembly GCA_947561585.1 of Caprella mutica. Classification (NCBI taxonomy): domain Eukaryota; kingdom Metazoa; phylum Arthropoda; class Malacostraca; order Amphipoda; family Caprellidae; genus Caprella; species Caprella mutica. Next base: position 108,039 of record CANNZV010000261.1, read on the forward strand.
TGAATTATTCAAAAAGAAAATTATTATAATTTACGAAGGATAACTCATTTAAAAACTTTCAAATAGTACGACTTAACAATTAATAATTATTATTTAATTTCTTAATGTGATCAAAATGTGGAAAACCGAAAATGTGTAATTTCCCTGAACACGAAATAAACAGTATTATTAAAAAATGAAAATAAAATCTTGTTTATCTAAGCAACTTATTTTATAATTACTAATTGATATATATTTTTTATTATTTAATGATAATGGGAATTAATATGATTTTCCAATTTATTTTGAAATACATTTCTCTCAAGTAATACTTAAAAGGATCTGGCTAAACAATTTAATAGAGAGATACAACATAAAAAAATATATAGTCTTTTACAATTCTTTCAAGTTATACACATTAAGTAATAAACTACAACAGTAGTGTTAAACATAAATCAAATACTTTTCAAACGGAAATAAAGTAATTTAATCTACAAATTTTCCGAATAAGATAGTTTCACTTTAAAGCTGTTCAAGACAAACCTCGAAGATGAAATGATCTTCCTTTTGACTGATAAGAAGTGGTGGGAGTTGTAAGAAATTTTGTTGTTATTTAAGCAGTTCTGCACCGTACAGAATATTCTAAAGTAAATATATTATTTCATTACTTACAATGTACCTACCTAACCTTTAGTCTCTGAACAGGTCTCACCATTTTCACTTTCTAAACTTTACTACTTTATCTCACCACTAAATATATTATTTCATTACTTACAATGTATTTAAAATAAATTCATTGTGTAGAATACAGTGAAAAATATCCATTTAAAATATAATATTTTCACTCTTCTCTCTCCACAATGAATATTTTCTAATATTTTATTTTAATAATATAACCTGTTGAAATTTTCATCCAGTTTTTAATTCGTTTCTGCTAATTGAAATTATACTTTATATATGTCCTGCGCAATTTGCCGATATGCGCAATCTCGAGAATGCGTTGCGTGTTTTTGAACTCCTTCAACCCACCAATGCCGAGTGTTCGTTAGCACCTTCATTTTATAGAAGGTGTTACTATATGTGTTACGGGGGCGTGTCGCCCCCCAAACCCCTTGCCAGGTCATTAAACAATCATGTAGTGTACAGTGCAACAAACTAGCGAATAAAGCAAACTAAGTTACGGTCATTTATGATGAAAATTTCCAAGTAATCGTTATTTATTTCTTTTCATCCTTGTTTAGTTTCTCAAAGTAATCTTCATATATTTATATATAAATTAAAATAAATTTGAAACTCCCAACATAAATATCCGTTATGTAGTTTGTTGTATCCGCTAGTTTGTTGCACTGCACTCTCTATGATTATATAATAACCCTTACATATGGGGAGAGGAATTTCATCAAAAAACCCTAAATGGCGGAATGTCTAGAAGAAAGGGCTAGTAACTAAAGGTTATGCCTAATTTTATTTTTGTACCGAAAACTTAATTGTGTCATATCTCGTAAACGAAGAGTTTTCACAAAGAATGGTATTCGTTATTAACGTCTTAAAATGATTCATTTTATCTATGTAAAGTGTCAAAATATTGAAAATCAGAGGCGGACCTACAGCACAAAAATAAATAGCTAGGTCCTACTCTCACTATTTTTCAAATTGAATGGATGTAATATTTCACAAAATGAATGAACCAAATTGGTTTAGATATAAATTTCAAGGTTGATAGATTATTTGGGAGGGGTAACTACTATCTGTTCAGTGTTATGCATCTACGGTCCATGAATTTGAACAAGAATTATTGGAGAAAATAGCGGGATAATATTGGGACATGCCTGGGATAAAAATATTGGTTCAACTGTGATGTCCCATTGTTGGGACAACAGTTTCTCACAAGTACCCAAACAAGTCCCTATGACACAACCTTGTCCCAATCATGTCCCAAGAAAGCTATGCTGCCTGGGAAGCTAACCAAACATATTGTTTATTGACATATTCTACCTATTTACTTGGCCGCACCTCTATAACTCTCACTTTCACACTACTAAGTGTGACGTCATTTGTTTACATCGTTTCTGAAGACTGGAACAACTTGAATTTGAAACTTAGTATACTTGTCTATCTATTAACTTTCTTATTTCTCTCTCTAGTATTTGTTTTAATTTCCTCAAAGACGAAAAAGACTTCTTAGTTAATTTACAGGTTCTTAGTCTTCGTAAATTCAAGTTGATCAAAATAAATAACAATTACCTTTATAATTCAATGATTACAATTAAGTGGGATAATGAAAGTCACGGTAACACAATCTAATATAATAAATCAATTGGTTCACAGTATAAAGTTTGAGTAAAATAACGATTAATTAACTTGTGTTTTATTTCGTCATGAAATAGTGTTAGTAAGCTTGATTATAATAAGTATGTCAGCACTTAATTCACTCAGTCACTATTATGGAATGTTACTCAAGAGTTAACTGATCAAGAGTTCTAGATCGATAGAGCTCGAACACTTTATGTTAGACACACGGTGTACCGGCGAACACGTCAAGGAGTGACGATGAAGGAATAGAACTGAACAAATGAAATGATTCTCAATTGGGTTTTATAGTGTGGTTGAAGGCCAAGTGCACCCAGAGTTTTCCCAGGTCTTGAGTGGTAAGTTCGGCTTTATCAAAGAGTTAAGAACGGCGACATCAAAGTTAATAATATAATTGAATTCGTGCTCTTGCATGAGTTTACATGAGTTTGGGACTGAATAACATAGCCATAAATATGAGTTGGAATCTCCTAACACCTCTTCCTTGATTAGCTATTGAAGTGTAGTACATGATTATAAAGTTTATAATCTTGTTAAAGATTATAATCTTTATAAGGATTAAAATACTTCTGCTCATTAACAATAGATCAGTAAATTAATTAGGTCGATTGTTATAATTAGATCGATTGTTAATATCACTGCTCCCTCCGTTAATACAGGTCAAGTTCAACTCAGTCTCACATCAAGTGCCATCTCTTAGTTATAAAGTGTTAGTAAACAAATTCTAAGATTAGATTAAAATATAGGGAATATATGTAGTTATATAGAATATATAGTAATACCATTTCTAAACCTACAATCTAATCTTATTCGAAAATATCCTAAGAACTTTCTTAAAATTTTTCAAAGTCCGAAACACAAATTATTCTATGAAAACAAAAGGAAAATAAACTATTAATTCATTAATTGTTTTATAGATTTTGAATTTCAGTTTTAGTATTTGATTTGCTAGTAGACTAGTATTCTCATCATAGAATTTGAATATTCAAAAAGTATGGTGACAATTCCAATCATGTATCCTACCTTGGTTTACAATCTTAACTGAAAACTACCGATAAAATTGTCAAACGTTCATCCTAAATTAGTTCCTTTACCAGGAGAAATAATTACGAGACACTCTTCTGATTTATTTGATTAGTCATATGTGCTAGTTATAATTAGTGTGGGCACATATGATTTTACCACTGAATATTTTTTGTTGTCGGAATGTAAATTTGAAAGCATATAATGTTACTTATTTGTATAAATTTTTTTAATTAATTTCTTGTTAGCTGTTTTTACCCTCATTACTTAGTTTCTTCAAAAAACTTCATCGACTGTAAGGTGCATATTTCTGTTATATGTTAAATAAGTATTATATTCACATATAATAAATGAATACTAGGTGTATAATGACCGGGAATCATTTCACCGGAAATCAAATGGTATGGGGATTATATGACAGGGGATCATATGACTGGGAATCCAATGACCGGGGATCTTTTCTCCAGTGATCAATTGACCTAGACCCCATAATTATTATATATCTAACAATGCTATCTAACTCTATAATCACATTTGACGACAAGGATTACGCGGACGCGGCACAAAAAAATGGTTCTCCTTCAATTGATTTGCATTCTTTACCTCCTCATCCAATTTCTGCTTTGTATACACACTCTCTCTCTCAATTTTCTCTTTCTCCTTTTTCTCCTCTACCAATTTCTGCATTGTATCCACTTTCTCTCTCTCAATTTTCTTTTTCTCCTTTTTCTCCTCATTCAATTTCACTTCTACCTCGTTTCTTTTTGATATTTCAATATCTAATTCCTTTTCTTTTATTACCATCAGTTCCCTAAAATCTTTTCGTAAGTTATTCCTTTCGTTTCTCTCTCTATCCAATTCCTCTTTTTTTTCTCTTTTCAATTCATTCATTTCTCTCTGAATTTTCTCGATCTGTTCCTGCGCCTCCAAGTATCTTTTCTTGTCATTCTCTTGCTCCTGTCTTTTATATTCATTATCTTGCTCCTGTCTTTTCTTCTCATTCTCTTGCTCCTGTCTTTTATATTCATTCTCTTGCTCCTGTCTTTTCTTCTCATTCTCTTGCTCCTGTCTTTTATATTCATTCTCTTGCTCCTGTCTTTTCTTCTCATTCTCTTGCTCCTGTCTTTTATATTCATTCTCTTGCTCCTGTCTTTTCTTCTCATTCTCTTGCTCCTGTCTTTTATATTCATTCTCTTGCTCATGTCTTTTCTTCTCATTCTCTTGCTCCTGTCTTTTATTTTCATTCTTCGATTCCACCAATTTACCGTGTCCTTCGTGGAGATCCTTCATGGACTGGAAAAAATAGTATTTCAATTATTTCGAATTAACATAGGCGAAGAAAATATATATAATAAATAAGTGTCTTCGAAGTACGATTTTTTTGTGGTTTTCTTATTGAAAAATAGATATAAGTCAACGACACGCTATCATCTAACACACATGAATTCACGAAATTTTATGGATCGAAATTTGAAAAACGACTTCGACCAAAGTTCGTAATTTAATTCTTCATGCGACGGCAGCACTTCTTTACACTACTTTTGTGGACCACTTGGACCCTAAAAATCGGAGAAAAGGCCAACTTTGACCATTCGTCAACCATAACATTTATATCATTCTCTAGACCTTTTGGATGTATCTAGAATCCATGAACCTGATTCTCCCCATGGGAGACAGTGGACACCCGGGATTTTTTGTAAATTGTGAAAAATAGTCTTTTCAAAATAGGAAAAAATTAAACTAATGTGTTAGCACTTATAATTCATGCTGATAACGGTTTTGTTATCTGTTTTCGAAATTCTAACCGGATCGGAATTTTTTTTTCGAGAAGTGTATAACACATTTTTCCTTTAATTTTTTGCATATTTCTAATTATAGAAATAATTTTTATTTTTAATTAATTATGGGAATAATAATAAATCCTGCTGACTTCTCTCGACCACTCCGTCACCCACCAGAAGTACCCCACAGAATTGATTTTCTTTATCTTTATTAAAACACCAGTCTTTTCTTTACAGGCTCAGAAAAAACCCTAACATATCCAAAATCCTCGCCCTAAACTCCGCTACCGTATTTGTCCGTATAGGAAAAATGTGAAGCCTCGGGAACCAAACCGCTTTTCATTTTCGATTAAAACGTACGGAACCCAAACACGGTGCAATATGGAGGCTGTAAATGATGTCTTGATGAAGTTTAATTATAAAAATATATATCAAATGGCTTTGAGACTAGCTACAAGATGATATTTAGAAAAACAAAATAAGTATACAAATGTAAGAGTTATTAAGTGTTAAACGTGAGAGTTAAAAGTGAATTACACCACTTCGTGACAAGGTACTTCAATTCTGTTTTATTAATTTTTTTCTTTAGTGAATTGATTATGTAGCCTATCTTGTATCAAATATAATTTCCTATCACGTGAGCGTACACTCAACCCCATTGAATCTCCGCAGGAAATAATTAATTTCACTAGGTATTAATCAATTTTCTTGAACTATTTGATTCAATTTTTGAAGCAAACAAAACAAAGCTCAATGTTATTTACAAGCGACGGTGAAGGTATGCGCTCTACGAGTGCCTGTCATCTAGCTATTGATGTATTGAGCTGCTGAACATAAGAAAACTAGATTACGTGCACTCGGTAGAGCGCAAACCTTCGCCGCCGCTTATCCGTTTGCTACAAAAATCTAATAAACTGGTGACAGGATAGTGACCAATCGTACAACCAAGTTCCATGCAATATGGTTCAATACTTTTTGAGTTATTGAGTTATAATGACCTTGACCTTGACCTTTGACCGGATCGCTCCCAAAATTCTACCAGATGGTTCGTGGACATTGTCCAATCGTTCCATCAAATTTTAGACAATTTAGTCGACTATATTTTGAGATATTGAGTTATAAATGACCTTGATCTTGATCTTTGACCTTTGACCCAATCGCTCCCAAAAACTAACAAACTGGTTCCTGCATATTGATCAATCATCCCACCAAGTTTCATGCAATATGGTTCAATACTTTTTGAGCTATAAATGACCATGACCTTGAACTTTGACCGGGTCACTCCTCAAATTCTACCAACAGGTTAAGCGAATAACAAGATGATACATAAATAAATAAATGCCGTCAATAATATAACCTTCCCGCATTCTGCGAAGGTAATAAGTGGAATTATGAAGGATGCGAGTAGATGAGAGTTATGTGATTATCTCCACCCGTGAAAGCATTCCCCCTAATTATTACCTAACACAATACATATGACGCTAAATGTCAAATTAAAAAATCTAACATTTCATTTTAATCTAGTTTAAGCTTTCAAATTTGAAAGTAAAATACACTGATAAAGTAGTTAGAAACGAATATTGTAAAATAATTGTCTAGGAACAACAATATTATCCAACAGAAAATTTTCATCTTACTTCCTTATTATTATTATGATTCCAGTTGTAATTCAATCAACCTACTTTAATCAATATTTCGAATAAATTCAAAAAGAGATACTGACAAAAGTTATAATTATAGAGTCTTGCAACCAATAGACACCTACGTTTATAAGAGTCTCTCGGTAATTTTTGAAGATCTTTTCCCTTATTTGACCAATCTTATTCTGCTGGACATAAAGATCCAAGACGTTTTTTTCTGACTTGAGATGCCAATTCTCCAATTGGTGAAGACAATCGACGTTTTTGAAGTCACCCAAGTAACTGTCCATAAGTATTCTGTACTTTTTCAAAGCTGCATCTCTTGCAGTTTCACTGGATGCTTTAGAAGCGGCCTGGAATGGAAAAATATCCCATAATCTGATATTGAATTTCATTTAATTAATTGAAAAAGCTTTGAAGTACAAGAAGAGAATTTCCACTGATGGTTTAGATGCATTCTATTACAATAAAACTCTCTAGTTGTCTCTCAAGATTTTACTGTGTTATTGCAAGGAAATCAGTTTCAATATAACTTTTCAACTTACCTCAGCGAATGCAAATGGTTCTGGCAAATCCATTTCTTTGATCATGTTCACAAAATTCTTGAACAAATCAAAGAGTTGCTGTCCACTCATCACCTCACCTTTGAATTGTTTTTTAACAAGTTTATCTGGATGCAAGAGACTGGGAACCAGCTTTTGAAGGTGGTTTCGGAACTCCAGTTCCATCTCTAAATAAGAGAAGTACTTCAAGTTATACAGGGTGGCGCAATAAAAAGGAAACCCATTTTCAAACTAGTTTATTTTACAAACTATTAAAGCTAGAAATTTTCTAAAACATTTTTTCATTCCTTCACTTTTTATAAAACTATCCCTGAAATCTGTTATAGGTAAGACAAAAATTAAACATCCTGCAGCGAATTAAAAAAACATTAAAAAGGGCTTGCGCGAGGACGAAATATATGAAAAAAATCACAATAGGTATAATTCATTTCATATAGATGTAAAAGCATTAAATTATATTATTTTCTGTAACAAATAAGAGACAATTAAAACCTTAATAATCATAAGAAAATTGATGTTTGATATAAAATTGATATCTTAAATAGAATCAGTTCGCCGTTGATTTGTATCTCCTATTCGAAACCCTCGAAATGCTGCTTTCAAATGAAAAGAGATTTTGTTGTGAAAAGTTATTTAAACACTGAAAGCTTTTAACATGTTCAACCTCATTTTGAACATAGCTTTCATGAAAGATCTTTACCAACTATTAAACCATATTGACATACATTAATAAGTTCAAAACTGAAGAAACCACTTTATTTTGAACAAAAAGCGATAAGGTCGCGGAAGAACAGAACGAACACATGAAAACATTTATCTTATTCATGAACAACTTATTGAGAATCCAAACATATCAATCAGAAGGAATGAATTAGACATCACTAAAGACACATTTCACCGAATTGTTAAACACGATGTGAAGTATCATCATTTCAAGAAGAATGTAAGGCTCGAACTCTTAGAAATTATTTACCAAAGTCTAAATTTTTCAAGATGACTTTTGCAAAGACATCGTGATTGGTGATGAAGATGTATTTCCATGAATGATAAAGTCAATAAACAAATCGTTAATTGAATGAAAAATAGTATTTTTTTAAATTTTACTATTACCATATGGAAATAAATTATACCTATTCTGAAGTGTATTTGTGTTTTTCATCCTCGCACTAGCACTTTTTATTTATATTTTTTTAATTCACTGCAGGATGTTTAATTTTAGTCGTAAGTTTAACCGATTATCATGAAAGATGCAAAAAATCTATACGAATGAAACTGTGTTTTTAGAAAAATTCTAACTTCAATAGTTTGTAAAATAAACTAATTTAAAAATGGGTTTCCTTTTTTTTTTTGCGCCACCCTGTATCTTAACAAAAATATTTATAATAACACTAATTAGCCACACATTATATTTCTCTTCCTCGCAAGTCTTAATCGTGACACCTAACTGCTAACTAATTCAATAAAATTACACTATTTCACAGTCAACAATAAGCAGAATATGTACATGTATAATAATAGTCAATCAATTAATTTATTTCTCTCCTGTATTCTCTTCACGTTTAAATAAATAATTTAATTTTGTTATTTAGTCAAACAAGTTGGCATGTTTTGTATGCCTCTCAAGTTGAAATGCTGTAGAAAGTGGGGCCTAGAACTGAAAACAATTTCAAAATTGATTTTTTTTAAATAATAGATTCTAAATAGGATATAGTTTTTAATGAATAGGCAAAGCACTATCCATCACCATTTAATACATTTTTTGGTAAATCTGATGTTATTCAAAAATGTCAAATAGGAAAATACTAATAATGAATTAATTAGATCATAATTATAATGCATCAGCATATAGCATATCCTTTGACATTTGTATTACTGCTTTCACAGTATCTATTATCTGATAAAATTTATGTTCTTTGCTCTTCAATGGTTTAGAAATATGTTTTTCATTTTTCAAATTTTTATGTTAGCTTCATAAGTTACTTGTAGAAATGCTGTTTTTGATTAGTTTTGTAAGAAAACATATTTAATTCTATCTCACAGGTACACCCCAAGCCTGAAGATGGTCTATGTAATAAAGCGAAATATAGCGAACAAATGGCTGAAACTTTCTAAATGAATCCTAAAATTATTAACTAATGAACAGAAATCATCTTTCAAAATATTTGAAAATAAGGATATCAAATTACTAAATAGCCTATCCCATCTTAAATTTGAGATGACAGTCTCCCTCAAATATGAAGAAAATGCATTTTTTGCATAAAATGACATCTTATAGTCTTCAGGATAACGTGTTAAAATATTAGAGCTGAAAATAATCTAGAAGTGCGTAAAAAACAGATGGAATATACTGTAAATTATACCTGTCAGGTCTGTCAAAAGACCTGTCAGTACAGGTATTGAGGGTTTATTTGAATCTCACATCAAATGATTTGTTGACTAGATGCATTGAAAAGAGGACACAACACCCAAACAAGAACCTTACGCTAATGTATGGAACCAGAATTATTTCAGTAAGACAATTTTTTCCTAAAAATTTCAGTAAATAGCCGCTTCTGAAAGGTACATATTTTAGACTTCAAAAGGCATCAACTCCTCAGTTTTTGAGCTAGAGACATGGGGTTTATTTCATTTTATTCATAGATGAATTGCTCACAAAGTGACAGACAGTTTTTTTTTCAAAATTCTCAATTAGGTGAGGAGGTTCCATTTATGAAATAAATGAAAGAAAATCAATGCTTTGAAATAAAAAAAATCTTTTACATATTTTTTGAGACGAAATTTAAAAAATAGGTCTTCAACTTTGTAGACAACTAAATTCTGAACAAGATGAAACCAACATCATGTATCTAGCTCAAAAATTGTACGAGTTGATGTTTCTGAAAGTCCCCCCCCCCTATTTGAGGTTTTTTGGGGGTGGGGGTGAGGAGGGCAAAGACGAAAAGAAATTCTAAATAAAAAATACTCCATTTGAGTTGTTGCATTGTTTTTCCAGAGCGCAATCATGATTGTTTTTAATTAGTATTATTTATAGGTGCATTTATTTATAGTTACATACTCTATGTATTGAATATTAAACATTTCAAGTCGGACACACATTACAATACAGAAGTATCAAAAGCCATATTGGTTTGGTAAAATGCTATAAGCTGACACTCGAATCAATATCTGTTCAATTTACATATGATGATATAGTGACACAGTTTGGTATGATAAGAAGTGACCAAAAACTCCTAAATTAAAACAAAAATACAAAATTTTAATGAACTAGCAATATATTAAATGAATGAATGCATATACAATGAACTACAAAGCCTCAAAGAGTTGACTGGCGACTAGTCACTTTTAATATCAACAATAAAGACCAAAACCTTTTTAAATTAAATAGGAGATATTCATGTTATAGCATTTAGATTATAAAATTACAGTTTCTACTCACGGTGCGGTCTTCCTGTAAAGTTTGCATCTGTGTTCACATTAGTCCCAGGATGGGGCATGAGGTAACATTTGATGTCCGAGAAACATTTCTTGATATCTTTTCTTGTTTCTTGTTGCGTCACTGCTTGTTTAGGATCTACCTGTAATTTTGTTTTACATGTAGCTATAGAGGTATTTAAAGGGAGTTTATTCAAAATATAGATACTATGATTTAATAGGTCTAATTATATGATATTTGACACTGTATTGATCTTTCCAAACACAAACTACAAATATAAATTAATTCGTGAATAAGAGAACTCCGTTGAGGGAAAATATAACTAAAATAATTCATACAGAGTGTAGGTAAATATCAGATAAAATGCATATAACGGAATCTGAAAATTATTATAAAAATTACACACTTTGTTATTCTAAATTGTGATTATCGTAGAAACTATAATTGTAATTGTTTTTTTATTAAGTTGCTTTATACAGGGTGGGGCGTAAGTTTGGAAGCAATTTTTCAAACATTAATATATTTCTTAATAATAAGTTCCTAAGTAGGTGATAGGGTTTGAACTATAGTAGAGACACTACATTATGACGTGGCAGTGTTTTTTTTTACAAAAATTTAGTCAATTCAAAAATGTCAGACAAAAGAGAAGCCATTATTGCTCTACACCGTGCCGGGAAGTCAGATTCCGTCATTTCAAAGACTCTCTCAATAGCGAGATCGACTGTTTGGAAGTGTATGAAGCTTTTTAATGAGAGAGGAGACTTGACTGATCGTCCAAGAAGTGGTAGACCACGCTCACAACGCACCAAACAACTGATAAAATGTGCCCGAGAGAAGATCAGGACGAACCCGAAAAGGTCAATACGATTGTTAGCCAAAACAGCTAATGTGAGTCCCAGAACAATAAGAAGAGTTGTCAAAGAAGACCTAAAGATGTCCTCTTTCACCCTCCAAAAGAGACAGACTCTGTCAGAAGCTGTAAAGAAAAAGAGATTGGAGAGAAGCAAAGCACTTCTGAGAGAATTGAAGTCTGGCACGGCTGGTGAAATTGTTTGGTCTGACGAAAATATTTTCACAGTGGAAATTGCTCACAACCGGAGGAATGACAGAATAATTGGTAAAAGTGCAAAAGACATCCCATACAACCAAAAAACTGTCCACAGAACCATGAAACCTGCTTCAGTAATGGTCTGGGCCGCCGTTTCAGAAACTTAGAGATCTCCTTTAATTTTTGTGGAACAAGGAACCAAAATCAATGCTAAATGTTACATTGAGAATATTTTGACGCCAATGTTTGAGTCAGCTAAGGATCACTTCGATAATGACACTCTATGGACATTTCAGTAAGAAGGCGCGACTTCACATACTGCAAATGTCACTCAAAACTGGTGCCATGACCATCTTCCACGGTTTTGGTCCAAAGAAATGTGGCCTCCCTGCTCCCAAGATGTTAATCCTATGGACTTTTCGGTATGGTCCATTCTTGAATCAAAGGCCTGTGGTAAATTCCATCGCAGTGTGGATGATTTAAAGCGTTCGTTCCAGAGATCTTGGAAGGAAATTTCACAAGAACAGTTGCGTGCCGCAGTAGGAGTAGTTCGGAGGAGATTTGAGGCTGTTATTAAAAACAAGGGGGGACATTTTGAATAAATTTATGATTTTCGAATTCTTAAAACCCTTATGTAATAATACATAACTGTAAATTATTAAATATATTTTTCGTTGGATTATAATATGCACTTTCATTTGCTTCCAAACTTACGCCCCACCCTGTATGTTGGTCAACTTTATGGCACCAGTTGGTTTGCATTCCCATAAGGCATAAGCAACAATATAGGATTTATATCAGTAGAAAATATTTACTACTATAAATAATTATATATTTGGAAGTTGATTTATAATTTGGTGGATGAATGTATCAAATGAATACAAAGATAAACTGACACTTGTAAGTATTAATGAAGTAACAAAACCATCTATTGGATAAGAAAAGGAAATTACATATACTTAATTCAACAAACCTTCAATATTTTATCCAATAGAATCTGACCACCTGCATAGCCATATTCTTTCTGATTTGGAAACTGCCAGTCTCTCACTAATAGTAAGACAGATTGGAAGGCTTGGGATGAACCACATGCTGCAGCAACACTCTTCCCATATACCATGAAGGTTTGGAGATCTGAAAGGTGATTCTCTTGAATGTTGTTGGAGAGGTTGTAGATGAGAATGGATGAAATCATCGCAGTTAGAGCGAACACTACAGTTGATTCCTGAAAATATTAGGTTTTACTAAAAGTTAGTTTCAACATGATTTACATAACTGATAAATACATATTTCAGTTTTTTTCACCTGGTTTGATGCTTGAGGATCAAAAGTGCCTTGCGAGTCAACCAAAATAATTGCCACCTATATTGAATAGAGTACACAATATATAATTTTGAACAAATTAATATTAAAACTTGCGCATCTCTTTGCTAATGTTCACAATAGTAAATTTAAATTTTTTAATGAATTTGAGAATATAAAGGACTTACTTCCTCGCCTTCTCTAATTTTACAAATGAGAGGTTTACTCCATGCCATAATGCCTGTGGTTTCTCTTGTATCTCCTTGTTTCCATATAAACCCATCTGAAGGTCTGGCACCTTCATCAAGCCAATAATTACGATCCTGAATAAAAAAAAAAATTCACTCTGGTGTTTACAGATGTAGAATATATTGAGATAGTGAAGTCCATCAGGCAAAATAAACATTCAATGGATACTTACTCTGTTTAGGCAGTACCTGCGGAAGAAGTTCAGAAGAAAACTTTTTCCTGTTCTGAATGCCCCAGCAATTGCCACAACACATACAGGCTTGTCTTTAACTTCATGACACAATAAAAGAGACTTGAGTGCCTCTTCTTGCAACACAAAAGGACCATTTCTCTTCTCTTGTATGATTAGAGGGACGGGTTTACCAATTTCACATAATGCCATTTTGTTCTAATTTTTACCTGTAAAGAAATATTATTCGTTTGATTCATTCAGTTATCAGCATCTTACTTCTACCGATTTATTTTATTGAAACACAGTAAAGGATATACGTGTACGAGCAGCCCAGTTATCATTTTTCTAATCACTCAGATAAAAACAAGTATTATAGTTAAATATCTGTTGCATTTGCATCTTCAAAGAGTAGAATCTTTTTCTGGTTATTTAAAACAATTATAAACTTATATTATCTTTCTAAGTGTTAATTGATATTTCCGCCCATTTTTTGAGCCCATTTTTTGGGCTCAATAGAAGGTGGGCCCACTTTGTCTCTGTCGAACCAGACCAGGGGTGCACTCGCTTTCCCCAACTGAACTTCTAACTCAATTAGAAATGATTTTTATAAACAATATATAGCACTGTTAGAACTTCCTAGTGACAATTGGTAATTCAACATTATATAGATTTTTTGAAATAAGGATTTATTAATGGAGAATTATTCCAACAAGATTTGAAAGAAACCATACTGAACCTTTATTTAACGACTATTTATAGTGCACTTGTTACATTGCATGATAAATGCATACACTACATAGTGTTTAGAGACGAACGATAGAGTAATACAAAAAAGTAAATATCTCCCTTTCTTTAAAAGAAATTAAGTACCATAAATTTTTATTATTTAAAAAAAACAAATAGTGTTCAACAAATCAAATGAGATTACTTCTCAACACCAAATTCAGCTATTGCTATTAATTCAATAAAAAAATCAATTTATGAATATAATTCCATTTTGGAAATAGTTTTGAAAATCAAACAATCGGGATATTATATTTAAACAACATTACTAACAAGCTTAATATATATTTATTACCTACTGATAAGAAAATTTACTGATAGCGAGTAGCCTTTCTGATGGATCTGTGGCTATTATATAGGTGTCATGGGTCTAGGTCAATTTATCCCCGGTCAATTTATCCCCGGTCATTTGACTCCCACTCATAATTTCCGTTTATACACCCACTATTCATCTATCATATGTGAATATAATACTTATTTAACATATAATAGAAATATGCACCTTACAGTCGATAAAGTTCTTTTTAAGAAACTAAGTAATAAGGTTAAAAACAGCTAACAAGAAATAAAATATTTTTTATTCAAATAAGTAACAGTACTGTACCTTTTATATGTTTTCAAATTCATATTATACAAATATTCAGTGGTAAAATCAAATGTACCGGAATACCCACACTTATTATAACAAGCACATATGACTAATCAAATAAATTGGGAGCATGTCTCGTATTTATCTCTCCTGGCATATGAGCTAATTAAGGAGTAACTTTTGACAATTTTATCGGTAGTTTTTAGTTAATCTTCTTTGCCGTAACTATTACAATTATTATCATCATGGAGGTGGGAAATCAAAAATTATTTTATGGTAAAATATTTTAGGTATATTATTTACCATAAAATGATTTTCAATCTATCCCACCTACATGATCATAATGTTAGTAATAGTTCAGGGAAAAACAGCTTAACTGAAAGTAAAGGCCCTTTTAGACGTGAAACATTTTCACATTGTTGCGTAACAATTTGTTTCAGAACTGTTGCCCGGGTGTATCAGCCACAATTTCTCTGCGACATTTCTCGATTCGCCCAGTGCGAGTTGGTGTCGCGCAACAATGCTGGAACAAATGTTTACAGAAATCCTCAGTGTGTTATTTTCTGTCAAAGGGAGATGAGTGCGTCACTGTTACAGACGCACACACATCTCCCTACACACCACATACAGATGAATCATTTTTATATAAGTAAATATATATTTTACAAGCTAATTCATAATTATATGAAATACAGCCAATGCTCTATAAATGGAATAAAATATTGTTTTGGCATCTTAGCAATTTATTATTGCATTGCGTTTATTGTGTTACGATTTAAGTTTTGAAAGTCATAAAGATCTGTGTTCTAGATTATGATTGATCTCTTCATTTTGTATCCAAGTAACACTACCTACTGAAGTTATCCCTCAAGGTTCCTATCCTCAAATCATTTGACATAGCTTATAGCTAGTAATTTAAACTATATACAGCTGCTTCTGCGACATTAGAGTTGCCTCGCAAGGCTCGCACAGAATTCTCGTCTAAACAGATTGCTTGCCGTATACAGAAACAGTTGCGCGACATTTGTATACATACAATGTTGCTGATACAAAATGTATCACGTCTAAAAGGCCCTTTAGGTATATTCACTTACAGCTTGCGAAATGAATATACCTAACTTTAGCTTGCAAGAGTTGGTTGATATTTCCTATTGCCTGTAATATGTTTTCTGAGTAGTTGTAAATGTAAATTATCTGTAAATAAAAATAATAATTTGTTGCAATAATAATTCCTAGCTGTTTGAATTCTGTTATTTTTTTCATTATATTTAAAATTTATTATATAAATATAGTAGATGTCAAATCGTTTCACAAGTTTTATTTATTGTTTAAATAGTAAATTGCAATTTTTAAGATTGTAATAAATTATTGTATGCTAAATATATGAGCAAACAAAAAATATGAATGGGGACCAAATGACCGGGAATCAAATAGTATGGGGATCAAATGACCGGGGATCTAATGACCGTGGGTCAAATGACCGGGGATCTAATGACCGGGGATCAAATTACCGGGGATCTTTTGACCGGGGATCAATTGACCGGCCACCAGGTGTCATATACTTATTCATTAAGGTAAGATATAATTTGGTTGATAATTTATTGTTTGTTTAATACTATGTTTTTCGTATAGTAAAAGAATAGATAAAATAAATATAATATATATAGATAAGAATATATAAGATAAGAAGAATATATAATAAGATAAGATAATAAATATAAAAAATGAAATATTATCATTAAACAGTAATTGAACCAATCAAAATAAATTACACGAGCATTAATATGATGAATATGAACTCACCAGACTCTCTGGAGCGAGGAAACTAGACAATTTATTGAGAGAATTGATAGCACATTTATTTTCTCCTGGGTCTGTATGCTCACTCTAGGACAGTCAACTAGACAATGAGAAACAAAGCTCAGTAACCTCTTACTTCAGTGATAAATTGGTGCAAGATAACTATATATTATTGACTTATTTCTTATTATTTAACACTAGATGCCCGAAGAGAACATTGATGTCCATTTTCAAATGATGTATTTTGCGGGGATATTTTTTAATATATTCCTTTTAGACGACCGGATAACCACATTAGTACGTTTTCATTCTTTAGAACCAATGTGCACGCTTTCATTAGTTTGGGCAGTTGTGGTTGTATTTATAATTAAAAATATGCTTTCGCTTCTTATATACTATATGCATATAATAAAAATATTACTGTTTTTCACGTTCAGATTATGGAAGAAAATAAGGGCAGAAAATTGTTATTTCCATGAGATAATATACTAAAAAATGCATCTTATGACTAACAATCTTTGCACAAGTAAGAGAATCTTATGCTGTGTATGACAGAATTAAAAGAAAATATTAATCTACACATTGCTAGTAACCTGAAAATTAGTTTGACAATATAAAACAATTTCCTAAATAGATAAATCAGTTGACATTAACATAGAATATTTATCATTGAAAGGCTTTCCCAGATTAAAAGTATTTATTATTACATTCTACTCATTAAATATTCATTTGACATTGCACGGAACTGATATCAGTTTATTATGTACACGTGTTATCACGGCATTATATCCAAGATAAGATAACTGTTTTAGTATAATTATTGAAGCTTCTCTATAAGATAATGGACATGTTATTGGTAGGTAATACCTACCTTTAGAGTTACATTACATGCAAATATACTTATTGAAGAAATTAATCAACAACAAAATCATTCAATTAAACGGCTCTAGGAAAAATGCCATGTGGAAAACTGCCATACTAGATATTATAATTAAGCAATGGGCAAATTTTCATGTGATTTGCAATTTTACCCTTTCATTGATTTAATTTAATGTGGGATCCGGAAAATTGATCGAAAGCAATTGACCGAAAACAATTGATCGAAAGCAATTGATCGAATGGAAAATTGATCGAATGGAAAATTGGTCGAATGGAAAATTGATCGAATGGAAAATTGGTCGAATGGAAAATTGATCAAAAGGAAATTGGTCGAATGGAAAATTGATCGCACAACAATTGATCGAATGGAGAATTGACCGAAACAATATTGATCGAAAATGATATTTGATCTATTTACACTAATTGACAATGATAACAAAAACCATGGTTTACCAGAGAAACTTACTTGCAATATATTACAGCTAGTAGATCTTGTTACCATTATTTATATATAACAATAATAATTTATATAATAATATATAATAATAATTTATGTATAACATTTCTTCAATCAACTGTTTTTCTATAACAGAGAATTATTTGCTTTAAAATATATTATAATTTGGAGAACTTTAAATTTTCTTATATCTAGAATTTAGATAACTTGTGAAATGAAAGTTAAATAATTAATTAATTTAGTAGTTTTAACGTCTGTTTCGGAACAAAAAGCCATGTCACTGACGGCAAAAGGGAATTAAATACAAGATATAGGAAGAAGCAGTCAGAAAGGAAAGTGGATTCATGAAAAAAGTCACTTAACACCGTCGGTAACAATGCTCATGGATGAAGAAAAGCTATTTTGTGAGTGCAGTCACTTACTAAGGAATGTAACAAAAGGGACACTAAGCACCGGTTACTGCACTCACGGATGGAAGAAAATAATGAAGCTGATCTATTCGATCAATTTTCCATTCGATCAATTGTTGTGCGATCAATTTTCCTTTCGATCAATTTTCCATTCGACCAATTTTCCTTTCGACCAATTTTCCTTTCGATCAATTTTCCATTCGACCAATTTTCCTTTCGACCAATTTTCCATTCGATCAATTTTCCTTTCGATCAATTTTCCATTCGACCAATTTTCCTTTCGACCAATTTTCCATTCGATCAATTTTCCATTCGACCAATTTTCCATTCGACCAATTTTCCTTTCGACCAATTTTCCATTCGATCAATTTTCCATTCGATCAATTTTCCATTCGACCAATTTTCCTTTCGACCAATTTTCCATTCGATCAATTTTCCATTCGACCAATTTTCCATTCGACCAATTTTCCTTTCGATCAATTTTCCATTCGACCAATTTTCCTTTCGACCAATTTTCCATTCGATCAATTTTCCATTCGACCAATTTTCCATTCGACCAATTTTCCTTTCGACCAATTTTCCATTCGATCAATTTTCCATTCGATCAATTGCTTTCGATCAATTTTCCTAGACCCGGAATTGTGCAGGAAAAAGCATAAAAAATAATATTGACGGTAGATTCATGAATAGAAGTTGTCCTAATAGAATATTTATTTTATAGTTAAAATAATTGTCGTTCACATTAAACCCCGTTAGCCTAGTAAAGAAACTATTGGTTAATAAAAATTAAAATCTATCAAAGCAAAACATTCTCTTCAATTAGTTCTGTATATAATGAATAGTACTAACAAAAGCTTTACATCATATTATTATTCTGCTTGTTCCTTCCTTAGTGAGTACCCTAGAGTAATGATATTATACCTAGAGAGAGTGAGTGTTTCAGCGATTGCAGGACGCTGTCACGCTGAGTGAGTCGGGGGGTCCAAACCTTAGTAGCTAGAGTGACGTAGTGAGGAGAGGTATGCTGCACAGCTCGCTCCACCTTGAGTATATGATTTGCGAGGGTTTTACTGCTCTCTCATGACATCTATCTTTATTCACAACTATACCCATATCAAATATCGTCATGGCTTGCTCTAATGAATGTTATCTAATTATTTATAAGATGTAAACAGTTCAATCGCAAGATGTTATGAGTGACTAACCCACGCGCTATATTATTTAAATACAGGTAATGGTAACTTTGAACATCGGCAAATTGATATACCTATATTAAACTCTGTTGATAATAGTAATATATTTTGATTATAATAATGTTTATCCACTGGTGTTTTCCTTACAATTATCACACGTTATATATTTTTTACCTCTTGAAATCGAAACAATATTGGAAAATGAATTTTTATATCTGGGGAAACTTACGAATTATCGGTCATTCTCATATCTTCGGTCATATAAGATCAAACTATATTGCAATTGTTATTTAGGTAAAATCTATTTTAGTTGGTATCTACAATAAAATTTAAATAACAATTGTAATATCGTTTTTTCTTATATGACCGATGATATGAAACTGACCGATAATTCGTAATTCACCCTACAGTATACTTGAATAATGGTAACGGGAGTCAAATTAAAGTATTACGTTATGCACAAATGTTGCATGATGACAAGTTAGGTATTCTAATAATAATTAGGTGAATTAATACAAATTATGCATTGTGAGAAAAATCTCAAATTTCCGTAAGAGCAACTCACTATGTGTATATATTTAAAACTATTCTGCTGTGTGATGTTATGCGATATAATATTCATTAATTATTAAATTCATAATGGAATTCATTAAAAATTTGTTTTCAGTGCAAAATTATAATACTTCTCAAGAATTTTATTTGCAAAAATTGCATGAAAACATCATAAAAAAGTTTTATCGCGCGACCGCTCATTATATAACACCCTACCCTGATCATGTTTTGATAAGCACTGCCGGCATATCGCGCGATTTGCTAAGGTTTGAAATCGTCACGCAAGACGCTATATTATTTTGGCCACTGACTCACCACTTGGAGAGTACGTCCATTACACTTTCAGTAATTAGATATAAACAAATTCGGTATGCATGATACCACAAACTAAACATATTATTGTCTATTATAATTAATAATTGTTCCTCTTTCGATTATATTTAGTAAAAGGTGAGGCAATTGAAGGTGGGAAAAATGAAGGTGGGGAAAATGAAGGTTGTGGAAGTGTAGATGGTGGAAGTGTAATTGGTGGAAGGGTAGATGGTAGAAGTGTAAATGGTGGAAGTGTAGATTGTGGAAGTGTAGATTGTGGAAGTGTAGACAGTGGAAGTGTAGATTGTGGAAGTGTGAATGGTGGAAGTGTAGATTGTGGAAGTGTAGATGGTGGAAGTGTAGATTGTGGAAGTGTAGATGGTGGAAGTGTAGATAGTGGAAATGTAGATGGTGGTAGTGTAAATGGTGGAAGTGTAGATTGTGGAAGTGTAGATGGTGGAAGAGTAGATAGTGGAAATGTAGATGGTGGAAGTGTTGATGCATGGTGGAAATGTTGTTGATGGAAATGTAGGTGGAGGAAGGGAATGTTGGGGAAATGTAGGTGGGGGAATTATAGGAGGGTGGGGGAAGGAACTGTGGATCCAAAATATAACTTAATTAGTTTAGAAAAGATGTCGTATGGTGCTAAACAAAATACGTTTAACGGACATTCTATCAATAGTACCTCATAAGGTTGATGAAAATCAATTTATTGTCTCCAATAAAATATATTTTAATCTGTAGTATATAGCTACTATTATAAAATAAGACGTGTCAGTCGAACTGTCCGTCACAAAAAACGTTAAATAGACATTCTATCAACTGTGCCTCTTAAAGTTGCTGTAAATCGAGTATGTGATGCGACCAAGAAAATTAAATACAAACTAGCAAGACCCGTGAAAATTCCACGGGATGAGAATCAACAAGAATGTTCTGATATAACTGATTATAAATTATAATTACAGAAAACATATGAAACGCAGTAAATGTTTTTAGTAACATGCTTTTGAAAATAATATTCTTTGTATTTAATTATCTTGGTCACATCACGTACTCGATTAGCTCCAGCTTTATGGGGCGATATTGATCTAAAGTATGTTTAACCCGTTTTGTGACGGACAGACCGACTGATACGGCTTATTTTATTATAGTATATCGATTATCCCTTATAAATAATTTATTGGAGACATTAATCTGGTTTACACCAACTTTATGAGTTACTATTGATAGAGTGTCTGTTTAACGTATTTTGTGACAGATCGACTGACGGACATTATCAGTTTATCACCATACAACATTTTTTCCAAACCAAGTTGGATTTTAGCTCCACAGTTCCTCCCCCACACCCCTTGACTTCCCCCACCTTCACTTCCCTCACATACATTTCACCCACCTTCACTTCCTCCACCTACATTTCACTCACTTCCTCCACCTACATTTCCCCACCTATATTTCCCACACCTTCACTTCCTCCACCTACATTTCCCCTACCTATATTTCCCCCTCCTATATTTCCCCCACCTTTACTTCCCTCACATACATTTCACCTACTTTCACTTCCTCCACCTACATTTCACCCATCTGCATTTCCCCACCTATATTTCCCACACCTTCACTTCCTTCACCTATATTTCCCCCACCTATATTTCCCCCACCTATATTTCCCCCACCTTCACTTCCCTCACATACATTTCAATTACCTTCACTTCCTCCACCTACATTTCACCCACCTGCATTTCCTCCACCTACTTTTCCTCCTCCTACTTTTCCCCAACCTATATGTCCCCACCTTCACTTCCTCCACCTACATTTCACCCGCCTTCACTTCCTCCATGTGCACTTTCACCACTTACAATTCCACCACCTACATTTCCCCCATCTTCACTTCCTCCAAGTACACTTTCACCACTTACACTTCCACCACCTACCTTTCCTTCAGTTACACTTCCACCATCAACATTTCCACCCTCTACTCTTCAGCATATACACTTCCACCATTTACACTTGTCACAAATTCACTTCCCCCATTTTTACTTCCCCCATCTACACTTTCCCCACCTACACCTCTCCCACCTTCACATTCCCCACCTATACTACTCCCATCTATACTTCTCCCATCTTCATTTCCCCAAAATTACTATCCCCCACATTCTTTTCTCCCACCTTCCCTTCCTCCACATCCACTTCCCCCCATTTCATTTCTCCCACTTTCAATTGCCTCACGTTTTACTAAATAAAATCAAATTGAAACACACAATGAAAATAAGAGGTTCAAAATATAAAAGACATCAATATTATGTTTAGTTTGTGGTATCATGCAT
The DNA here is from genome assembly GCA_947561585.1 of Caprella mutica. Taxonomy (NCBI): domain Eukaryota; kingdom Metazoa; phylum Arthropoda; class Malacostraca; order Amphipoda; family Caprellidae; genus Caprella; species Caprella mutica. The sequence goes on from CANNZV010000261.1 coordinate 130,835, forward strand.
ACCGAATTTGTTTATATCTAATTACTGAAAGCGTAACGGACGTACTCACAGAGGAAGGAACAAATACAAATAATATTATTTTAAGAAGCATGTTACTAAACACATTTGCTGCGTTTTACATGCTTTCTGTCCAAATCAGAGTCATTTTATAGTCAGTTCTATGAAAACATTTTTGTTGATCTCATCCCGTGGATTTTCCACGGGTCTTGCTAGTTAGAAATAAATTCCAGTGAGTGTGGTTTTTTGCATTTTTTTATTTAAAGTTATGTTCCCGCGAAAAAAGCATATAGTGAGTTGCAATAAGGGCTGGGTATGTCAGCGTATCATTTTGGAGAAACGCCTAAATCAGCTCTACATAACCGAACATGCCATATTCCAATAATGTATTTATTATTACCAAATATTTATTCTGTACTTTTTCCGTTAGAAGATAAATACAACTAATGCTTGTAACGTTAGAATTAAAGAGAGAAGATAATGGAAATTTCATTTGCAGAGAAGCGTAACTAGATCCATGTGTTCACCTGGTACATCTTGGTTGTTGTTGGATTTAGTGAACGTCAAGTTGTGCTGTCATTTCAGTAAATGATTTATTATTTATAGCATGTTATATCTCATTTTTTATCATCCAGATATCCTGTTCATTTACAAATAAATTCTAATCATTTGATTACATCAATAATTGAGTATTATTAGTTTAGAATCCGACAACAACCCTAAATCGTAAGTTTTAATGATCATTTACCGCTTAATATGAACAATTATCTATTCTTCTTTATTGAAGTAAATCTAGTGAACAATAAAATGTATACTCTAATTAAATTTAATCTATATTTAATATTTAATCTCTAATTTTCATACTTTTCAGATTCAAGTCCAATCTAATCCAAATTTCATATACCTAAATTTTAAATCAAAATTGATGTAAAATTGGGAGCAACTGAAGATAACGGATATAGGTCCGCTATATTTCCTTCATTTTGTCTATTTTTTGTATCTCATTATATTTAGGTTTAATTATTGTCAGTAATAAAAAGGAAACAAGGGAGATGATTTATAATTAAAATTTAATGGATCACTCGCAACCCCATTTCAACAACTCTACAATATCATTTGAGTTATGAAAATAATGCCTATTTGTAAATATTTATTGGCATCATTCATTATTTGCATTATCTTACACTACGTATCTTCTTACTGTTATGTAACATTCGTAAGGAAGGACTTCCAGATTTAATGTGATCATCAGAGCTGATTTCACAATAAAAGTTTTAGCTTGAATGAGGCTTTTATGTATTTCAATGAATTAGTGATTAATGTTTTTTCTATATTAATTCTACAGGTAATTAAGGAGTAAATAACTGTTTAATATTTATTAGCACAAATACAGAAATTCACACTTGAGCAAAGAGAATATGGGCTCTAAGGAAAATAATAAAAAAGGGGATAGAGCTTCAAATGACAAAAAAAAACACAAATATGGGGAAGAGAAACCTAAACTGAAACTTTGATAGAATAAGTTCTATTCAAACTTTACAGAGAACCAAAAAAAAATCATCACAAAAATAATTAGACCTATTCAGTATACATTGAATATATATTAATAAGGCCTTTTAAAGGATACATTCGCCTGGGTTGTTTTTAACGAACTATCTTTTATAGTTTGAGACTATATAATATAAATGTCAATTATAAATATTCAACACCACGGACACACAATAGTTTTTGTTTCAGAGTTCGTGAATAAATATATAGATATATTCAAGTTGAAATTGTTCATAATTGTAGTACACAAATTAGTGGTCCTCTTCTTCAGTCACAGAGTCGACTGATTGACCTACAATAAGTGACAATCAGTTCTCCTCACCGTGGTAAAGTAGAGGATATTTCAGCCACTCGTAGACTCAGCACCAAAGCTAGTCTCGAATTCACAGTTCATATTCCCAACAGTTGAGTTATATTACTTGAAATTAAATATTTTATTTCAATACAAAAATCATTATATATTTTATCAAAAAATAAACACCCCAACGAGCAACTAAAAGTTGATAAAAAATGATATATTGGTATCATTTATTTAAGAACTTGGAATAGTAGAGTTTTTTTTTTTTTAGTTACCAGAATTAAAAATCTTTAGAAAAAAAAATTAAAAATTAATTATAGACACTTTACAAAGAAGCTTTACAGAAGAGACATTCATTTCGTAAATTACAATTTACTTAAATAATTGTTATTAATTAATAATTTGTATCTTATAGTTCTTCAAGAAAACAGAAAGGCAATTATTAATCTTCAATGTCCTGAAAAAGCTCAAAATCGGAAATACCTTATTTAAAATTTCGGGCCATTGAACATACAATACACGGAATGAGTAACTGTTAAATAAGAAATAATTGTTTTGGGTGAAACCTTTGTAATTGAATTATTTTTATAAAAATAAATAGGTATAATCGACTTTCAATTCGATTATATCATAATTTCTCATTTTTTTCATATTTCTATCGTAAGTAATTATCGCCACCTGTCGATTTAGTTAGAAGCCTTAAGGCCTTGTTACACGGTGCGGGTTACTGTCGTGATAGTAGAGAGCTGCTGTCCCACTGTACTTGCATGCCAGTAGCTCAATGTTAATAGCATTGAATATCCATAACAGTTACTTAACTGATGCAGTCACACTGTGCGAGTAGCTGCACTACAGTAACTGGCTAAGCCAACCCGCACGTTTACTCGTACCGTGTAACAAGGCCTTACATCTAAGAATGTAGTCCTTTGTTTCCAGTAAAGTTTTTGACATGCTAACGTCAACACTTTAAAAACTGTGCCAATAGAGTCTGTGTTCATCCAGATTAGGTGAGAATTATTTGTGTGTTTATACTATTTTGTTAACAATTTGTTATTGATAGTGTTAGCTCTTTACTCTTTGTGGTATTTAAGAATTGGGCTTTATTAGTGTTCAGTTCACTCCGAATATCGTTTCGAATTAAGTAGTGATACAAAATATTTAATGCCCTTTTGTCCAAGGCATAATGAATTTGTCTGATTGCTAATTATTCAATGTTATGGTTGCCTCTCTGTAAGTCTGTAAACATAACATTAATATTAGCACTAACAGGGGTGCAGGTATTCCGGAAAACGCTCTACACACATTGTTCTGATTTTGAAAAAAAAATCACATTTCATTTTTCCACTACGAAGGGTTCGATGAATCCATGTATGGAACCCGTGGGGTTGGGGTTTGGAACCTACAATAAGGACATACGGTTAAAAGGGGATCGTATCGACTAAAAAGGAAAAAATTGCTATTGAAGTTGTGCATACGATGAAGTTCTTTTAGTGAATATACCTAAAGCTTCTGAACAACCTTTGTCTGATATATATTTTGAAATTAACGATAAACCCCAAAGAGAGATTTTTTTTAAACTCGTAACTCCTCTCTGGATTTTTCGGATAGAACAAAACCGATTACACCGTTTTATTCATAAGTTCCCACTCTACAGTTCTGTATGAGGTTTTTTACAAATTGGTTTCTGAAAAAATAATTATTCTAAACAAATAAACTTTTATAGCAAGTGTATGATGAACAAGTTACAACTTTCTGTTTGCCTCCATCTGTAAAATTCAGGGAGAAGAAACAAATTCAAATCAGAAAAAGAAATTTTTAGGGGAGCCAATTTTCTGAATATTTTAGGAAAATATTAATAAAAAAGGCACTTCTAGATGGATTTGAGCTCTATTAATTTAACACGTTATCCGGGAGATTATGAGGAGTCATTTTATGTCAAAAAAAAAATCAATCCTATTGTTCAGACTTTTTTTCTCGAACCCCGATCTCCTGCGGAGTCCTGCCAAAAAAAAAAATGTAAGGTAGTTCATTCAAAATGTTCCACTTCTTCGATTTTTGAGTTAGAGATATTAGAGTTGTTTCATGTTGTTCAATATTTTTAGTTTTCAACATAGATGCATAGCTTTTTTCCAAATTCGTTTCGAGAAAAATGTAGAAATGTAAAAATTCAAAAATATATTTATTTTTTGTATTATACATCTACGTTCAAATTTTCACATATTGAAAAATCAATTAAAAAAAAAACCAGATGTATCTATTTAGTCAACTGAATTATGAAGAAAATGAAACAAACCCCATGTCTTTAGTTCTAAAACTTTATGAGTTGCAACAATTCGTATTCAAAAAGGAATTTTTCAGGAGGGCCAAATAATATTTCTATGTATGTCTACTTTAAAGGTCCCCTCCACTCTATTTTTTTATTTCTCTATTCATTAGAACTAAGGTTACTGGTTATAAAACTGCAAACCATTTCAAATTTGGTTTTATGGTTTTATTACAATATGTAATTTAAGATTTGTTTTCGTTCTTTCCACTACACCTCTGAATTTCAAGCAAAAAAAAATGTGGTTTGTGCTAACCCGCTAACTGGATCCGACAAATTCAAAACAATAACACAGCTAATGGATCCATATAACGAATCCAAGTAAATAATTAAGTATTTATTACTAATAGTTTTCATATATCATAACATTTTTTCCTATCTAGAGAACTGTTCATTTTAAAACACTGTATTTGAATAGGTATGTACTATGTATATAACGAACGAACACACCTACTCAATTATGGGGCCTTTATTTTCTTATGTATCTCAGAATGAAAAAAAGCTAAATTTTAATATTTCTTATATAATTAATTGTGAACAGAATACTTGATTGATTTTAATTCTGCTTAATGTTATATGTTATATAAACTTAGCTCTACATATTCAAAGCAATTCCAGATTTATTTAATTTCGAGTGCAGAGGATCTTTCTTAAGACAGCCATTTATGAAAAATTTAATGCATGCACTGGGAGAAGCGGAAAAAGTACTGCAAAACCTATTACTAACAAAATTACTATTTGAAACGAAAATAATTTCTCCACTTTATTTTCCTTCTTTCTCTCTTCTTTCAATTTATTCACTGCCATCTGTTTTTCATGACTTTCTAGCGCCAATGCAACTTTGTTCTCTATAAATAATTCCTTCATTTCTTTTTCCAATTTCAATCTCTTCTGTCTCTCCTCTTCCAATTTCTTCTTAATCTCCAAGTTTCTTATCTTCTCTCTCTTCTGCTCCAATTTTATCATTTTCTCTTTTTCTAATTTCAATTTTTCCTCTGCTTCCAACTTCATAGCTTTCTCCTTTTCCTCTTCCAATTTAATTTGCATGTTGGCTTTGCAGTAGTTTTCGTGGAGATTGTTCATCAACTGAAAAATAATTCCAATCATTTTAGATTATCATAGACATGAAGAAATACATATTTCCGACACAAATTATGAATACTCTCAGAATTTTGTTTTCTTTTCATTTGAAATCTAAGAAAATTTAGTCAGTGTCACACTATTTGCATCAGTTCAAAATGGGTTTAAATGAAGATAATATTTCTTGTAACGTTAGTTGTACCTAGCACCAAATATAATTTCACCAAATATACAAGCGCTAGAGTCTTATTTAAAATAGTTATAGTGGATGGTTCCGATTTTCTTTTTTTCGATTCCAGTTATAATTTATTTAACTCGCCTTATCAATATATTTAATAAATTCACAAGAACTTCTAAGTAAAGCTATATTTAAACGAACTTGCATTTAAAAGTAACTTACGTTTTCAAGAGAATGCTGGTAATCCACGAATATTCTTTCCCTCATCTCACCAATCTTATTCTTCAGGACATAAACCTTCGTGGCTTCTTTCGCAGCCTTGAAATGCCAATTCTCCAATTGGTGAGGACAAACGGACACTTTGATGTCGCCAAAATAATTCTGCATAATGTTTTTATATTTTTCCAAAGCTGCTTCTCTTGCAGTTTCACTGGATGTTCGAGCAGCAGCCTAGAAATGGAGAAAAGTAATATATAACTTTATTTATTTAATTGAACTACCTATTGTTAGAACTAGGAATAAATATCCTCTGGTGATTTCGGTGTACTCTTAAACGAGAGACCTCTAATTCTGGAGAGTTCACTATGTCATTTCTAGAAAATCAAATTCATTCTTCCTTTCCATCTTACCTCAACGAATGCAAATGGTTCTGGTAAATCCATTTCTCTGATCATGTTCACGAAATTCTTGAACAAATCAAAGAGTTGCTGTCCACTCATCACCTCACCATTGAACCTTTTCTTAACAAGTTTATCTGGATGCAAAAGACTGGGAACCAGCTCTCGGAGATGTTTTAAGAACTCCGGTTCCATCTCTAAATAAGTGAAATACGTTCAGTTATATTATAAAAGATATCTAAAATAACCCAAATTAGACACAGATGATTTTCCTCACTCCAGAGTGTTTGTGACACCAAACTGTTAACTGTTACTACTTCACAGTCTACAACTAACAGAATATTTAACTGTATTATTGTTTCTATGTTTCTAGAGTTTGTTCATGTTTAAATTAACAATTTAATTTGAATGTCACATGCCTTTGAAGTTAAAATGACAGAGAAAAGGTTTGAAAACAATTATCGAATTTTTTTTTTCAATAATAAATTATAAGTAGGAGATAAGTTATAATAAATAGGTAGATCATTGATCTATTTAATTATTATTCTGGTGATAAATTTGAAATAATTCAAAAATGTCAGCAAGAAAAACAAATTTCTCTACACCGTCCGCGAAATTGAGATTTGGTTATTTAAAAGACACTCTCAATTCATTTGTTAGTTTGATCATATTAAATAGATTTTCTTTGACATATTTATTACTGCTTTTATAGTATTTGTATGTGATATGAATTCCGTTCAGTTACTATGAACAAAGCAGAAATTCTTATTACAAAAATATAAAATATAAAGTGTTAACATATTCTGTGGACCGGATCTATGTCATTTGGGTCGCGGTCATTTGGATCCGTGTTTATAAAAAGTACAATAAAAATCATAGTTATTAGCTTTTGTATAATATAATGCTTTCTCAGTTTTAAGGTTAATTAATAAAATATTTTAATATTTAATGAAATTTTAATATATAAAAATCAACGATTGATGCCATTGTTTCCTGCTCAAATTTGAAATGTCCAAGGATTATTGTTGAACAATTTACCTAGAACCAACAAAAACATCGTAGCTTATCATAACGCATCTTAACGTATCTTGCTTGCATCCAAACATATGGATATTCATAGATACATTGAAAAAAGGAAGCAGCAACAAAGAAAATGCACATCGAATGCAGTGAGCCACTTCATGGGAAAAAGAAGTACAGAAACGCTACGTTAAAGCTTCAAAATATTGTTAAACGATACAACTCAAACGACAAATTATTGTTTTTAAAAAAAACATTTCCCACAAAATGCGGTATTAATTTTTTCCATAATATTAACTAATTCAAACCTTCGTGTTTAAAGCTTACTTTACCATGTTAGACGTAAGCAAGCCTTTGTTGTAAATTTTTTTATTTCTTAGAGTATGTTAAATTTTCATTGTTCAACATGTTGTGGAAGGGTATTGAGTGTTTTTTTATATATATTAAAATTTCATTAAATTTTAAAATATTTTATTAATTAACCTTAAAACTGAGAAAAAATTTAGTTATACATAAGCTACATTAACTATGCATGTTTATTATACGTTTTGTAAACACGGACCCAAATAACCACGACCCAAATGACCAGACACCCTGTGGACTATAGCACGTCCATATTTATTTTCAATTATGAATGGTGTAACTATCACTAGTTCATAGATATGCTTTGAATATTTCATATTCAGTCAGAGAGAAATTATTTTACATAAATTTTAAAAACCATACATTTTTTTAAAAAGCATTATATCTAGACTTGAATTACTATATTTTTCAATATACATGTGAAGATATAGTGGCGCAATTAGCCATTAGGTATGATAAGCAGTGAGCAAAACTACTAAATACCGACAAAAATACTATACAGTATGGGCCACAAGAATGTTTCTGATTTTTCAAATACTTATAAATCTTTAGTTAATGAACAAAAAACCTGTATCTTGGTCTCTTTTTCACCGCCTTTTATTGTACTATTAATTGGTGAAAATAATTTTGAACTGATAGACATAGTTTAAGAACAGGTGAGCAGAGAGTGAGGGTTATTTTTTTTTTTGTCATTGTGCAAAAGTTATTCTTAGAGCTAACTCCGTGATTTTCCTTATGAAAAGACAGTGAATAAAAGGAAAAATCTACAATGGTAGACATTTTAATACAGGAAAAATCACATTAAAATTTTCATTCAGTGATAAAAAATAACGCAATTGTGAAATCATTTAGAGAAGATTTTTTTTATGTATTAGAATTTCAAGTGTGAAGCGGGCCTCAACGATGAAATTAATTAACAAACAAAAACCGAATATTCAGAGTGAAAACTACAATGAGATCAAAATGTCACTGAAGTTGTTCTATTTTATAATAGTTCCAAAGGAAAAGTGTAAGCACCCTGTATAAAATGTCTACCATTGTCATTTTTTCTTTTTTTCACTGTCTTTTAATAAGTATTAACAATCGTCAATTGTTAATAAGCTGAAACTATATCTTTACTTGTTTTTTAAATTTCTACAATTTTGCACAACATGCACCATCTTTTAGTCATGCACAACTGTTCAAAAGGAGGAAATGTCACTTAAATTTATGATTGTGTTACTCTCGCTAAGAGCTCGAATATAATTATAAACGAATAGCTTTTGATGTAAGCCGCAAATATAACTTGTAACTCAGAATATAACTTTATAACTTGTAACCTCAGAATATAACTTTATAACTTGTAACTCAGAACATAACTTTATAACTTGTAACTCAGAATATAACTTTATAACTTGTAACTCAGAATATAACTTTATAACTTGTAACCTCAGAATATAACTTTATAACTTGTAACCTCAGAACATAACTTTATAACTTGTAACTCAGAATATAACTTTATAACTTGTAACTCAGAATATAACTTTATAAATTTGTACTCAGTTATATAACTTCATGAACTTTGTAACTCAGATATATAACTTAGAAATATTGAGTATTAGGGAGTTCCTTTCCTGTAGATAGAATTGAAATTAGTACTTAATTAATTTAAAAGGAATTCTGTAATTACTTAAGTAAGTATTTCAACTATTCTAATTTTAATAGTTAGGAAACTTGTAACATTTCTGATCATGTATTAAGTTAATAATAGATTCTGAAACAATAATCTTTATGGTAGTTAATTTAACTGTTTATTAGAAAATCAGGTTTTACTAAAGGAATAATAGTAAAACTATTCGATGTATATGCTATTGGTATACAAATCCATTAACACTTGCGTGTTAAATTCAAATAATGCATTGTGAGTTATTTCTTGCTGCTGTGAGTAGAAAAACACTTTTGGATTGTACTATCAGCACCTTAAAGGATGTGTACTCATCCACTGGAAGGTTGAAGCCTCCCTGTCAGTCCTTTATACTCAGTTAGCATCTAGCTAACGCGTTCATTAGTTTAGAGTTGATGGTTCAGTCCAGTTCCTAGTACCGTGAACTTCCTCGGTCGGAACTTGGCTTCGCGAAGAGGAGTCGTGAGCTGGTTACTCCAACTCCCTAGTTTATTTAAAACTTGTGTTTGTGATTGGTGATAAAACTCTTAAAATCCACCTTCCTTTATTAATGAAGACTTGTGCTTATATCTTAGAACTTTGTACTATTCCATCGTGTGCAGAATACATTCATTCTGGAACCAATCCTGGTGTTTAATTTGTCCTGTCATTCAATAAATCTTTAAAACCAACCTTTAAAATTTAGAGTCAGTTTCATAGAATTCAAATAAATAACTCAATTAAAGAAATAAAAGAACCCGGAGACTTAAGCTACTCTATGAGACAAGTTTTAATTATTAATTCAGCTAATTTAGAACCCAGATGAATAATAATTTATAGACCCCCAAACGAAGGGCAAAGGATCACATATGACACCTTAGACAGTTTTTTAACTGGTAATTTGAAAAGGTGTTAACAATAAGTAAAATCACATTGTTAGCTCTAATAATAACTTTCGCGCAATGACCAAAATAATAACCCTCACTCTTTGCTTACCTGATGCTGACTAAGTATTTGAAAAAGCAGAAACATTTTGTGACAAACATTTGTCATGAAATATCCATTTTTCAGCTAAATGAAATAAAGTATGAGAAATTAGTATTTAATTTTCAAGTTTGAAACTCACGGTCCAGTCTTCCTGCAAAGTCTGCATCTGTGTTCACTTTAGTCCCAGGATGAGGCATGAGGTAACAACTGATGTCCGAGAAACATTTCTTGATATCTTTTCTTGTTTCTTGTTGCGTCACTGCTTGTTCAGGATCTACCTGTAATTTTGTTTGTAATTTAGAACTTGAACTGTATCTATATAAGATTCTGAGAAAGTTTAATCAAAATATTTACCTCTTATGATTTTATAAATCTAGCTACATAATATATGAAACTTCAGAACACAAAATAAAAAAGTGAATTTAATCATAAATACGAAGACTGAAAACAGTTAAAAAGGTATCTGAAAATTCATCAACATAGAAATATTTTTATGTGGTAGTAAAGTTCAAAATAAGATAATACTACACAAGTCCTTTGTAATGAAATTCTGTATAGTGAAGCATCCCGATTAGTAGATTCATGAGAAATGAAATACTCTGCATGGTGACCGGACAACTCGCCGCAGGACAATTCGCCTCTGGACAATTCGCCGTGAGGACAACTCGCCGCTAGGACAATTCGCCGCTAGAACAACTCGCCGTGTGATATAATATGTTTTACCGTCTTATATACCATTTTCATATAAAGACATTATAAATATAAACTATGTTGTCAATTAATTATCAAATTTTCTCAACTCTATTTGAAAATGCTTTCTTTTCCATTTAAAAATATAAATGAATTATTTTTTTATTAAATAATTAAATATATTATCTAAACTACTATTATCATAGTGTGTGTTGTAAATTAATAATGAAATTTTCTTCGTTCTATTTGAAAGTATCATGCTAAAAAATATTTTCTATTGGAAAGAAAACAAGTTTAGATTTCTTCTACATTGAATGACCTGTAAGAATCACTTTAATTTAAAACTAGTACATTAGTACAAATAAAAGCTATTTAACTACAGGGTCTTATATTTTTGTGTTAGATTAGCTAATAAGTTACATTCACTATCACCTCTTCATTTCCCTCTTCTATTCGTGAATGAAGTCACCGAGGCTTCTATTCCTATTTCATCTCATTCCTTGGTGATTCCATCCACGAAGTAGCTTTGCTGTATCCATGGGCTTTGTTACAGACTGGTGGTTGGTGCTTGTGTTCAAGGAGCCACTTTCCTTTCTGAATTCTTGTTCCTGTCCCTTGTATTGACTTAATTTTTACGTCAACTACAATGCCCTTCGTTTTTAAGCAGACGTTAAACACTACTAAATTAAAATTAATGGCTCTAATATTTTTGGGGCTTGAAATATTCTCACGGAGAAAATATGACAAAAAATATGAAAAATAAATTGAAAAATAAAAAATAAAAAAATTGAAAAAAAACTGACGTAATCCAGTAGCTAGTTGACAAATTTAATAATTTGTCAACTAGCTACTGGATTACGTCAGTCTTGAGTGCATAGAAATAAATCCTTGTTAAAATTTTCAATATTTTTATATATAAATATATTATTTAAATACCGGTAAATCATAAATCACGCGGCGAGTTGTCCTGGCGGCGAGTTGTCCTAGCGGCGAATTGTCCGCGGCGAGTTGTCCGGCGGCGAATTGTCCTAGAACCGCTCTGCAATTATATAATGAATTTATTATTAAAACCCTGCCGCGCGAATAACCGACCAATCCGATGACAGAGGCTGAAAATAGCGCAAGTGCCAAAATAGTCCGCTGCTAAAGCAATAATTTTACAGATTCAAAAACGGAAAACGCTTTTGTTGTTTTCTTTAGTTATCCTGGATGTATGAATTTTCAGGCTATATGAAACAATTGTGCTATTTAATTGGTGTGAAATTCCTCTCAGAAATATCTAGTTTTGAGTCGGTTTTTCGCGCGGCAGGGTCTTAAAATTTTTTTTTGTCTTCTAAGCACTTCTTAAATCCTCTATATTGAAGTAAACTCTCTATAGAGAACTAATTGCATAATTCTTTCACTATAGAAGAGCTCTACTATACACCTACATAATTGAATCATAAAATCAATAATACAATAGAATGGACTTTGCTATGCTGATTATATTAATGAATATATAATTTGATAAATGTCTGTTATTTTAGTATTTGAATAACTTATTGACCCTGGTTTGTTTTACCTTCCCATAAGATTTATTAAAAATGTAATTATTAGAATATATATATCTGAAAAACATTTTTTGGGATTAGTAAGCTCTCTCTACGACTTCTCTGCTCTTAACTTTGGTTGTTGATTAATAGTTTAGAGGGTAAATGACTCAAATGTATAAAACATAAACTGACATCCGTAGGTATTAATGAAGTAACAAAACCATCTATTGGATTTAAAAAATCACACGTATTCAATTCAACAGACCTTCAATACATCTGCCAATAGAGTCTGACCACCTGCATAGCCATATTCCAAGTCATTTGGAAACTGCCAGTCTCTCACTAATAGTAAAAGAGATAGGAAGGCTTGGGATGAACCACATGCTGCAGCAACACTCTTCCCATATACCATGAAAGTTTGGAGATCTGAAAGGTGGTTCTCTTGAATGTTGTTGGAGAGGTTGTAGATGAGAATGGATGAAATCATCGCTGTTAGAGCGAACACTACAGTTGATTCCTGAAATTATTTAACTTTTATTAGAACAAGTAGGAAAATAATACATATAAGATAAATAAATTGTTTTGTTCACCTGGTTTGATGCTTGAGGATCAAAAGTGCCTTGCGAGTCAACAAAAATGATTGCCACCTATATTAAAGAAAGCACAAATATATGATTCATAAAATATCTTTTTCAAAGCTCACAAAAATAAGCTAATTCAATGAAGGTGAAAATATAAAAGTCTTACGTCTTCGCCTTCATTTTTACAAATAAAAGGCTGACTCCATGCCATAATGCCTGTGGTTTCTCTTGTCCTTCCTTGTGTCCAAGAAAATTCATTTGAAGGTTTTATACTTTCATCAAGCCAATCATCTGAATCCTGAATAAGAAAATCATTTCACTCTGAGGTGTACAGATATAGCGTATACAGAGACAGTGCAGTACATCAGGCAAAACAAACATTTAATGGAAACTTACTCTGTTCAAGCAGTACCTGCGGAAAAAGTTCATGAGAAAACTTTTTCCTGTTCTGAATGCCCCAGCAATTGCCACAACACATACAGGCTTGTCTTTAACTTCAGGACACAATAAAAGAGACTTGAGTGCCTCTTCTTGCAACACAAAAGGACCATTTCTCTTCTCTTGTATGATTAGTGGGACGGGTTTACCAATTTCAATTAAGGCCATTTTAATCGAACTTTTATCTGTAAGAAAACATTATTCTTTTGATTGACAGTATCTTTTATCTACACTTATCTTATCAATTAGATAAAAACCTGTATGAGAAAATATCTGATGAGCTTCTTCAGAAAATAGAAACCTTTTGAATTGTGTTTTTCTTGTTATTTAAACAATTAGAATCTTTTCTTATCTTTCTAATTTGTTACATGATATTCAAGTTCAGATTATATCATTTCAATTTGATATTAATTCAGTAATGAAGAGATATTCAAACAAGGTTAGAGATACCTTATACTACACCTTTATTCAACAACTGTCTATAGTACACTGGAGACAATGCATGAAATATGCATAATCTATGCACATGAATGATATAGTGATACTGATATAGTCCTTTTATTGGAAAGTACGATTTTTTATTTACGGTTAATTCTCATTATTCTAAAAACCGAATAAGATGAGATTGATATTCAGAATATTATTAAGATAATATGATCCAATTAATGCACACAGGGAGAACTTGGTGGACTTCCAATGCTACGGCCAATACGGCTAGAGCCGCTCTACGACAGTCAATTACACTTAATTAATTAAATTATTAATTTATTTATTAATAATAAAGGTAAATTCGTAGTTCACGTCCCTATTTCATTCAGAGACGCGAACTAAGAACCGATCCAAATATCCCCTTCCTAGTTCACGTCCCTAAATGGTATAGGCATAGAGTTATGAAAAACTACACTATAGAGAGGTATTGTTGCAGTGGTTGCAGGACGCTGAAAACCTTATTTAATTCCAGTTACTCCATCGAAATTGCCAGTTAAATGAACCCCAAACAATGAATTTAGCGTCCTGCAAGACGCGATATTATTTTGGCCACTGACTCACCACTTGGGTATAGGTATAAATACCTTTTATCTGATTAATATATATTTAGTATTTTAACTACATATACAATAATACCAAAGAGGAATATTTCAAATTGAAATTCAGTAAATTAAAGAATACAGATTTGGAAAACTAATCGAAATTTATATAGTATATAGTATTGCTTTAGTTTTTAAATGGTTATTATTATAAGAAAATTATTAATTTACGTTTTCCCCCTTCCTAGTTCACGTCCCTAAATCGATTAATTAATTATTTAAAATTATGAAATTATTTAAAAAATAATTTCATTATTTGAAACTAACTTAAAAATTAAATTAATTTAATTAATTAAAATTAATTCAATTAATTAAAATTAATTTAATCACCTTCTATAACCATTGTTAAGTTATTTGTTAAAGGTATGAGTGACACAGGAGAATGAGACACAGGGGTAACACACATGTTTACTCTATGACTGTATCTCATGAACTGACAATAATGCTTAAGTGTCTGTGTGATCAAATACGAATACCATTAGCTATATAATGTATAACTTAAATAATAATGAATAATAGTTTAATATATGAAATTATATATAAACATATCACTTAACATCCTACTTTCTTATGAAACAATGAAATTAAATGATAAATATTTAAGCATTCCTTTAAATAAGTCTTTGAATATAGAAAACAACTTATAATTCATGCATTCAAAATAAATCATATTATTATAATTAGTGAAATGCACAATAGCGATGCCATATGTAAATAATAATAGAACATGCACAATAATAATAAGCAAAATAATTAATCATCAAATCTTTTAGGTTTTCGAATGACACGACCAAATCTAGTTGTCATCGGCTGTAACTTGTTAGGAGAGTTTGTCTTGGATATAGGAGTTTCGTTATTTTCTGCGATGCATTCTTGGATACTATTGTCAGGAATTGTGTTGGCTATGTGAGTCGTCGTCGTTGTTGGTTGCTGTCTAAGAAACTGTCTGTTTCTTCGATATGTTCTTGAGTGATCCGTTTGCACTTCATAACTCCTGCTAGTTAGTTGTCTCTTCACGGTTGCAGTTTTCCAAGGAGATTTAGAGTTGACGATCGGTTGCATCTTAACTATATCGTCTCTTTGAAGAGGTGGGAGTTCATGTCGTTTGTCGTATTTCTGTCCTATTCTAGCTTTCTTGTTTTCCATCTGTGCCTTGGCTTTACTTGTGTCAAATACTGTTGGTTGTAATAAGTTGCTGATTGTTGGAAGTTGAGTTCGTGTTCGTCGTCCCATGAGTCTTTGAACTGGACTGTAGTCTACGCCTTCTTCTGGTGTGTTTCTTAAGTTCAAAAGCGCTATATATTGGTCTTCGTTATTGAATATACATCTTTTCATCATGCGTTTCGCTATTTTTACCGCAGCTTCAGCAGCTCCGTTGGAACGGCTGTTACCAGGACTGCTTGTGATGTGTTTGATGGACCATTTGGAACAAAACTTTTTGAACTCGAACGATGCTAGTTGTGGACCATTGTCGGGCGGATATAAGGGTTTCAGGTATTCCAAAACGAGCAAAGATATTTTTCAGCTTGGAAATTACTTCAGATGAGGTCATTTCCCGTAGATGGTCAATTTCAAAGTACTTGCTGAAATAATCCGTAGTGATGAGGTAGTTTCTTGCTTGTATGGTGAATATGTCGATTCCAACTTTCTGCCAGGGTCTGCTAGGGACCTCATGTAGCTTGAGTGGTTGTTCTGGTTGCTTAGTTGGAAGTGAGGCACATGTGTTGCAGTTTTCAACATATTGTCTGATTTCTGTAGACATGCCAGGCCAATATATGTAGCTCCTTGCTCTTCGTAAACATGAGTTTACTCCGGTGTGGCCCGCATGAACTTTAATTTTCATTTCATTTCTAAGTGAGGGTGGAATGACGATTCTTGATCCTCGTAAGACTATTCCGTCCTCAACTGTCATTTCATCCCGATAATGAAAATAAGGCTTCACTTGTGAAGGTACGTTTTCCTTGTCCTCTGGCCAACCATTGGCGATGATGTATTTTAGTTGACACATAGAGTCGTCTTTACTGGTCGCTATCCTGATGTCTTCAAATCGCTCTTGTTTTAAAGGTAGATCTCTGATATTATTCACACAAAATACCTCTTCCCGTCTGTTTAATGGGTTTCTTGATAAGGCATCTGCTATAATCAAAGTCTTTCCTTGTTTATATTGAAGTTTCATGTTGTATCCCTGAATGCGAAGGAGTAACGATTGCAATCTCTTAGGTGCTTTTGACAGTGTCTTCTGGTTGATACTGACAAGTGGCTTATGATCTGTTATGACACTTATATCTCTGCCATAAGCATAATGGTCAAATTTTTCAAGTCCATATACAACGGCTAACATTTCTTTTTCTATTTGTACATACCGTTTTTCTGTTTCCGTGAGTAGCCTGCTTGCATAGGCTATTCGTTTTCCTTCTTGCTTGAGAACTGATCCTATTCTATATTCTGAGGCATCATTTTCAAGTGTGAGTTCCTTCTTCGGGTCGTAATATGCTAAGAGACTAATATTAGCTATCTTGTTCTTGATTACTTTGAAAGCAGTTTCTTGCGCTTTGGACCAAGTCCATTCCACATCTTTCTTGACTAAGTTGTGAAGAGGTTGCAATATTCCACTGCAATTGTTGATAAATTTTCCCAGGTAATTTACAATACCTAAGAAACTTCGTAGCTGGGTCACGTTTCTAGGGGTAGGGAGTTCTTGAATGGCTTCAACTTTCAATTTGTCTGGCTTTAATCCCTCTTTTGTAATTGTGTGCCCCATGAATGTGATTGAGTCTAGTTCGTACATCATTTTCTTCTTGTTCAGGTGGATCCCCTCTCGTTGACATCTCTCTAGAGAGGCTTTCATTCTAATTTCGTGGTCTTTCTTGTTCCTCGCATGAATGACGACATCGTCAGCTATGCAAATGACACCTTCTAGTCCTGCTAATGTTTCTATAAATCTCTTTTGGAACATCTCTGCTGATACAGATAATCCAAAAGGTAATCGGAGCCAGCAAAATCGTCCGAATTCTGTTTGAAATGTAGTCATCTTGCTGCTGTCATCGTCTAATTTGACATGCCAATATCCAGAGCTCATGTCAGCTTCAGAAAATATTGTAGATCCTTCTAGCTCATGCAGCACATCTTTGATCGTTGGCAGTACATAATGTTCTCTCATCAACGCTTTATTGAGTTCCTTTGGGTCAATACAGATTCGTATATTGCCGTCTTGTTTTGGCACTACAACTATCTGGCTTACCCAATCTGTCGGTTCATCCACTTTCTTGATTACGTTCATCTTCTGTAGTCTATCTAATTCTTCTTTTAGTTTTGGTTTGACTGCAATGGGTATACTTCGACACGGCATTACAACTGGCACTACATTTTCTCTTATTTTCAATTTCTGCTCACCTTCGAATGTTCCTAATGTATCACTAAACACTTCACTGTAATTTTCAATATTCACTGACATAATTCTTTCAAAATTTTCTTCTTCGATCGTTAACATTTTCATTTGGGTGCTAGCATTCAGTCCTAATATCGGAGTTAGATCATTATTACACACTAAAAATTTCACATTATATCTCTTATTATTTTTAGGGTTTTTCACAATAAGTCTGCACTCACCAATAGGTTTATATTTTTCATTGTTCCAAGAACTAAGGGTTGTACTCGTTATTTCATAGTCATTCACAAACTTTTCAGGTATTGTGTTCACTGACGCTCCACTATCTACTTGAAAATTAACTTTCTCATTGTTAATAAGTAACGCGCATTTTATTTCTTTGCTTGATTTCGTTACCTTATTTATGTTGTTTATCCACTCCACGTTGGATTGGCTGTCGCTGTCATCTTCATGTTCTTCTAGGTAGTTTACTGTTGTTCTTCTTCTTCTGTGAGTTTCTTCTTTCTTCTCAGTTTTGCAGCATTTAGAGAAATGGTTATTTTTCTTACATAAATTGCAAGTCTTCTGATAAGCTGGGCATAATTCCTTCTTAAAAGCGTGCTTAGTTCCACAATATCTGCATTCTCTTTTATTTACGGTTGAATTGCTCTTAAACGAAGTTTTTATTTTGTTTACGGTCTCACCACGAAGCTCTTTGTTTTGCATTACTGCGCATTCACTTGCTTTGGATATTTCAATGGCGCGCGTCAAGGTCAAATCTGTCTAATCTCTGAAGGTCTGCGATGAAATTCTCAAGTGTTTCTCCTTCTTCTTGTTGCCTTTTGTTAAATTTATATCTCTCGTACGTAACGTTCGTTCTTCCTATTATGTGGTTGTCAAATGCTTCAATTATACTGCGCATTGGACTGTCGTCTGCTATTGAAAAACTATTATAGACTTCAAGAGCATCATCATCTAGAATTTGTATAAACAATGCTTTTTGTTTATGTAAAGGTTGCCTATCTAGATCACTTAAGGCTGCAGAACTCTGCCATCTTTGTTTAAATAACTTCCAGCTTCTTTGTGAATTCTCACCCAAAGATAAACGTGCTGGAGGCAAAACTTTTGGCAACATCGCAGAAGTCTGGCTACTTGCTGCTTCTCTTGTTTCTTCTGTATCACTCATTTGTTCAGTTAGTTCTTTTCTTTCTCTTTGTTCAGTTACTGATTCACTTTCTTTTATAACTCTGAAAGATTTAAATCAGCTGCCACCATGTTAAGTTATTTGTTAAAGGTATGAGTGACACAGGAGAATGAGACACAGGGGTAACACACATGTTTACTCTTTGACTGTATCTCATGAACTGACAATAATGCGTAAAGCCCGTATTACACTGTGGCGCTTGCCATGGCGCTGTTGTCTCTCTCTACAGATATGGCACTCACCATTCTCAAAATTGCTATTACACTAGACGAGTCAATATGGCGGTGATCGTGCATTGAAATTTAGGGAAAATTGAAAAATTTACTATGAAATGAATCGTACCAATAAAATTCGATGTCGTCCCGAATATATATTCAGTTAATTATCTTTTTGATAGTTGTGTGAAACAATTCCATGCGTATACATTAAAAAGTTTAATTCCATTGATTGTATGGCAACACTGGACACTACACAGAAGCGTTCATTCCTTTGTTGTATCGCGCAGTAGCCGTACAAAGTCTTTAATAACTTTTAAAATGAAACAAAATACTTTTTCCACTACTTCAAATCTCTTTAGCAGGTTTCAGTGACAATTTCATACCAAGTCCCTGAGAGAGAGCTCTCAGCGCCGCTTCTCACGGGCAAGTGCTAGAGTCAGAGTGTTCAGCCGTACCTTAGCCGTGAGATGTTGCTCCGCGTCGCGTCTCACGGGTGAGTGCATTTCATCATCTCTAAAACGGTGGCGGTGTTCGTTCTATCGCGCAGTGAGCGATCACAATTTAGTGGTGCTCGCCAAGACATTTTTCGCTATTAGAGAGAAAAGGGGCGGAGTTAGAGAGAAAAATAACAAAATTGTGGCGACCGCCATAGCGAGCGCCACAGTGTAATACGGGCTTTAGTGTCTATGTGATCAAATACGAATACCATTAGCTATATAATGTACAACTTAAATAATAATGAATAATAGTTTAATATATGAAATTATATATAAACATATCACTTAACAACCATCACTACGGGCCAACCT
Source organism: Caprella mutica (assembly GCA_947561585.1). Lineage (NCBI taxonomy): Eukaryota > Metazoa > Arthropoda > Malacostraca > Amphipoda > Caprellidae > Caprella > Caprella mutica. Next base: position 150,815 of record CANNZV010000261.1, read on the forward strand.
GGTTTTCAAGACATTAGCTGAGTTAACAATTTGAATAAATTTATAAAATACATTCATTTGTTTAATTGTCACATTTATTTTTTCATCATTTGTACACAATTTAATTGAGAACTATTAATCAGTGGTTGGGGCAAGAATAAACAAATATTATAAACTATATCTATATAAACGGTGCTGGGACAATTCATTGCGGAAAATTCGTCGCCATATTTTCCATTTCGGTATGTTTCATATCATTAATTTGTTTCCTATTTCATTTAGCCAAGATATTCGCCATATTTTCCATTACGTCCAAATCTTCAAATTCTTAAATGATACAACATGTATAAAACTTGGTATCTACAATACAAAAGATTTTTCTGATAATTTCTAATCTTCCGTTATTTTGAAATAAATTATTCCACATTTCGAATTAACTTATTAAGCGATTGAAATAAATAAAAACAATTAAATGATAAAATAATATCAAGACTTGGTATCAACAATACGAGTAATTTATATAAATCTAAAAACCTTAGAATAAAACCAACTCAAAATCTCTAGATATAATTTGAAGAGTTTAAAAATTGCAAAAAAATGTGTTGAATCAATATGAATAAATATAAATGATATATTTAAATATATAGAAATACGAATAAAGAAAAGAATTATAGAAAATTGTCCGCGACGAATTTATTCACGTCTAATTCTCCACACGACATAAACACCCCTAACAAGCCGACAGTTGTTGCATTAATATACTTTACCCAAACTGTATCTCTTCTCTTTTAATTAAATATTGAAACATAACTGCTTGATCAGAGCAACATCTATAGTACCCAATTTTAAAAACAAGGTGGCAGTGAGATGCATTTTTGAAACCGGATATTCTGAGAGTGGTATACTATATCTTTGCTTTTATCGGTCAAACATCCCAGTTAACATTGCGCTAACGGGTCAACGTCGTTAAAAGTTGGCAAAGTAAAGGTACGATCGGGCATCGGGCATTATACTAAGCCAATCTAAGGTAAGCCACACTGGAACAACGGTTGTTCAACAGCGTTGTGCCAATGCAATGAAAACATAATTGGGCCACCGGTTGCCAAACAGCAGTGGCCCAATGGAGGAACACAATTAGTTAACCCAGGTTACAGTAACATATAAAGGGTATGGTAATCAGCTTATCGAATCTAGCTTGACGTGACCACGTGTTACCGGATAATCTTAAAATTGAATTGATTGTTACGTGAATAATATGCTTTGTGGTTAATAACTGGTTTATTTTTAATCGTCATGGTTCAATTTTTTTCCTATAATTGTATCAATAATAGAAGTATATCCACAGATAAAATTTTCATTATTTATACATTTTACTTTCATTTATTCTTGGAAACATGGGACTACCTACGTAACTTAGTCACTACTAATTTTTTTCTTATCAATTACTAACTGGGCATTGGTTAAATTTCGTAATTGTTATTCATAGGAACTACAGTTTAGTTTAGCAGTTAACTAGCACTGGTTTAGGCTACTATGGTAGTATATTATCAAAACCCTATTTCTTATAGATAAGTAAAAGAAAAGAACAATTTGAACAAACCTGAATTATTCTAGAATCAATCGCTATTTATACTAAATATCACACGAAACGATTAAAAAATGACTTTAAACTTCTCTACATTAACATGAAAAAAATACGAGGTATTATGAGCCTCTCGGTCACAAAAAAATATGTGTCATTTTGGTGACGTCATATTTTTGTGTCGTCTACTAGTTACTATACCCTTTATGTACCTGTACCCTGAGTTACCAAATCGAGTGATTTTTTCATATACCAGTACATTCATTGAACTAGTCTATTGGTTCTAGTAGCAAAGATATTGCACTAAAATAAGATACACTACTTTCTACAATTTTTATTTTCTCTGTCACTTGGTTTCGGAAGCGGAAAATAGAATTGAAATATAGTAAAGACAACCGAGGTATGTTGTTTGAGTGACGTCATAGCAGCAACACTCTAAAATCATATTTAAAAAAATTGAATAACGTAACATGAAAATTGCTTATTTATTTCCATTACAAGAAACAGTGGTGAATCCATTCATGATATTTACACTGCTTAACCTTAATTTTCTATTTATATGTGTTGCCTTGTAGACGTCACGGTCACAAATTACTCGATTTGTGCCAACAGCTCATTCAGCTTACTCTTCAATACCTACCCTACTAGGAATACCATTATTGATAGGTTGCGGCTATTGAGTTATTTGGTGATCCGTGACGTGACATAAGCGAGGGAACAAATTTAAAGAGAAAATTAGGGGTTTAGCAGGTTAAATAATTAATTTAATATATATTTCTTTATTATAGTATGCAAATTAATAACTATTTTTTTACAAATTTACCTTCGTCAATTGTTTTAAATATGATTTTAAGTGTTGCTGTTATGACGTCACCCACACAACATACCTCAATTGTCCTTACTATATATTTCACAGTTGGTTGGAGGCCAATTTACCATTGGCGATGGTCAGAGGCATGGTCGTAGAGCAGAGAAGCATATCTATTTCAATTCTACACCATTTTACGGTCATGGTAGGTACTAGGTTTATGGCAGGTACCCAGAGGTGGGCAACGCTATTTTGAAAAGCAGCGGCGCTGCCGCTACATGCATAATAATGTAGCGGCGCTTCCGCTACAGCAGAATGTATAGCTAAGAGTCATAACTTTCCTTGATAAAAAGAGAACTCAAGAAGAAACCATTGGAAACCAGTGATGCAGTTTTTAAGAGTGTCTGTGTGGGAAAAAACACTCACTGTGAAATAATGAAACTAATTGCCTCTTATGTTTCACCTGTTACCAGGCCTCTTTCGAAGGATACACACAAGGATACTATGAGTGGAGAAGTATCATAAGACTGATTACCAAACAGTACTCTACAGAGACAAAATGCGTGAAAACTCTCGACGGTCCGGACTGATGAGCTGGACTCCCTCATGCTTGATGGCATGAGCTTGACTCCCTCATGCTTCACCACATCACCAACGAATTTGACATCAACATGGAAGTGGAGGTGTGATAATTTGGGCTGGGACCATTGGAAATGAGAACTGGTCGGATCTTTCAGGATTCCAGAAGGTGTAAAAATAAATTCTACTATTATCTTTTTGAATTGTGAATTTTTTCATTGGCTGAAAAGGGAACCTGCTGCGTTAAAAAAATAAGTTATTTTCATATATAAAAACGCTCCTTCTCACTCTACTAAGGGAACTGTGAATTTCCTGAGGAGTAATAAGTTCGTCAATGACAAGTTTATGATATGGCCCAGTCTCTCTCTAGATTCAAACCCAATTAAAGAACCTCAGTCCATCCTGAAGCAGAATGTGTATGTGGGAAGACGTCAGTTCTCGTCGAAAGATGAGCTCTGGAAAGATACTGAATACTCTTGTAAGACGATAACGTCTGATACAATTCAGAAATAGACAGATTTAATAGATAGATAAGCGTCTTTTAAAAATGGTGGAAAAGATGGGAATCAAACCGGATATTGACTTAAAATAATTAGTAGTTAAACTACACATTAACGCTATTGCTAAAAAAATTACAATAGATATAGAATTATTTAAAACATTTATTTATGCATTTTTAGTGTTATGCTTTGTACACTGAAAATGAGTTACTTATAGTAAAATGATTGTAGCATCCGAAATAATATTTGAATTACTTTCAATTTTTTTTAAGTTACTCGCAATGTAGATGCACATTTGTAAAAAATTTCAAGAAAAACCATTGAGGTAAACCCATTTTATTGCAATAAACACATCTGCATAAAAGCGTAAGACAATGTGTAAGTTGATCGTATAAGGCGGTTTTGTCTGAATATCAAATATTCACATTGCGTATCATTACTATGATTGAACTATAAATCATTGTTTGAATATCAGTTGGTCGCACTGCTCGGATATCTCTGAATGTCACTTATAACTGATTAGCTATCTAGGGTCATGCACTTGTATTGACTTTTATCTATATTCCTCAGATAATTTTACCATTTTTGATTTTAAAAGAAGCGGCAGCGCTATAGCGCGAAAAACCTCTAGCGCTTCTGAAAAAAGTAGCAGCGCTGCCGCTACCGCTACATTAGCACAGAAGAAGCGGCGCTGCCGCTACACAAAAAGAAGCGCCACTATTAGCGCGCGCTACAAGTAGCGGCGCTGTGCCCAACTCTGCAGGTACCAAAGCTTATGGTAGGTGCTAAAGCTCATGGTAGGTTCCAAACCTCATGGTAGGTACTGGGTACAAAGTCTATGGCAGGTACTAAAGCTCATGGTAGGTACTAAAGCTTATGGTAATTGGTAGGTACCAAATCTCATGGTAGGTACTAAAGCGTATGGTATGCATCAAAGCTCATGGTAGGTACTAAAGCTTATGGTTGATACCAAAGCTAATGGTAGGTAGGTACTAAACCTTATGGTTGATACCAAAGCTCATGGTAGGTACTAAAGCTTATGGTTGATACCAAAGCTCATGGTAGGTACTAAAGCTTATGGTTGATAGCAAAGCTCATGGTAGGTACTAAAGCTTATGGTTGATACCAAAGCTCATGGTAGGTACCAAAGCCTGCTTGAAGGGGCAGTAAACTTGCTTAAAGAGGCAGTAAATGTAATTTTTTGTAATGAAAATGTTGTTAGTAATTAGTTGTATACACACGAGAGTTTATTAGTCTGATATATAACTAACACCAGTAAAAAAAAATAATAATTTGGTTTTAAGTCCAGCGTTCACCGCAGGGGGCGCTGGGAATTGTTTACAATCCTGATCAAATGTTATCAATTAGAAATATCAATTCATCAAAATCAATTAGTATAAACTATAATAACTAGGTAGTCTAGTCAGTAGTGTGGTAGCTAGGATCACTAGGCTGTAAGTTTTTAAGTTTAAAAGTTGTAGTTTAACGATCGCGTGCGCATTGTTTTGCTCAATCTTTTGTTTACAATGGACATTTGTAAGTCCAGGGTTGATTAGTAGGTGACGCTGAATTTGCGAATTAATTAATCTAATTTTTTTGAATTGGCATTTAAAATAAATAAAATAACATTTTATTCTATTATTAATGTCCCTTTATCGATTAATCAACACGAGAGAAAAAGTTTGTCCAAAGGTTTACCACCCCTTTAATGTTCCTTGCCAATGTTGCTTAATAACGGTTGTAATCAACTGTATCAGCATTACGTAGTTGGTGTGATGTCATTTAGTGACAAATCTTAATGTGCAAGAAAATTTGTGAACTGTTTCTGCTAGTGATTACAGGCCTTTATGCACAGAAATGGATTGATTTTTTGATTTACGTCATCGATTTTCTCTTCTAAATAACGCAGTCTGTGTTCTAGCTGTTGGTCTCATACCAATTTCAGACTCCCTATAATTTCAGACTCCCTATAATTTCAGACTCCCTATAAACAACATATATCGATTCGATTTCTTTTCGATTGTCTGGGATCTCGAATCGATAGATTGTTCCATCGAATTGACAGACCGTTGTTTGTAGGGATGAGCTTTTAGCTACCAAGAGCTTTGGTACCAACCATGTTCAGGGACCAAAAAGCTTTCTGGCCCTAATAATTCTTTAAATTATTTTCTGCTTCATAAAATTATAGTTTGTATTCTTTAAAGGTCCCCTCCAAGCAAATATTTTATTGCTTTATTCATCAAGGTTAATGTTTCTTATCATTTTGCTGCAAATTGCATCGAATTTGGTGGTGCCCGGAAAACTCGTGCACGGAAAACTTCCTTTTAGATATGAAATAATTAATTAATCCATGATATAGGCATTAGGGGAGAACCGGGTGAGTTCGTACAGCGGGTGAATCCGTACAGGGCCATAACTCAACACCTGTTATGTTCTAACTCGTTGAAACTTGAGTGATCCTATACACAGTATACAGTATAATAGCAATCAGTTTGAAACAAGTTTCAGCCGCGTGAGTGAGTGGTATGTTCCTACGGTGAGAGGTCATATAATTTTGCAGGCCTAAAATGTAATTTCCTCACTACTTGAGCTAAGCCATAGCAATTACAATTTACTACCTAGAAACTTTATATGGAATACTAGTATTCACTAGGATATTCTCTACGTATGTAAACGTTAACATTTAGTTAAAACTCATTAATATCTGATGTATTCCATTTTGAAAATAAAATGGTGGTGTGGGGTGTCATCATACAAATATGTACGGGCACATCCTCCTCTGTACGGTTTCACCCCATTATGTATGAATTCACCTCTATATTTATTTTTCATATATGCCTCGAGTATATACACGTAAAAAAATTAAACAGTATTCTTCCTGTGATGTGGAAGAGGCATATAACGTCTGGGAAAATGGAACAGCAGTACGTAAAGCTGCTAAATTGTATAAATTTCCTCTGATGACGCTGTAAGATGCCAGAAAGAGATCCATAAATGGTTCAGAATTTGATAAGCATATATTAGGAAAGAAAGCTTTTACCAGCGAACTACTAAAGAATGGCGCTTTTCCAGAATATGCTGAGAATAGTTCAAACCATTATCAGCGCAACCGAGTAGAAAATGCGCCATCCACCGAACCTGCTCCTACTTCACCACTCATAGAGCCTGCTCCTACTTTACCATCCATCGAGCCTTCTCCTACTTCACCATCAATCGAGCCTTCTCCTACTTTACCATCCATCGAGAATTCTCTTACTTCTAGCGGGGCCAAGCATTTTTCACCATCCACCGAGTCTTCTCTTACTTCACCCGCCACCAAGGCTTCTCCTACTTCACCATCCACCGAGCGACAACAACGCCCTCTAGATTGAATGTTTCATTTTTAGGAACATCTTTAGAAAGCATTCGGCCATTCGCAATGGCTCCTCCTAGAAAGTGCAGCATTAGTTGCAGATTACCAAGAAGGTCAATGATAACAACTGATACCCTAGATAAGAGAGAAACAAATTTCAAGAAAGAGAAACTCAAATTCACCAGTGACAAAGCGTAGGCTAACGATGGAAATTGACGCTCATTCTCTTCTGTGATCTAGTTCAGAAGACATCGGTGATGAAGCCTTTTGTGATTTTTTGTTATCTCATAAGGGTTTTAGTCAATTGTGAGGATACAGTATTCAAAGCTTATGTAATATTTTCCATTCAGTACATGAAATTCTTACTTAATTTTTCTTTTTTCTCCCTTGTTTAGTACTGTATGGAGTGGTACTCTGCTTGTAGTTTGTAGTTATACCAGTTGAATAGCTATAGATTCGATTGTGATTTAGAAAGAACTTGTATCCTGAATAGTTAAGATTCTATAAGCCTTGAAGGGAAAAATGTACGAACTCACCCGGTTCTCCCCTAAATATTCAACTGGTTAATCGTGACAGAATAAGATGCTGGTATGGCAACAGTGACGGTCACAACACCTTCTTGAATTTAGCAACTGAAACACTAAAGTTAATATTTGATATTGATAGACATTTATTAGATCAGTTACTGAATTATGGAAATAAAGAATAAACAATTAGTTCTGAAGGGATAAATTCACATATATTCCCATTAAAATTTGAAAGTCTAGTGTCAATTCTCAAACCCCAGAAGTGATCATCATAACAGAATAACAAGATGATAAATAAATAAATATACCACGGCAAAAATATGACCTTCCCGCATTCTGCGAAGGTAATAATATATGTCATGAATTTCGTCGTTGTTATCTTTTAAAGACTGTAGTTTTCTCTAAGATTTCAATCATAGAAACTATCAGTGTTCCTGAGCTATGAAGTGGCTCTGAGTTATGGAGGAACTAATACTTCATAACTCATGAGTTTAAATGTATTTTAGTTTCAATGAACGAAATTGAGTAGCAGAACTATTGTGTCACCCCATATATAATTATTTCTAATATTTTATTTATTTTTGTCATTTCATCTAGAATTGGGTCCAAAGTTCCAAGACCACCTTCGCCACCTGGTTCCCAGTCTCTTGCATCCAGATTACCTTGTTAAAAAAAAGTTCAAAGAGGAGGTGATGAGTGGACAACAACTCTTAGATTTATTCAAGAATTTCGTGAACATGTTCGAAAAAATGGATTTGCCAGATCCATTCGCATTCGCTGATGTAAGTTGTAAAGTTAGATTGAAACTGATTCATAGTAATGATACAATTAACTCTTCAGAATTAGAGGTCTACTGGAACAGAATGCATTTAAATCATCAGTATATAATTTCATGGATAGGTCTTCCAATAGCTATATCCGATATATTATTTTTTCCTTGTCTAGGCCGCCGCTCGAGCATCCAGTGAGACTGCAAGAGATGCAGCTTTGGAAAAGTACAAAATGGTTATGAAGAATTATGTTTGCGACTTCGAAATCCCCTTCTCACCTGATGAATTGGAGAATTGGCATCTCAACACTGCGAAAGAAGCAATGGAGGTTAATTTCCAGAAGAACAAGATCGGCGTGATGAGGGAAATGATATTCAAGGAGAACCAGGATTCTCTTGAAAAAGTAAGTTTTTTATAAATAAGAGACTTCACTAGATGTTTTGCAGTTCTTGTGAATTAATTTAATGTTTAGATAAGGAAGGTAATTCAATTGATATCAGTGACTTTCCCGCCCTCAATTCATCGCCGCACGGTAAGTTCACTGCAACTCAATTCACTGCTTGGTAAATTTCAATCTAAGTGAAGTGTGTTGATATTCCTTTGAATGAGGGTGAAAAATATTTTTCAACTATTTGCATACATTATAATTGATAGAGATCATATTCAAATACTTCTTATATTACGTCTAAATCACTACTCAGTACATCTAGAAGATTTATAATATTTAATCCTAGCTTCTACATAATATTCAATCTGTTCATAAATGTACTATGAAAGTATTCTAGAGTGCAAAGAAATTCACACTATTCCATTTTTTTACAATATCTACTTGTGTGTATTTTAATCTATTTTTTGCAGGATAGCTAGTTTTAACAGCTCTACTGCTGAGCTGAATAATTTTGCCTAGATTTGAAATCAAAAGGGAAACAAAAAAAGTAATAAATTGTTTCAAAAACTTATTCAGTATATGAATAAGTTTCATATTTCTATCCATACCTACCCAGCTAACCAAAAGCTGTTTGTCCCACGTCTTAAGACGTCTGATACTACTCGCTATAGAGGGATTTAAGACGTGGAGCAGGAGAAATCCCTCTTCGTTTGCACAGGAGTCCCCCTCTGCAAGACGTCTGGTCCATCTTTGACAGAGAGGGACATCCACATGACTTATTCCACTCCGTTTTCAAGACGTGGGACCCACGTCGGACAGAGTGTGGAATTCCCTCGCACTTGAGGGATTCAAGACGTGGGACGTGGGACCCAAACAAAGTATATTAACGTTCATATACTTCAGTAAATCATTACAACTTAAACTAATGCTAAATAAGCATTGCTTGTTTATAGAATTGAATATCAGAACAAAGAGTTAGCAATCTTTTCTTCAGCGTCATATTACTATTTCGTCATATTGATCTATTCTATAAGGGATTAGGAGACAGGTAAAAAAGAAATAAAGTTTAATAAAGCATTAAGTAAAATTTAATATTTTACACGCATTCTTATTCATACAAAGAGAAATCTAAAAAAACATTTAATAATAGTAAAATATTGTTTACGCATTATTATCATATTCTACTGCATTAACATAATTGAAGACCATTGCTACTTTAATAACAAAGCGACTTGATAAAAAACTATTTGCGTTCAAAATATGCCCCATCTTTGAGCACCTCTCCCCGTTCTCCAAATTGTTTTATATTGCATAGGAATAGCTCAGTGGTTGAGTTACATCCCAAAATTCATTTTTCATCCCAATTTGGACCTTCAAATAGAAAATTGAACTTCAGAGCACATGTTTTGTGAAACTTGAAAAATGTTTTCCGAAACTTGTTTTGGTATACCTATACATTAAGCTATGTCAAATTCTTATTTATTGGTAGAGGTTTTTCATTCACATATACAAATAAGCCTAATAGAAGTAGCTTCGAAATGAGACATAGAATAATTAAATTGATTGAAATTTGTGTGAGTTATGGTAGATTCACTTTCTACCCCACAAATAGAGGTTTCATCTCTTGCCCCGTTTGACTATTTAGTTTTTTCCCTTTTATTCACTGCCTTTTAGTAAATAATTCATTTCTATGCGTCCAATCGAAAAAATGTCATGAACAAAAATGTCTTAGAATTCAATTTTATATATACGTACAAAGTTTCATAAACATAACTTCATTAATATATTATTTTCCAAAATCCATGTGCAGTCCGGTCCCCTCAAGACTTAGTATGAAATAAGACTTAAAATCGTAATATATTAAAAATTTAAGTTTATTCTCTATTAATTACAATATATACATACAGATTCATGATCTTGATTTGAAAGACTTATCAAAATTGAAATTGAAATTTGACATGTTAAATTGAAATTTACAAAGCGGTGAACCTGATGGTATGTATATTATGCTATCGTGAGACGCATGCAAATCTGAGGCAGAGAGTTGATGCGTTGTGACGTTATTACTTCATTGGAAAAGAGAAACTCGAGAATTATAATTATGATAATAATTAAATGTGGATTTTAAAAAAGAATTGGTAGAAGTGGGACATATAAATAATTATATTTTAAGAAATTGAGATAGCCTTTTAATACGTTGACTACGAAGTGCTACCAGGGCATCCACATCAATGCATGGTTCCTAACATGGTTCCTAAATTATTATTCTGCTTTATTGCAGATCACTATTTTGTGAATAGTTTTAATAATATTTATCGTACAGTAGTGAAACTTGAGTCAGTGGAAGATTTCTTCCATGTTAGTATCTTGCTGAAATATTTTTCGAATACATGAGAAATTTGGAAAGTTATGAACGTTTATGTATTTTGAAGGCATTTTAACTGTCCATCGCTTTATTGCAGCTCTGTGAAAAGGCCAAACAATGGGCGATTAACTTCTACCGAGAGGGAAACATTTGTAGCAGGTCTTGCAGAAGGGATGACTCTTCTATATTTAGCTAATGAATTTGGGAGGGATAAGAAAGACATAGTTTCTATTTTGGAAGATCCCGACACCAACCCAAGGAGAGATGAGGGTACGAGGAGAAGCTTTTTCTCCTCGAAATATGCGAAAACTACCCTGCCAGGTTATAAGGCAGCCAAATAACACTAGTGCCTCCATTTTGGACAAGGCTGTAATTGGTTATTCGTCCAAACAGTGTCTTAGTTGAGACGACAAGGAACGTGGAGCACATTTCCAGGCCTCCCATGGACATGACCCAAAAGGAAAAAGGCATTAGATGTCCACAGAATTACATGAAAACAAACTTCCTACTTGTTCTTTTAACAGATGAGGAAAGAGAAACCATTGATTGTATGGATGGATGGGTTAAAGTTTGGATCCTTCTGGAGCTGTTTATTTACACTGGTTTCGTTGTCAACAAGGAGGCTGTGGCTTTATGTTTTAAGCGGGCATCATTGGTGACACGTTAATTGGCCCTTTCAGAGTACAAGAGGGTGTAAACCTAACAATCCAATCCTACATTGCCTCTTTTGTTGAGTACTTGTTCCTTTGTCCTAATAGTTTGCAATTATCTCGCTGGCAAAAAGATGATTTTCTTGCATTACTTCGCACAATCTCATGCTTGAAGGGTTACAACTTCTATCCTCACACCTGTGGGCATCAAGTGAGAGACTCTCATGACTTGATTGCCTTGTTCTCTGGTCTTAAGCCCCATTGAGCATTGCTGACCGTTTCATTTGAGACATTACATTGGGACTGTTTGGACGTAAGACCAATGACAGCCTTGTCAAAAATTGAGACACTAGTGTCATTTAGCTGCCTTATAACCTGTCTGCGTATTTTTCGCATATTTCTAGGGTAAATTCTTTTTCTCGTACCCTCATATCTCCTTGGGTTTGTATCGGGATTTTCCACAAAAGAAACTATTGCTCTCTTATACCCTTCAAAGTTATAAAGCTAAATATAGAAGAGTCCTCCCTTCTGCAGGACCTGCTACAATTTTTACCCTCTCGGTAAAAGTTAATCGTCTATTTTTTGTCTTTTTTCACAGAGCTGCAATAAAGTGATGGACAGTTTAAATGCCTTCAAAATACATAAACGTTCATAACTTTCCAATTTTCTCATGGATTCAAAAAAAATATTCAGCAAGATACTAACATAGAAGCAATCTTCCAGTGACCAAAGTTTCACTACTGTACGATTAATATTATTAAAATTATTCACAAAGTAGTGATCTGCAATAAAACAATGGACGCAGTTTATAGTCAACTTCACTATTGAGCTTCTTCATCTAGCTCACTATAGAGGATTACACTATAGACTATAGAGGCTTGAAAGTTGAATAGAAAACTGACTTTTTCAATGCAGACTAGGCTACACATATTTCATTTCTCAAGACTCTAAAAAAGAGGATGGATCACTACGTATGATATCAATATGATTACAGGAGAAAACACGCCGTACAAAAAAAAAACGGTGAAAATGAAAATTAAGAGGTGATAGTAAATAAAATCTAATACGAGCCTACCTAACACAAAAATCTAAGAGGAAAATAAAGAAATGAAAGTAGTTTGAGACTATGAATCTACCTAACACAAAAATCTAAGACCTCGTAATTGAAAAGCATAACACTAGAGCTATTCTCTAAAACTGCAAGTTACGTTAGAAGGATGTAAATATGGTAAAAATGAAGAAAAAAACAATAGATATATCAATTTACTACAGTTCGGGGCCTAAGGGGCGCCACCCCCTTCTCTTCCATTTACCACAGACAGCTTCAGGATAGAGCCCCTGGGTGCAATGTATCGCAATAGTTTCACACATTAGAAAGTATAGAACAACTTTATGATTGATGTAATGAATTTATTCAGATTGATTAATTTATGTAAAAATATAGATTGCATATTTGGCAAAAATCATATGAGTTAACATTGGATATCATTGTAGCTAGTTCGTAAATAAATTGCATAATGAAAAAGATAAACTAAAGCAAAAATTCAGAGTATATATTAAAGAACAATATTTTAAGATAAATATAAAACTTGTATATTATCTAAAAAAAATAAAATATAGGCAATATTTGGAAGGAGTCGTGCGTAGAGCCACGTTCAGAACACTCGACAGTCATCAACAGGGCTGGGACAATATGACCTAAAAACTATAGATCCCGAAAATATCATAGACGGAACTAAATGAAATGGTATCGAATACTATATACCGCTGGTGTAGAACTATTCAATAGTCTTTAATTCTCTCCGTCTATAATATTTTCAGGATCTATAGTTTTTAGAGCATATTGTCCCAGCCCTGGTCATCAATAACCCTTGCCAATTATCAGTGATGCCACCCTTCACATACATTATTGACAATTGCCACCCGCGGACAATTGCCACCCGCGGACAATTGCCACCCCCGTACAATTGCCACCCGGACAATTGCCACCCCCGGACAATTGCCACCCAAATATTTATTATCAGGCCTCTTAACTAAAATGGTGATACAATATGTATATTATTTTTGTACGATTTACTTTTAATTGTATACATTATAAGATAAAAAAATTCACTCTGTGATAAGTAAGTGCAGTTTCAAATTGACTAATAATCTGCGAAAAAGTTAATTGGCTTAAAATTGTAGATGCGCGGTGTTCAAGAAAATCTATAAGTGTAAATCCTGAAAATGTTATAGACGAAGGGAATTAAACAATTTTGAATCGTTCTAAAAAAGTGTTATAAAGTATTCGATAACATAAGATTTAAAAAATCACATTCAGAAACCTAATAATAATATTTTTTATCTTATAATATATATAATTAATAATTCATCGTAAAACAACTATATACATATTTTATCACCATTTTAGTTAAGAGGCCTGATAATAAATATTTGGGTGGCAATTGTCCGGGGGTGGCAATTGTCCGCGGGTGGCAATTGTCCGCGGGTGGCAATTGTCCGCGGGTGGCAATTATCCTAGCACCGTGGCAGGATATTCAAAGTTAGTGCATAAATGTTCCACTGTTCCAGGTAGATAGTTCAAATGTGGGCAAAATTCGAGCTTTCCGACAATTATGCGCCTGTATCTGTTTCCATCCACAGTCACTGTATTACTGGTATTACCATAAACATCCTCAAAATAGTAAGGTCCAATAATTGCTCACTGTTGATTTGTGTATGGCACCATTTTAATTGAGGATTCAATTATTTGATGCAATATATGCGAAATCTAATGATATTTAGTAGAATAGTAATTAGAAAAACTTTGAGTTTTCTTTATTGTTTGCAATAATTTTCATATTTATAACTATTATAGTTTTTATTATTAATGATATTTCTGGAATGGGTGAAACTTATGCGCCACCCGTCATCTGAAATATCATGGAGGAAATTAGAGTTAAATTTTTTTTTTTTTTTTTTTTTTGGGGGGGGGGGATACTTCAGACAGAGCTTGTTCAGAAAATTAAGGTACATTCACCAAAAAAACTCCATCGTCTTTGCAACTTCAATACCAAAATTTTCTTTTCAAACATTTGTTCATTTACTAGGTTTATACTTAAAATGTGAAAATGATTTTAACAAATAAATATATGTGTTATTAGTTCAACTTTTATTCCTGTCAATATTAATTGTAATGCTTTTTCCATTCACAATTCCGGATTTTACGATTACGAATTCTTCAACGATCATCAAAAGGCGGTACATCTAAGGCGGTAACTATAAGACTCTCAACAACAGTATACGTGACGTCATCAAAGCAACAAATTTAACGAGAAAATTAGAAGAAAATAAGTTTGATTGCTTGAATAAATTTATTAGTGTGGTTCCATTAAATATTAAATTTAAATGTTTCAATTATCTTGAGCTTGAACTATATTTGAAGTGTTGTTGTGATTAATTCACGCACGCAAAATATCTCGATTGTCACTACAATATATACTTTGTGAAGTGTGCATGGTACCCAGTCACTCACGTCACGTTTCAGTTCATTATTAAATTTGATTTAATGTGTGTGTTTTGATACTTCAGTTCATTCATATGACATTAGGTACTTACATGATTCATTATGTGTGTTAACACTATTACGGGCCCCTAATTCACCAACCTACTCTGAAGTTTGACGATAAACACTCCAACGCGAAATCTTTATTTGAACCATGTACAAATAATTACTAAATTGTTTCATATACCGTAGCAGTTAGGCACAGATATTTAGGTACAACTTCAGTCTAATTTTTGTGATAATTCATTTGAACAACACTTAGAACTGTAAAAAATATGAAATTTTGGCCTATTTTGAAGGTATCTAGACTCTAGAGTCTAGAGGAATCAACCATTAAATGAATAATGACATTATTTCAGATTGTACATACCTATTTAGTCCATTTTTTAAAGAGGTATGGCAGGAAAGTTGCCAGTTTAGGGTCAAATAGGTAAATTGCATCAATTTAATTACCTGAGGTCTTCAAAGCACTCGTGAAATCAATAAAATCTAGCTTATTGTGATATTTAATATAAATTAATTAATTTCAGAATGATTTTGAGGCTTTCTTAATATGACCGCAATTAGAGATTTAAGGACCGCAATTAGAGATTTAAGGACTGCAATTAGAGATTTAAGGACCGCAATTAGAGATTTAAGGACTGCAATTAGAGATTTAAGGACCGCAATTAGAGATTTAAGGACTGCAATTAGAGATTTAAGGACTGCAATTAGAGATTTAAGGACTGCAATTAGAGATTTAAGAACTGCAATTAGAGATTTAAGGACTGCAATTAGAGATTTAAGGACTGCAATTAGAGATTTAAGGACTGCAATTAGAGATTTAAGGACTGCAATTAGAGATTTAAGGACTGCAATTAGAGATTTAAGGACCGCAATTAGAGATTTAAGGACCGCAATTAGAGATTTAAGGACTGCAATTAGAGATTTAAGGACTGCAATTAGAGATTTAAGGACTGCAATTAGAGATTTAAGGACTGCAATTAGAGATTTAAGGACTACAATTAGAGATTTAAGGACTGCAATTAGAGATTTAAGGACTGCAATTAGAGATTTAAGGACTGTGACCCTAAGGAGAAAAGACTGGCACAAAGTTTGGTAAGCTATTTAAAGAGAAATATTTAAAGAGAAATGTTGCTCCCAAGTGAAACTTTCCACTAAAATAGGTAACATAATTTTTCTCTACCCTGGCTTTGTGTGATGCATGTAAACAGTGTATTCTTTGAGACTATTTAACATTTTTTCTGAATCTTCGATCCCTAGCTAGCTAAATTAATGGTTAATAGGTGATTTGGTAGTGAACTTAATATTTTGTTTATTCAAATTTTATCTATTTCTTTATTGCAGTTATCCCACAAGAAATGAATTGGTCATGCATTAAGGACCATCTTCACCATGTAACCTAAAATGAAAGAAGGGGATAATAATCGAGCTATGGTAAGTAATCCTAGCTAAATTGGACATATATGATAATTTTCTTTTTATTATTAATACCTAGTAATGTAAGATATAAATATTATATTAGCTAATACCTAATAAATAATAGCTGTTAATTAATTATTATCTTATGCTGAGAGGGATTTAAATAATTTTCTTTTAGTCTAACTCATAGAATATGATATGTTTCAGTAAAGAGTAACAATTATATAACAACGTGAATCATACCTCGATCTTATTACCATTTGTAATAAGATTGGGAGGTAATGAAAGCAGGGCCTGCCTGTATTGTCATTAATATTCAGAATTGTAATCTAGTAACTGTTTACATAATCCTCAAGTTACTTATATTTTCTATTTTAACGCAGGTGTTGACGCCAGTTATTTAAACAGAAGGTGAAGGAATAATGTTGGTTGAGGACTAGCTACTTGTCGCGTGGATTGTTTGTCCGACAAAAAATCTCAAAAGAAGACACCCAAAAGTTTTTGTTAGGGATTGAAGACTTTTCGAAAACTCCACAAATGGTGGAGTTAAATGAGGAAATACTAAATTGTTCAATTACAGTACTTTAACTAATATAATATTTTTTCTTGGAAAATGAAGTTGACTGAAATTATATAAATTAATGAATACGAATAGCTATAATTTGAATATCTAATAGGGTTTTGTTTGAAATGATTTACAGAGTATTAAATATATTTTCCATGTTGTTTTACCATCGGTGTGAAAACCTTAAAGTGACTCTCTCATGTTCATGTCAACACATTTGTTCTTTACTCCCAAATTTTTTAGTCTCAAGTTTCTTTCATTCCACCTCATATTTTGTGTGATTTTATAATTAATGAATTCTCTATTCGAGTCAACCCGACTCTGAATTTGGGGTCAATGTGACTCTTGTTTGTGAGTGAAATAATAATTATGAGTCAATTTGACTCTCATTTAGGAGTCAATATGACTCTTGTTCGTGAGTGAAATAATTAGCATGAGTCAATCTGACTCTGATTTAGGAGTCACAATGATTCTTGTTCGTGACTAAAATAATTAGAATGAGTCAATTTGACTCTCATTTAGGAGTCAATATGACTCTTGTTTGTGAGTGAAATAATTAGCATGAGTCAATCTGACTCTGATTTAGGAGTCAATACGACTCTTGTTTTGAGTAAAATACTAGGATGAGTCAAATTATTGTAAAACAGTAAGATTTAATGCTACCAACTTTCTATATTCAAAGATAATTCACTAATTGGTATTTTAATAGTAATTAGTTGGTATATTTTCTCAACACTACAAGAAGGCGGACTTTATCCTGTGCAACTTTGTCAAATCTCAAAATTTTGACTGAAAACTCCACGGATTTTGCATCTAAAATTTAAAGTGAACTTCGTTTATTCTTTCCCTGATAATACATATTCATAACTCTTTGTTCTGTTTCTTTAGGTTTCTTTATTTACAATAATGCATCCCTATGAATAAGGTGAATTTAATTGCAATATGTACTTTTCAGTAGTCCTTACCAGGTGATTCACTAGAATAAACATTCCTTCACTGAATGTTCTCAGGTGTAGCGTGATTATGTGTTCCTGTTAGCTTGAGTTGTCAAGAGTTCCTACGTACAACAATCTTAAAATAGAGTGTGATTTATCCTTCGTATTACGATGGAACCGGAACTAAATTGAAAATATCGATTCAACTATAATAGAAATATTATTAATAAAAAATTAGGGCAAATAAAATAAAAAGAAAGCAAATATAATATTTTAATAATTGCATGGCAAAATAGAATCAAGAAATAAATCAATACAACAGTAGAAATTAAATAATGTAAGAGAGCATATAATATAAAATTAATGTTACAGGCATCCCCCGCTTTAGTTACCAAATCACGACTCAGATTGTTACCAAACGGTAACTAAAGCGAATGAAAGTAACAAGACATTTATAATGGTCACCCCTTGATTATATAAGAAAGCATATAATATGAAATTAATGTTAACATTAAACCTAACATTATACTTTAACTATATTTTATATTATTTTCTGAATTCATCATGAATGTGATTAAAGTAGGAATCATTAATAGTAAATAAACCCACAGTAAAAATCATATTTAACTTCCTGCGTAAACCTATCAATATTAATAATATCTATATTAGTAGATATGAAATCAATTAACATTGTGAATAAACTAATAATTATAATTAACTAATAGATATGAAAAAATACTTAAATAAAATAACCTCTATGTTCGAAATCTCGATAGTAAATCATTGCAATTAATGAAATCAAAGCCAAACACTATCAACATTTCCTATCCACCTGTAGTAACAGCTAGATACTCTGTAAGTTTGAAAAGTTCAGAGCAATCATTGCTACTGTCCCAATAGGTGATAAAAGTGATCAGAATAACAGAAACTCTGTAAGTTCAGAGCAATCATTGCTACTGTCCCAATAGGTGATAAAAGTGATCAGAATAACAGAAACTCTGTAAGTTCAGAGCAATCATTGCTACTGTCCCAATAGGTGATAAAAGTGATCAGAATAACAGAAACTCTGTACGTTCAGAGCAATCATTGCTACTGTCCCAATAGGTGATAAAAGTGATCAGAATAACAGAAACTCTGTAAGTTCAAAGCAATCATTGCTACTGTCCCAATAGGTGATAAAAGTGATCAGAATAACAGAAACTCTGTAAGTTCAGAGTAATCATTGCTACTGTCCCAATAGGTGATAAAAGTGATCAGAATAACAGAAACTCTGTAAGTTCAAAGCAATCATTGCTACTGTCCCAATAGGTGATAAAAGTGATCAGAATAACAGAAACTCTGTAAGTTCAGAGCAATCATAACAAGTCCCAATTGTTGTGGTTTGTGTCACTCTTCTTCCTATGGGAGGCCTTCCATCATGCGTATCAAATAATTCAGGAGTTTTTCCATTACTCCTGTTCTTCTGCTGCAACAATGGGAATTAGAATAGATCAATCTCTATAGTAATCATTATTTTTCATATTGTCTATCACAAAGACTAATAATTGTGATGATGACATTAGAGTAATGATCTAATGATCGTAAGTACCTATTGTAATTGCTAGGATTAGTGTATGAATATATTACGCCAATGGAGTTAGATCCTAAAGATTCTTATTATAAGTGTACCTATTACGACATGCATTCATTTTTGACATAATTATTCGTATAGGTCTGCATCAGAATTCAGGTCAATATTTGATAATTTCGGAAAACATTCATTATAGAATTTGACAGAATTACGAAATGCCACCGATGAAAATTTTCCATTTTCTTCAGATGTTTTACTAAGAAAATGATAAGAAGTAAGAACTGATAGATGTAGTGTCTATAAGAGTCCCTAAACATTGAAGTGAAAATGGAATAATTTAGTATAATCACTCATGATTTTAATCAAGTTCAATCTGTTCAATAACTATAGTTTGAGGAAAATAAGCAAGTCATTCAGTGATGAGGAATTGAAGTACTTAAAAAAGTATTTAATTTCTGCAGTCAGTTATGCATGCCTCTTTTATATCTTCCTGTAATGAGCTTCATTAATTGAATGTATTCATTTCAAGTTATAATTTATTTATTCATTCAATTTATATACATTCCTTTAATAGTTAGGTTGCCCTATAAGCCATTGAGCTTCAAATTAAATATAATTAAAGTATGCATTTTTCAAAATAATTCAACAATTAGAGCAGTGGTTCTTAACCTGTGTTCGATCGAACCCTAGGGGTTCGGGGAGACAGTTTGGCTCATTAAATACTTTGTTTATATGCAAAATTCATGTTTAGTTCGTTTTGATCATTGAGCTTATTGATTCAGTGTGCAAATGATGCATGGTACAGTTTGTGCACTAATACAGTTTATGCTAAAGTTTTGTACATATGCTTTCATTGTGATGGGGAAAAACGCATTTTATTTTCGCAACTACTTAGTATTTTCACGAATATATTCTTTCATTGCTTCAATTCAGTATTAAGTGAAAAAAGTATAAACGGATAATAAATATCACAATTTCTCGATGTTACGGAGCATCAATCGAACAGAAAAGTAAAAAGCTTCAATTTATCGATTGTTAGGTTGGAAAATAATCATTTGATGTCACATGTCGTCATTAGTTGAGTTGTGTAGGTAATTTGTACAGGAGGCATTGGCATTAACTTTTAATTATTCTTTAACATAAGAGGTTGGTTGTCATCTTCTGGATTATTAAATAATGAAAATTAAACAACAAACTAAACTATTTATTTGAATTTCATTAGGTAGTTAAATAGGAATGTATGACGTCATATAAAATCAATTGTGAATTTTATAGATAAATTAAAATTAGCAGAGTTTAATGTGAATATATTTCTGGTATGATGTCAAAATTATGTGAAAAATATATAATTTATTGATTTTTTATGAATATTCTAAATAATATTGCACCAAATGGAAATATTTACTTCTGCATTAGGTGAACCGGTTTACAGTTTAGCTGGTTTCGGTGATTTCTAAACCATAATTTATTTACAATTCTAATAATTTGAGACATTGGAGCATAATTAGGCTTGTTATACTATACATTCTATTGATTTCTATTAAATTTAAAAGTATTTAAAATTCACTGGCAAAATAGAATCGAAGGTTTAAGGATTTCAAAGATGCCAAAGATTAAAGAAGATATTCAGAATCATGCAATGACTGTGTTCTCTTACAGGCTCCACGAGCATGAAATCATTAGTGTAGAAATAACAAAAAGTTACTAAATTATTCGGAAAAAGAAACAATTTCACTTAAAAACTGAAATATTTGGATAGAAGATCATGAAAAATACAAAGAAATTTAAAGAAAGATGTGTAATTGTGTGGTGAGATGATGAACGCAATAAAGCTACTCTGTGTCTGAACTGTTTACTAACCGAAACAGGGGATAAATTGGCTTCACTCTCTAATATATTCGAATAGATTCAAATTAACTAAAAAAACAGTAAACAGCAAACAAATAAAACAACCAAAATATGTTAATCCTTGTTCGATTTAATTTGAAGTAAATACTTATTTGGTTTATTTATAGTCAAGAATTACTCTTATTTATATACCAATTAGAAATTATTAATCTGTAACTAATAAACCGAAACTTTATTGATATCAGTATTAGTCATCTGGTGAAATTTACTTTTCTTATTTTGAGTAAATCTCCATTTTTTCAAATAAATGTTCCTGTGTTTGCACGAATAGAATCAAATAATTAATAACATATCCTTTGAATAACCTTAGACTATTTATCGGTCAGTTTTATATCTATCTATAACATAATTTACAACAATGAAATAAAATAAACAACAATCAAACCGGAGGTATAGAGCTGGACAACTCCTCAGATGAAGATATAAAATAGAACAGCTAGTGATATTACTAGGGCAGTTTCTCGGATTTGTCTGTAGTCGTAAAGACAGTTACTTAATAAAGGTTTTAGGTCAATTCGCCGAAAACACATTCGCAGCACGACACATTCGCCGAAAATATGATTATTTAAAAAGGTAAACAAATTTATCTCATATGTCCAGATGGAATTACATAGAGATGAACTTACATATAAGTGTATAAATTACTTTACAATATTCTACATAACTATTGGTTAAACTTTATAGAATTTACGTTAACTTAATTAACTCATATAATGTTATTGCTGCATTAATGTGTCAGTTAATTAACTCTATGTTAATCCTATTTTCTGTGTTCAATTATCAGTTAATAAAGAAAAAGAGTTTGTGTTGATCTTACTTTATTTTAATCTTTCTATATATGTACATTGTAGAATCAGTCTGCTACTGTGAGTCGCTCGTGAAGCTTTAACCCCCAAAAAAGTCTATCAAACTATAATTTTGTATATTTCAACGACTATTGAAGTATAGTTAAAACAGATTTATTTCTAGGTTTAAAGAATATTCATATAACTATTCCTTTTATAAAATATTGACAATATGGAGAAATGTATTTGAGTACAAAAAGGAAGTCAAAATCAATTTTATTTAGCAACTCTTATTAAAAAGTTTATGTTAGAATAAATGGATTATATATCTCTAAATCTTCAATTTTCGAGATTGAATATCTCGGAAACAAATAAATAATTCTGTTATATTAACTTCCTTATTGTACTCAAATACATTTCTCCATATTGTCAATATTTTATATAAGGAAAAGTTATATGAATATTCTTAAAACCTAGAAATAAATTTGTTTTAACTATACCTTCATTAGTTGTTGAAATATACAAATTTGTAGTTTGGTAGACTTTTTGTGGGTCACCCTGTATAGTGAAAGCTTCACGAGCGACTAACAGTAGCAGACTGATTCTACAATCCCCGGTAACAATTTTTCTTGGGACAATATTGGGACAACATTGGAAATATTGGGACAATATCGGGACAACATTGGCCTGAGAATCATTGCTACCTGGGATGTATATAGAAGGATTAAAATAAAGTGAGACCAACACAAAATAAATCTTTTTCTTTTGTAACTGATAATTGAACACAGAAAATAGGATTAACATAGAGTTAATAAACTGACACAAATAATGCAGCAATAACATTATATGAGTTAATTACGTACGTAAATTCTATGAAATTTAACAATATTTATGTAGAATATGGTAAAATAATTTATACACTTATATGTACACTTATATGTAATGTAATTTCATACGGACATATGGGATTAATTTGTTTACCGTTTTAAATAATCATATTTTTCGACGAAAGTGTCGTTTGGCGAATGTGTTTACGGCGAATGTGTTTTCGGAGAATGTGTTTTCGGCGAATGTGTTTTCGGCGAATGGACGGGTCACCCTTAATAAATATATTATAGAGTGTGTTCCTACCTTGACAACTCTAGCTTGTAGTAGGTCAGATTGTCTTCGCTGTGATTGTCATGGCAAGCCTCGCACAACTCATTGCGTGCAGAACTGAAATAGAATAACATGTGTTATCAACTAAAAGTAATGGCATTTCACTTATTTATTTGTTTTACTATATTTGTGTGACTTATGAAGTTTGATCGTGGATATAAGTTATTATTATATAATAATTCATTACATCTATTTAATATTATTATTGATATATTGCTTTATAAACTACATGAAATAAGTTCGAAAAATAGAATATTATTATTAAAAAAAAAAAACAATTTTCAGATGATTTTCGGGACCTTTTCTGTCTGAAGGGCGAAACTGAAATATTTATATATACCTACTTGTATCATAGATACTGACTCATAAAATTATATATTCGGAAAAGTTTGAAACACATTGTAGGAATAATGATTAATAATATTAAAAATGATTCATAGTGATTAATAAAGATTAAACATGATTCATGTTGATTCATAATGAATAATAATGAATAATAATGAATAATAATGAATAAAAATGAATAAAAATGAATAATAATGAATATTAATGAATAATAATGAACAATAATGAACAATAATGAACAATAATGAACAATAATGATTAATAAAGATTAACAATGAACAATAATGAACAATAATAATTAATAAGGATTAACAATGATCAATAATAATTAATAAAGATTAACAATGAACAATAATGAACAATAATGATTAATGAAGATTAACAATGAACAATAATGATTAATAAAGATTAACAATGAATAATAATGAACAATAATGATTAATAAAGATTAACAATGAACAATAATGAACAATAATGATTAATAAAGATTAACAATGAACAATAATGAACAATAATGATTAATAAAGATTAACAATGAACAATAGTGAACAACAATGATAAATAATGATAAATAATAATAAATAATAATGAATAATAATAAATAATAATGATTATATAAGATTGGTATTTATAAATGATGATTGATTATAATTTATAAGAGTTATCTATGTTTTAATAAAAATTATAACAATTAAGTGTGATTAATTATGATTTACTAGGATTAATGATGTTCATGATTAATTATGAATAATTGTGAATAATTATGATGTTTATGAATAATTTAGAATAATTATGATTTTTATAAATAATTTGGAATAATTTTTATTTATATGAATAATTACCAAATAATTGGTAATAATTATGAATTATTTTGAATGATTATTAGTAATTTTTATTTTTGTACTAATTTTATACAGCTACTATACATTGTCTAATTTTAATATATTTGTTTAATTTTACCTTTCCTGTACTGCATGGTTCATCTTAACAAACTGACCTGAGTTCCACTGCCCTGGTAACTCCCTCATTCTCAGTTATGAAATTCTTGGCGCTTAACTTATCCGCCAAAGATTTGGCTTCAGAAGCAGTGAGAGAACATCTCGCTAAAAACAGCTTAAAGAATCTGTAACGTGGAAAATAACTATAGTAATAGGCATACACTGTTACTAATGAATGTGAAGTATGATAATCATTAATATTAACTCCTGAAATATTTATCTCTTTGAAATTAGAAGCTAATCTACACCTTAAATCTCACCAGATAATAGATATAAATTACAAAGTATCAGGTCATTATCTTCACAGGTGGGTATTTCCATTTTTAATTTGATATTTCTATTGCATGGAAGAGGTGAAAAGATATGAGTATAAAAAAGTTAAAAATTAAGTTATACCTGGTGTAAAGGTAATTGACAATGGCAATTATTTTATTAATTTTTTATTATATAGTTATATTTAAAAATTTTAGGAGGTAGCAATATTCATTATAAATTTATATTAATTAGTTTAGTACTTATATTGCATCGAAGAGGTGAAAAGATATGAGTATTAAAAAGTTAAAAGTTTAGTTATACCTGGTGTACAGGTAAAATAAAATGGTAATTATATATTTTTTATATATATTTTCATTTATTATTTATAGTACTTATATTTGATGTCCTTATATTTATTATGAATTTTTCAAATTTTTATTTATTATTCTAGTACTTATATTTCATGGAGGAGGTGAACAGATATGACTATTAGAAAGTTAATTTAAGTTACCTGTTGAAAAAAATAATATAAAATGGGTGTTATTTTTGTTCCTCATATCACAGATTAAACACCAGGAAGTAAGTATTATATATAATTAATGTAAAGAGAAATGTTTAAATAATATGAAATAGATAACATGATTTACTCAGTGTTCCAACTAATATTATTTCCAATTTCAATGGAATTTAAATTCAAATTAGTAACGAATTGAACTCTAATTAAACACTCTTAAAGTTTCACTCTCATTCCATCTCTTGAAATGCTAACAACAACACTGAGGTAACTGTTTGGACAAACAGTCTCATGACTCACGTTCTTGAGTCTTTGGTAGACTTTACTGGTGCTAGGCTGCTGATTGTACTGCAGACATTATCTATAGAAGCAGCTGGTGAGTCCATTAAACGAAGTACAGGGGGACAACCATTGCCATTACGCGGCAAAGGAAAACTACTAACACCGAGACTCTCACCTTCATACTTCAACATAAACTCTGTAACAATGAGTTGGGAATAACAGATAATTGAATGACATAACCTGCATAACTACATGGTGTACCATATATGGTATGAGATGATAATTAAGATTATTAATTGAAATAAAATATTTTTTTATTATATATTTAAAGAATAAAATTATCAGCTGCAGTCAACATCTACAGCTTTTTAACAATAATTTAAAACAATTCAAGTCTAATTTAAAATAAATCGAGTTATATTTGAAATAGATCAACTTTAATTTAATTTAAATAGTTCAACTTTAATTTAAAAAAATTTAAGTTTAATTAAAAAAAATGAAGTTTAATTTAAAATAAATCAAGTTTAATTTAAAATAAATCAAGTTTAATTTAAAATAAATCAAGTTTAATTTAAAATAAATCAAGTTTAATTTAAAATAAATCAAGTTTAATTTAAAATAAATCAAGTTTAATTTAAAATAATTCAAGTTATATTTAGAATAAATCAAGTTATATTTAAAATAGTTCAACTTTAATTAAAAAAATTCAAGTTAATTAAAAAAAAATGAAGTTTTATTTAAAATAAAATTCAATGGGCCCTCGATGTCACACATAGGAAGCTCTGCACTAATATCATTATATTAGTAATGGGAGGGAATGAGATCATGAGAGTATACCATAATCTTGCATTGCCACCTTAATCTTTCACATTGCCCACCATAATCTTCCATTGCCACCTTAATATTATTCATTGCCCACCATAATCTTTCATTGCCACCTTAATCTTTCACATTGCCCACCATAATCTTCCATTGCCACCTTAATCTTTTTCATTGTCCGCCATAATCTTTCATTGCCACCTTAATCTTTCATTGCCAGCTTAATCTTTCATTGGCAACCATAATCTTTCATTGCCCACCGTAATCTTTCATTGCCCACCATAATCTTTCACTGCCCACTATAATCTTTCATTGACCACCATAATCTTTCATTGGCAACCATAATCTTTCATTGCCCACCATAATCTTTCACTGCCCACCATAGTCTTTCATTGCCCACCATAGTCCTACATTGCCCACCATAATCTTTCATTGCCCACCATAATCTTTCATTGTCCAACCTAATCTTTCATTGTCCACCCTAATCTTTCATTGCCCACCATAATCTTCCATTGCCCACCATAATCTTTCATTGCCCACCATAATCTTTCATTGCCCACCATAATCTTTCATTGCCCACCATAATCTTTCATTGCCCACCATAATCTTTCATTGCCCACCATAATCTTCCATTGCTCACCATAATCTTCCATTGCTCACTTCTCTCATTTCAAACCTCTCATCTCACTAAATCCTCACTTCTATCACTTCTCTCACTTCACTCACTTCTCTCATTTCACTCACTTCTCTCATTTCTGTCATCTTATTTCTCTCATCTCATTAAATTCTCACTTCTCTCATTTCACTACTCTCATTACAAATATAATGATATTAGTGCAGAGCTTCCTATGTGTGACATCGAGGGACCATAGAATTTTATTTTAAATTAAACTTGAATTTTTTTAAATTAAAGTTGAACTATTTTAAATTAGAGTTGAACTATTTTAAATTAAAGTTGAACTATTTTAAATATTACTAGATTTATTTTAAAAATAACTGGACTTATTTTAAATTAAACTTGATTTATTACAAATTAAACTTGAATTGTTTTAAATTAATATTAAAAAGCTGTAGGTTTTATAACTGATAATTATTAACTTTTTCCATAGTTGATTTAATTAAGCAAATCAATTATTATCATAAATCACATATCACTTATTTAAAAAATATATAGTTTAGTAATTGCATTTACTTTAGAAGCAATATTAACCAATGTACTCATTCATAAGCATACAAGTCATGAATAACAAACATGCAAGTTTCGAACATGTACACTTACGCATGACATAGTTTGTCTTCACGCCGTTCAGAATGTTCAGTTTGTGGTCTCTTATAGACGGAGTGCTGATTCTGACCATACTTCTTTCAGTTAGTTTACTCTTCAGAACATTCAGACTTAAGCTTGAGTCAAGACAGCCAATGAAGCGTATGATGCTGCACCTGAAAAAAGAAAACTTATCAATTTAGGTGCCGTAATGTTTTTAATTCATGTGAATGATGTGTGTTATTTGTCTCCTTTCGTACATCCTATTTTCTGACGAAACAACTATATCAATGAGGAGTTCCTCACTCAAAGAGTTAATTGGCACAGTTAATAATGAGTTGGTGCTTTTTGAATAGTGGGCCAGTGCAAATAGATTGTAAATAAATGCTGACAACACAAAAGATATGATTTTATTAAATAAAAAATATTCCTGACGACCCTGTGGCTCTGAAAACCGATGTAAAATTTTAAAAATTGATAAAGTTACTGTGTTTTGTTGATAACTGATATATGGTATATGTCGAGTTGAACGTTTTGATATATTTTTTTTTTTTGCTACGTGCACACTGCTTTCTATTGGATACAAGTACTGGTTACGTAGCATTGAACGCTAAACCATTTCTCTTTGTTTCGTTATTCTTTCATTTAGTTTCGTGTTTACTCTACAAGGAGGACCTGCTTTTATTACCAAATCACTACTCAGTTTAAATACCACACGGTAATTAAAGCGGGGAAAGGTAACAATAGATATATAATTGACACTCCTTAATTGTACATCTCATTTTCTATGAGTTATAATGAAAGAAAATTTGTTTCTGAGTTAGAGTTCTATATACGCCTATTAATTATCAGTGTTTGTGACTGTGGTGAAAGTTTAAAATAGTGAATTTATTAAAGGTTTTTAAATCTAACCATTGCTTAACTATAACTAATCATAGGTGAGTAATTAATAGATACTTAGATTTATTTAATTGTGTTACATTGAACAAACAGCAATTAAATGCTCTGTGAAATATTTTTGTTAGTAAGGTCCAAGTAATTTGTTGGTTCTACATTCTCGGACACGTTAAAAAGAAAATATAATAATTATTCTTTAATTTTATTCTAATTGGTATCATGGATACCAATTAGAATAAAAGTTGAATAAAGATTATTGTATATAGATTTTAACTTGCCCGAAAATATGAAACCGTGCAATAACACGGAACTAACCCTAAAATGGGACATGTTAAATTTCAGAACCAATTGCTTCTAATAACCTCAACTGAATAATAATTTTGATGTTTATTGTAGTTACCGTGAAATAACCAATATAGATTCCAATAATAATTGGAATCTATATTGAGTCTATAATGTCACAAAAAATTCTAGCATCACATGATGTTGAAGTTTGGTAAAAATGTGAAAGTTAACCCATATTAACAAAATAAAACCATTACTTCCCTAACATTTTTTTTTAACTTAGTCGTCTATCTGAGACCAAATATTTCAATAAAAAGAATAATCTCTACTTCCGTGAAAGTAACAGGGGGCACTAGCATAGCGGGAATCATCTTAGGGAGTCAATTCGGGAAAGATTTCAGTCTGTTTTCTTCACTACGCCTTGCAAAACATTCAACCCAGTATTTACTTACTCATACAAATGTACGAAAAAATAAGGTATGTAAAATAAAACAAAAATATTAGCAGCTACATAGATATGAATTACGTGAAAATCTAGGGTTAATATTAGAATAGTTACACCTCTTTTTTAGAACTTTTCTAATCAAATAAAATGTATAAGAAAAGGGTAACAGAATTAAATTATTAAAAAAAACTGAACAACAATACATTAACTCAATAAGTGAATATAATCAAATTAAATCAATGCACGACTAGATTAATGGTAGACATAGAATATATTTGTTAAACCATATAATTTAAAGATGTCATTGTAGGAGAGTTGCATTGCCCTTATAGAACGGATATCATTTGTCCGATAAAAGATCGTCCGCTGTACGAGCTTTATCTGTAATATGATTTCTCTAAAACATTTGAAATTAGTTAACTATCAAAAAATAATTAGGGATACAATTTCTTTGACTGTACCTAGGCAATAGGACACAAACACATACCCTGGTATTTCACTGAAACTATCTCTCTATCAATATCAAATTCGCATTTTAATCTATTTTTAGTTTAGGTATATTTATACGAACTAATTATTGGTAATATGAAGGATGGGGAAAGAAATGTATAAATTAAAAAGGCTACATAAATAAACAGTCTCAGCAATCACTGGCAGATAGCTATGTGAAATTAGTTCGATCATTCACGTTTAAGCTCTATGAACCATTAAATACACTTAAAAGTACAGTTCTCCACCCGGTAAGAATGGTACAGTTATTTAAAGGTCCTCTCCAGGCTCCGGGAAAAAATTGAGTTTATTACATAACATTATAGAACTAAGGTCTACGATCATTATTCCGCAAACCGCATACAATTCGGTTCAGTATATATTTTATTATTTTATTTTAAAGTTTTTTAATACTCTGTAAGCAACAATCGAGCGAATCTCCAACCTGACGTTGAGAAAGAAGATTGTACACTCTTTGTTTTGATTTCAAATTTAGATTTTTAAACAAACAATGCGTTGCTGGCCTTCTTTTGAGATATTAATTGTTTCTAAAAGTATATAAACGTTTCTTTAATAAGTTTATCCAAATTTAAACCTTTAAATGAACAATAAATAGATTTATTAAACCAAATACCTAGTTGACAATCAAAACAAATGGTGTACATTCTTCTTCTTCAGACTGAAAATTAGAAAGTCGGAAGTAAAATAAGTTTTGTAGAGTTTGGCTTATAAAAATCTTTAAAAGCATATAAAATTAAAAATATGCTATCAAATTTGATGGGGTTTGCAGTAAAATGATTAGAAACATTAGCCTCGTTGATTTAAGCAATACAAAAATTGCTTGGAGGGGACCTTTAATATGACTCAATCTTGGTGCGCAATAGAAGTCAACCAGAGTACATATGGAGCATTTTGAAGCGTTTGGAGCATTTCGGGGCGTTTATAGCGTTTGGAGCATTATGGAGCATTATGAGCACTAGTAGCATTTAACTTATAAATGCTCCAATGTCCGAGCCTTAGCTATAATGAAACCTAAAGTATTAATAAAACTAGTAGTACCTAACGTAAGTATTTTACTGCAAATGTTCCAAGTGACTCCATCATTCTACGTAAAAGTACCTAAGATCAAAAGATTTTATTGTAGCACAACCGAGATCTATAAATTAATGATAGGTGTTATTGTAAACTAATTACTTTGAATAAACAAGTCATTCGGTATACAGTTACAAGATGAACTAAATTAGAATATAATCGTATCAAGAAAATCAGTACCTATAAGAAGATACTTTCAAAGAATAGTTTTAATCACTGATAATATGAGGTAAGTAAGGAAATCACGTGTAATTTATATTACAAACAATACTGAGTTATAATGAGCTTATTTAAAGTATGATTTAAAATATATTATTCTAAATATATCGGACTCAGATCTATTTCTTCAAAATAAATAAACTTTATCACTAACATATTTATACCTGAAATGTTTTAGGAAAACACGAGGTTATTTGTCAGATACCTAAATAAACAGTTCTTCGGAAGTATTTTCCTAGGTAAATTACTATATCGCAAAATAAATCAAGATATAAGGGCATAGCTTTCAAAATTTTAAGATATAATGTATTTTAGTCAGGAATTTATATCGAAACTACTTCTGACATCGAAATTATTAATATTTTAAAATGTTCCAAACTAATATATAAAGATAAACATATTTTTAAATGATACCCGTTAGATAAATGAGCTGATCGTCAAATAGATTAAAAATAACGTTACCCTGCTATCATTTTCAAAACTATATCTACTTTGGGAAGAACATCTCACCAAAAGTAATATTCTTTCCTGAGTACGACTGTTTAGGAAAATATTTAGTGAGATTTTATTTGCTTTAAATTCATGAGGGTTAAAGATCATTTATTCTAAATTTGAATGATTCAGTACGGCTGTTACTAATACTTTATACCCCAGTTCTATTTTAATGTATTTCTTCATGTTCAATGAAATTATATTGCTATCATTTGATCTAAGTAAGTTTTATTTCAGGAAAATTGGTCTGTATACGATTTACATGAGAAATATTTATATCATTACCGTTTATTCAGAGAATAGACTGCCTGAGTACTATTTGTTACTTCACTTCTAGGTATAAAATAACTTTTTTTGTATTCAATGCCGTCAAGTACATTTTATATTAAATTTATTATCTCAAGTAGAGTAAGACTATTTATCTCTGTCCATTTTTACAGATATGATTAGTTTGTGTTCGCATTTATTATAA
This sequence comes from Caprella mutica, assembly GCA_947561585.1. Lineage (NCBI taxonomy): Eukaryota > Metazoa > Arthropoda > Malacostraca > Amphipoda > Caprellidae > Caprella > Caprella mutica. The sequence continues at coordinate 183,070 of CANNZV010000261.1, forward strand.
TAATATTTATTCTATTACCATATATTTTAAAGTGTTCGATCTCAGTCCTTGTTTTCTTTATTCAAGTAGGCTCTTCTAAGGATCTCTTTATAACTATTATTATGTAATACGATTTGAGATAAGTGATTCGGTGGTAGTCCTGTATACATGAGGAACCTCTCCCGGCCCATATGACACAAGGCTACTTATAAACAGAGAATTAAATTTAAGAAAGCTCTTTGTGTGTGGATACAGTCATTTAGATTTCAATGATTTCATCATTTGATGCGATATATATGATATATATTTTCTAGTTTTGTCTTACATATACAATTTTTCAAATTACTTTAAAATAATTTGTTATTATTGAATAGTTTTGGTTTAGTATGAAAGTAGACAAACGATTGTAATTTATTTAATACTTTTCCTCCTTACCATTATTCTATTTCAAAATTTGATCGTGTGATACATTATTCTGTTAAAGTACATGTTTTGTAACATTAGAGTGTGTTAATATCCATTTTACGAAAACTTATCGACGAAAAGTCATGTCGACGAAAAATCCTGTCGACGAAAATTCCTGTCGACGAAATGTCTGTCGGCGAAACGTCTGTCAACCCAAAGATACACACCTGGTAAAGTTAAAGTGATGCAATCAACTGATTACCGCCAGTAGATCTCGAGATGACACACCAGCAACATCTCACCAGCCTGCACTGACATTCATGTCAAACTGTCTACTTCAAATCTGCACTTACAACATTCATTTATTCTACCTACAATGTTCTTCTAAAACTTCAAACTAATACTTCGCTACATCTGATGGTGAGATGATGAAGGCACGAGGTGAACCTCTTATGAATAAATAAACCTCTTCAAATCTATCCAATTCCTTTGTTTACCAGCTTAGCTGACTATTTCTCAGACATGACTATGTTCCTGATGATGAAGAGACATCCTTGTATTTGAAGGCTTGGACTCTAAAAGTACCTTCAAAGTTGATGCTAAGTGTCCTGTTGATACTAAGTGTCCTGTTGATGCTTAGTGTTCTGTTGATGCTAAGACTCCTGTTGATGCTAAGTGTCTTGTTGATGCTAAGTCTCCTGTTGATGCTAAGTGTCCTGTTGATGCTAAGTGCCCTGTTGATGCTAAGTGTCCTGTTGATGCTAAGTGTCCTGTTGATGCTTAGTGTCATGTTGATGCTAAGTGTCCTGTTGATGCTAAGTGTCCTGTTGATCCTAATTGTCCTGTTGATGCTAAGTGCCATGTTAATCCTAAGTCTCCTGTTGATGCTAAGTGTCCTGTTGATGCTAAGTGTCCTGTTGATGCTAAGTGTCCTGTTGATACTAAGTGTCTTGTTGATGCTAAGTGTCCTGTTGATGCTAAGTGTCTTGTTGATGCTAAGTGTCCTGTTGATGCTAAGTGTCCTGTTGATGCTAAGTGCCTGTTGATGCTAAGTCTCCTGTTGATGCCAAGTTTACATTATAAGATGAATTTTCTACTAAGGTCTTCTCTGTTTTCTGCATCACTATTTCTGCTACAATCACTGAAATTGGACCATCGGTGTGCGAATAATTTGTTTGTCTATGCAAGTTATTTTCTGTTTGTAATCTAGTTTGTCCATTACGACTGTTTCATATCATTTATCTCTTTACTATTCATTTATCTTTTTCTTTTTGCAATGATATTAAAACCTGTTGTTCTTTGAATGTAACTCTAGGAAATTGAAAATATTTCCTAGAGTTAGCAATACTTAAAGCATTGGCTACATATATATATGTTACTTAGGTTAGAGGTAAAACACAGTAAAATATAAGCGTTATAACATTTAATAAACTTATAGTATACAGTGGTTATAGGTTTACCCCATCTACAGGGTGGAACAGCAATAATGACCCATTAAATAACTGTAATAACTCTCAAACTATTAGGGATAGAACATGAAACTTAATGTCAAACATTAATTAGATTTATAAGTTTAATTTAGGAATAACATTTAAGATACGGAAACAATCTGTGTAAAGTGACGCCTGTTGTCGCGACAGTTCATTTCTAACTTTTCTAAAGAGTTTTTAAAGTAATTTATTAATGCTTTCTCTCTGAATCACCCTGTATTTACTCTCTGTATTAGTAGCTAAAAAATGAAGAACAAATGTAAATAAACTGTTAATAGAGGTAAATAATGAGCATGAACTGATTATTATTAAATAATAGGTATAACCTACTAAGCATTAAGCAATAAATATAACCTACTAAGCATTAAGAAATAAGTTTAACCTACTAAGCAATAAGTATAACCTACTAAGCATTAAGTAATAAGTATAACCTACTAAGCATTAAGTAATAAGTATAACCTACTAAGCATTAAGTAATAAGTATAACTCACTAAGCATTAAGTAATAAGTATAACCTACTAAGCATTAAGCAATAAGTATAACCTACTAAGCATTAAGCAATAAGTATAACCTACTAAGCAATTAGTATAACCTACTAAGCATTAAGTAATAAGTATAACCTACTAAGCATTAAGCAATAAGTATAACCTACTAAGCAATAAGTATAACCTACTAAGCATTAAGTAATAAGTATAACCTATTAAGCATTAAGTAATAAGTATAACCTACTAAGCATTAAGTAATAAGTATAACCTACTAAGCATTAAGTAATAAGTATAACCTACTAAGCATTAAGCAATAAGTATAACCTACTAAGCATTAAGCAATAAGTATAACCTATTAAGCAATAAGTATAACCTACTAAGCATTAAGTAATAAGTATAACCTACTAAGCATTAAGTAATAAGTATAACCTACTAAGCATTAAGTAATAAGTATAACCTACTAAGCATTAAGTAATAAGTATAACCTACTAAGCATTAAGCAATAAGTATAACCTACTAAGCATTAAGTAATAAGTATAACCTACTAAGCATTAAACAATAAGTATAACCTACTAAGCATTAAGCAATAAGTATAACCTACTAAGCATTAAGTAATAAGTATAACCTACTAAGCATTAAACAATAAGTATAACCTACTAAGCATTAAACAATAAGTATAACCTACTAAGCATTAAGCAATAAGTATAACCTACTAAGCATTAAGTAATAAGTATCCACCTACTAAGCATTCAATAGTAGGTATAAATTTTTAATGTATAGAGTATAAATCAATAGGATAACATAATAAAAATTAAGTAATAAGTACAAACTACTAAACTAATAGGTAGAGCATCAATCACTTCAATGTTTAAATGTCTCTATAGTAAATCATTACAATAATTAAAATCAAACTTTAACCCAACAAGCATTTCCTTCTCAACTCTGTAAGTTCAGAGCAATCATCACTAGTCCCAATAGATGATAACAGTGTTCAGAATAACAGAAACTCTGTAAGTTCAGAGCAATCATCACTAGTCCCAATAGATGATAACAGTGTTCAGAATAACAGAAACTCTGTAAGTTCAGAGCAATCATCACTAGTCCCAATAGATGATAATAGTGTTCAGAATAACAGAAACTCTGTAAGTTCAGAGCAATCATCACTAGTACCAATAGATGATAACAGTGTTCAGAATAACAGAAACTCTGTAAGTTCAGAGCAATCATCACTAGTCCCAATAGATGATAATAGTGTTCAGAATAACAGAAACTCTGTAAGTTCAGAGCAATCATCACTAGTCCCAATAGATGATAACAGTGTTCAGAATAACAGAAACTCTGTAAGTTCAGAGCAATCATCACTAGTACCAATAGATGATAACAGTGTTCAGAATAACAGAAACTCTGTAAGTTCAGAGCAATCATCACTAGTCCCAATAGATGATAACAGTGTTCAGAATAACAGAAACTCTGTAAGTTCAGAGCAATCATCACTAGTCCCAATAGATGATAACAGTGTTCAGAATAACAGAAACTCTGTAAGTTCAGAGCAATCATCACTAGTCCCAATAGATGATAACAGTGTTCAGAATAACAGAAACTCTGTAAGTTCAGAGCAATCATCACTAGTCCCAATAGATGATAACAGTGTTCAGAATAACAGTAACTCTGTAAGTTCAGAGCAATCATCACTAGTCCCAATAGATAATAATAGTGTTCAGAATAACAGAAACTCTGTAAGTTCAGAGCAATCATCACTAGTCCCAATAGATGATAACAGTGTTCAGAATAACAGTAACTCGGTAAGTTCAGAGCAATCATCACTAGTCCCAATAGATGATAATAGTGTTCAGAATAACAGAAACTCTGTAAGTTCAGAGCAATCATCACTAGTCCCAATAGATGATAACAGTGTTCAGAATAACAGAAACTCTGTAAGTTCAGAGCAATCATCACTAGTCCCAATAGATGATAACAGTGTTCAGAATAACAGTAACTCTGTAAGTTCAGAGCAATCATCACTAGTCCCAATAGATGATAATAGTGTTCAGAATAACAGAAACTCTGTAAGTTCAGAGCAATCATCACTAGTCCCAATAGATGATAACAGTGTTCAGAATAACAGTAACTCTGTAAGTTCAGAGCAATCATCACTAGTCCCAATAGATAATAATAGTGTTCAGAATAACAGAAACTCTGTAAGTTCAGAGCAATCATCACTAGTCCCAATTGTTGTGGTTTGTACAGTCACTATTCTTCCTATAGGAGGTCCTTCATCTTGCGTCCCAAATAATTCAGGAGTTTGTTTCTCTTTCCTTTCCTTGGCTGCAATAAATGAGAACTGTTAGTTTCTCTCGGTTAAAATAAATCCCTATAGTAATCAGTGTATTTTATATTGTCTATCACAAAGAATAATTGTGATGGAGACATTAGACTCATTCAGTCGTAAGTTCTTTTTTTTTCAGTTTGTTGTAACAAATGAAATGGCACCAACTGAAAATACTCATCATATTATTTGGTGTAACGGTTATTTTCTACAGTTTGTCGGTTTAGATCAGTGCTAAATAATTATTATCATATCTATAATCATAACAATTAGGCACATGAAAGCATAACCATGTAAAGCATTTATTCAGAATATTGTTATCATCCTCAAATGTATTTCAAATACCGGGAAAATAAAATAATGGAACCTGAGGGAATTCAAAGGTGGCTAAGCTGTTAAAAATATCAAGAGTCATGCACATGACTGTGTTCTCGTACAGACTCCATGCGCTTGAAATAACAATTTTCCAAATCATATGAAAAAGAATAAAACAACAGATGAATAGTTTCACGAGAAACAAACCAGAAAAGTTCTATAAGAATATCACTAAAAAATGTTAGAAAATTCATGTCAAATGTCTAACTCTTCTGTATTATGGTGAACGCAGGAAAGCTACTCTGTGTCCAAACTGTTTGCTAACCGAAACAAAGGATGATTTGGGTTCACTCTCTTATATATTCGAATTTATCTAATTAAAATAAAATAGAACAGTTAACAACAAAATATAGTGTATTAAATCTGTATTCTATTTCATTTGAATTAAATACCTATTTGTTATATTTCAAGTTATGAATTACGCTTATTAATAGTACATGTGAATATATAATTGGTAGCTATTATTGATTTATGACGAAAGATTGGTTTGTTGCCTGAAGAGATGAAAACATTGCCTATATTTTGAGTACATTTCTAGTTAGCTAAAATAAACTTTACTGTGTTTGTACGGATAGACTCAAGAAATGAATAATGTTCCAATTGAATAACTTGACACTATTATTTTCTCTTTCACTGGAATATCTTCCTGTGGTCAAATGAATCACCCCCATAAATAGTTTCCTTATCTTTATTGGTCTGTCTGTCTGTCACGCTTTGAATACATAGAGCTCAGTCATAGACTTGTGATAAACTACACATCCGGTTTGAATAATATTCAGAAATTAGACTAATTATGTTAACAAGTGATAGCATGAATACCAATTCTTATATGAGTGCAATAAATGATTATTCCTGTAACTGAATTAGAAATTATTTAAAATCTACAATGAAAGTTTATGAAGAACTATTTGCAACATCAGTCAGAAAATTAATGTAACTCATCAGTCATGTCTTTGATATAATTATAATATAATTATCCTTTTCCAATTAATAACTTCCATTAAATCTGAGGACACAGACCAAAGAGTTGATAGTTAAATTACACAAATATTGATAGTGATGCAATTGAGAACACGTTATTCTTAACGGGCAATTACACTAGTGATAAAATAAAGAACAACATTCACACCCAAGTTACAGAGCTAACTTAAAGATAAGAAATAGGGTAGTTCTTCAATCTCAGTTACGCAGTAAATAAATCTTTACCTTGCCAGCTCCAGTCGGTAGCAGTTCAAATCTTTCTCGCTGTGATTGTCTTTGCAAGCAAAGCAGAACTCATTGCGTGCAGAACTGAAATAGAATAACACGTGTTATCAACTATAAGTAATGGCATTTCAGTTATTGATTGTTCTACGGTAATTATTGTGTTATTTTGAAGTTAGAAAGTGGTTATAATTTGCTATATCTTTTTCCAATGATCTTATCTTGATACATTTTCCCTACAGGATCTTATCTAATTTATAAGAGAATAATTATATCACCGTAGAGAAAATACTTTTATTAATTTCAGAAGAATTTATTTTTCTTTTCATGTTTATTTGTAGTGTTCATCTTCTCAAACTGACCTGAGTTTGACTGCCCTGGTAACTCCATCATTCTTAGTTTTGAAGTTTTTGGCGCTTAACTTATCCACCAAAGCTGTGACGTCGGAAGCAGAGAGAGAACATCTCGCTAGGTAAAGCTCAAAGAATCTGTAACGTGGATAATAACTATAGTAATAGGCACACACTGTTATGAATAAATGTGAAGTAGGATAATCATTAATATTAACTCTTGAAATATATACCTTATTGAAATTAGTAGCTATAATCTTCCACTTCAATCTTACATATTGGATATAGAGTAAATTAAAAAATATCAGGACATTATTTAGACAGGTGGGTATTTTCATTTTAATTTGGTATTTCTATTGCATGGAAGAGGTGGAAAGATATGAGTATTAAAAAGTTAATTTAAGTTACTGTTGTAAAAGTAATAGAAAATGGTAGTTATTTATATTCCTAATGTAATACTTGTCACATATTAAACAAAAGAAAGTGTGCAGTACACACCAGGAAGTATGCATTACACATAATTAATGTGAAAGAAATGTATAAATAATATAAAATAGATTCAACTGAGATTACACAATGTTCCAGCAAATAAATTTTCTAATTCCAATAGCAATTACATCTCAAAATTAGTAACTAATTGTACTCTAATTAAACACTCTTAAAGTTTTACTTTCATTCCATCTCTTGAAAAGCTAACAATGTTTAACACTGAGGTAACTGTTTGGACAAACAGTCTCATGACTCACGATCTTGAGTCTCTGGTAGACTTTACTGGTGCTAGGCTGCTGATTGTACTGCAGACATTTTCAAGAGAATCAGAAGGTGAGTCCGTTAGAGTAAGTACAGGGGAACAACCATCGGAGTCACGGGGCAAAGGGAAGCTGCCATCACCGAGACTCTCACCTTCATACTTGAACATAAACTCTGTAACAAAGAGTTGGGAATAACAGATGATTGTGTGACTTAACCTGCATAACCACATGTTGTACCATATATGGTACGTGATGATTATAATAGCGATTGTGAACAAAGTAGTATCATAACATAGGTAATTTACTTTTATTTCATTCAAATTATTCAAATAATAATTTATAATGTAATGGATTGGGATTTAATTCAAATGAATAAATATAAAGAAATATATAATTAATATAGAGAATAAAAAATACCATTAATTGACTTTAAAATAAAAATAAAAAGAGACTACGAAAACAACTGCTTCACCTTTTTTCGTAATTCGTATTATTTTCCTTTTATGACGAGAAATAAAAATAGAAAATAAATGTTCACAATGGTTATCATTTTTATGACGAAAATAAAAGACAAATTTTGCATGAATGAAAATATAATAATTGTTATATATTATGGGAAATAAACTGATATGGTGGAAATAAACTAATATTCGAAATATAACATATTTATTCATACAACAAAATAATGTAATTAATTTGTTTTAATGGAAATAAAAAACAATTTTTCATACTAGATTAGATGGTGTGAGGTGTTATGTTAGATGTTATTGAATTTAAATAAATATTTTGATATTTTTTATTTTAATCGAAAAATAAAAGCGAATAAATAACACAGAGAGATATAACTGTCGGACTAGTGGGGCGTCAGCCTAATGGCACGTCTTCGTTGTAAGGTAATTTCTACTATCCAGAACAGTGTTTCTATGTACCTAACGAGTAACTAACTACTCAATTACAATTTAAACTGTGTATCTTTCTATAAACTTCCATGACCGAAAATAATATGAACTTCAATAGGTATAATAATTTTACACAATTTAAAGCGTTGTCGGTATAATTTGAAATTAAACAGATCATTAATTTCCTTATACTCACAAGTAAGCTAAGTCATAAAATATACATTTTATTTGATAGTCAGTCAGTGTTTTAAATCTTGAATATGATAGAGTCAGATAGACAGTGGTGTACTAAACGAAAGTCCACCCCAAGTGACTGTATGAGAACAAACCTATTTACAAACAGTCAAGCTTTGAATGACCAGAAACTAATACAATGAATTACATTAGATGTTAACATGAATGTATAGTATATATTTGTAAGTAAAATAACAGCTTATAAAGAAATAGAAGTACACAGTTAAAAACATTAATTTTTCTCTCGGTTATCATTTACCGCCACAACATTTCCCCCAATCTGTATATCCCTATATAGTATATAGTATATAGTAATATACGTTCACACGCACCGCCCCATCATCTCACCCCCCCCCCCCCTCTATCAGTAGTTTTTAGCTACCTACCGAAATGTTTAACAAATTAATGAGCCTAGAACTGCAAAGAAAAGCTGTAACATGACAACTGATAGATCTCTGACTATATTGTTATAACCAAATTATATTCAAATGTTGAACTAACATATAATTATTCTTTGATATGATTATTCTAGAATCTAAATTAATCATGTATTTTCACAACTATGGTCGTTGTAAAAAATATTATTGAAATAGCTATATAAAATCATATTCAGGATAAAAAGATGTATTATTGTGACTGTTATTTGAATGACGATTTGTGATATATTGAGTACATTTTATACTGATAAGTGATGACCATTTTACGTATGATAGATGGAATTCATGGTTTACACTACCTAGTTTAATTATTCGATTGAGATATTTGTTATTAAATTTAAATAAATAATTTGATATAAGAATATTGATTAGTTATGTACAATTTAGATAGCTGACTAATTAGGGTAAGTTCCGAGTTATCGAACGGTTTCATTTTCGAGCACGTAAAAAATATATTATAATTATTATTTTATACTCATATTAACCTTTTTTACTTGTTCGTAAAACTGGAACCGTTCGATAACTCGGAACTTACCCTATAGATAGGTATGATTTACTTGGTTGTTTAGTAACTTGGTACCTAGTAACATACAGTCTTTTAGTTAAAACTTATAGGAAACGTAACAATGTTCGGACACCTATAGTACTCGGAAAGTGAATTTTCTACAACATATCAAGGTAGTTAGTACTAAACTAGGAAATGCTTTATGTTTTAGGTTATGTTACTATAAATAAAGTACCTAATTATTATGTTGAAGATTTTATTAATAAAATAATATTGAAATATTGTAGTAACTTATAAGTTACAATTAAAGATATTATCTTATTTGTAACTTATAAGTTAAATTAAATAACACTGGGTATATAGTACATATCATAGGATATTTCAAAGATTATACTTATCCATTAGTTCTCTTTCTTTCAAGTAAATGAGAGAGAAATTTGTGAAAGAGCAATGAGTGCTTTACTTCACTCACTCTATTTGGTGCAATGAGTGCTTTACTTCACTCACTCTATTTGGTGCAATGAGTGCTTTACTTCACTCACTCTATTTGGTGCAATGAGTGCTTTACTTCACTCACTCTATTTGGTGCAATGAGTGCTTTACTTGACTCACTCTATTTGGTGCAATGAGTGCTTTACTTCACTCACTCTATTTGGTGCAATAAGTGCTTTACTTCACTCACTCTATTTGGTGCCTAGAGTGACATTATAAGGGGGGAGGTGTCGTAAAGGAGGGGGCTAAGGGGGACAGGGGAGGGTAGCATTATGGTTAGTGGCGGGATGTTTGCTATCCTCCAATAATCTCACTAATAAAATACTTATTTCTTTCCTAATAATAATTAACTTGTTTGCAATATATCATGTACATTTAAGTTTATTTCACAACACTGAATCATTGACAGTTAACATGTACTGCAAATAATGATATCATATACTGTTTTTATAGGATGGCGTATTTCTCTATACCGATAAATAATACAAATTAATCACTGCAATATAATTATTAATAAGGTATATAATAAGTCATAATTAGCTCTAAATTTATTTATAAATAGTTTATATATTTGTTACTATAAATAAACAAATAAATAATTTAATCATTTCCCTTCAGTCTATTGGTGATACCTAAGTACGTAGTGTCTTAGATGATTGACAGATGATTGACAATGATTCATTCGATTTCATCATTGAATGTAGTTTGTTGTTTCCGCTAGTTTGTTGTACTGCACACTAAATTATTATTTAATGACCAGGCTGGGGCACGCCCCCCTATGTACATATATTTGTTGTTAAATCAGATATAACATGCAAAAAATGTCGGACTAAAGTGGCGTCGGACTAAGTAGGAGTCGGACCAATGAATAGTAACCTAAACTATGATATATCATAACTCGATATGATATATCATAACTGGATATGATATATCATAACTGGATATGATATATCATAACTGGATATGATATATCATAACTGGATATGATATATCATAACTGGATATGATATATCATAACTGGATATGATATATCATAACTGGATATGATATATCATAACTGGATATGATATATCATAACTCGATATGATATATCATAACTCGATATGATATATCATAACTCGATATGATATATCATAACTCGATATGATATATATGACCCAGCTAACCAAAAGCTGTTTGTCCCACGTCTTAAGACGTCTGATACCCCTCGCTATAGAGGGATTTAAGACGTGGTACAAGACGTGGGGCGGGGGACATCAGACGTCTTGTAGACGTCTAACCCTCTTCATTTGCACAGGGGTTCCGCTCTGCAAGACGTCTGATCCCACGTCTTGTCCCCCTCTGACAGAGGGGGACATCCACCTGTCCCACGTCTTACTCCACTCCGTTTTCAAGACGTGGGACCCACGTGGGACAGAGTGTGGATGTCCCTCGCTATAGAGGGATTCAAGACGTGGGACCCACGTGGGACAGAGTGCGGATGTCCCTCGCTATAGAGGGAAGAGGGAAATAAGACGTGGGACCCACGTGGGACAGAGTGAGTATTCAAGACGTGGGACAGAGTGAGAATATCCCCCTCTGCAAAACGTGGGACAGAGTGTGGATGTCCCCCTCTGCAAGACGTGGGACAGCTAGAGTGCGGATGTCCCCCTCTGCAAGACGTGGGACAGAGTGCGGATGTCCCCCTCTGCAAGACGTGGGACAGAGTGTGGATGTCCCCCTCTGCAAGGGGGACATATCTCTCTTTTGACTCAAACTACTTCGGCTAATTGGGGTATATAAATATGTATAAGCAATAAAAAAGATCATACTAATATTATTGCCATTTCTTACCATATTGCATATAGTGTATATGTACATTTGGCTGTATATCATTTATTTAATTGTTACATATTGTTATATACAAATTAAATGGGAAGAAATGGAGAAATAATTGTAGTGGTCATCTAGGGAATCGAACTCAGAACTCTAGAGTGATGTACTATTGAAGCCTGCGTCGCTACCACTCAGCCATCCTGGACATGGTAGAAGTGGTATTGAAATGATCTTTATGCAACTTGATAACTTGCGTGCTTCTTAAAATTATTTTAAATAAATATAATTTAATATTCTACATTTTGGTATCTTTTATTTTTTAATGTAAATGATATGAATGTGTATAAAGTTATTTATTAATATTTGTATTGATAATGTTAATTAATGTTATTAACTACCTAATTACCTATAACTGTTTATTAATATTACCTATAGTTACCTTCTGGTGGTATCACTACCTTATACCTATCTAGTTACTTACTAGAGTTTATTTATAACTACCTAGTAACCTGTATACTGGTAATTATAAAATCTTCAAACCGGTTTGTTATTTGAAGTTAATTATTTTGTGACTTTAAAATAAAACAGTGACATTGGATATTTCCCTTCTGCTCAAATGTTTGTGGTTTTAGAATGGTTGTTTGACAATAATATTTATTGCTTTAAGAGAGTGAATAAGAGTTTCAAACTCTGTTACATGTAATGCATTTGGTGAGGGTAATTAACCACCTACTGTTTTCTCTACACCAGAGGTTTTCTGTGGTTTACTTTATAGAAATAACGAGCTCTTGAGGTTTCATGTATCCTAACAGATTTCAAGTTTGATGTTTCTTTTCTGTGAGAAAGTAATTAGCTTAGTCGGAAATATAGGAGGAGTTATTTTTGAATTGGTCAGTTTCTATTAGTTGAGGGTAGAATTAGGGACAGCCTACAAGAGGGTTGAGAACCAATCGGAATTGGAGAAGTGAGATCAGCGGCATCTTACGTTTGGATTTGGGTGGAGTTTAAGATGAATCTGGGGAGTATATAAGCGGTGGATTGAGATTATGGAGGAGTTCTACTCTGTCTGTCGCCACTCTCTGCTTACAAGAGTGTCTTAAGTAGTTTACCGGTCTGGATAAGACCCCGGCGGGGTGAAGTCTTCTCTCACCCCAGCCTTAGGTGACCATCGCAGGACTTAGTCGATGAAGATCTCCGCCCGTCATAGTGGTGGAGATAGGATCCTTAGCAAGTGACTGAATCTTGTAATTCAATGGATCCCGGCAGCAGAGGTTGTATTCTTTACGGCAGAGACGAAGCCAAATGAGACAGGATGTGGGAACCAAGAACTGAAGTCTATTGCAGAATAACTTCTGACGTTGCAGAATAACTTCTGACGTTGCAGAATAACTTCTGACGTTGCAGAACAACTTCTGATGTTGCAGAGTAGACAGTCAATAAGCAGTAGGAGTCTGAAGCCAGAGTCACCATCATAGTACCATGATTTGCACGAGATGTCGTCCACGTCAATTAGCAAAGTTCCAGTGGAGGACTGCAACCGTTACCAACACACTAGTACCGTGGTTCCGAAGAGTTTCCAGCCAAACCTACTCCATTAGGAACTCAGTAACCCCCACCCGTTTTCCCTCAGTGATTGTGTCAGTGTTTAATTGTGAAAAAGTATACTCTCAACCTCCAAAGCTTGACCCATTTTGTAAGTTAAACTCCTCCATAGGTAGATATTTGATTAATTAAATTAAATGTACGATGTTTAGGTAGGATTTACTATTTCTCGAACCTTTTGTCTGATCTATTACTTAATTAGAGTACACCTAATTTAAAATATGACTGTGTTTTATTTAACCTTGTTATTTTGGTACGATATTTGATTGGATGCTATTTAATGAAGTGAAGATATTGATGATTATTATTGACAAGTAATGTAAACAGTAAATTAAACAAATTGATTATTCTTTCTAGGGAGAATCGTAACCCACGTAAATAAATGCCCGCTCGGCACTAATTAATAACCACGCTATCATGTGAATGAAAGAAGTTAAATACTGGAAATATTGAATATGAATATTGAAATAAAGAAATGCCTGCCCATATGGCAGAAAAAAGAAACACCCCCCCCCCCCTCAGGGACAAACCCCCGAACATACAAACCTACAAGTGATAACCACCAATCTGTACCTACTGGTGGTTATCACTACTTACCTATTACGTAGTATTTATCAGTACCTACATAGTTACCTACATTACTGTTTGTTAATACCTACCTAATTACCTACTGGTGTTTATCAATGCCTACCTAGTTACCTACATCTGCTTATCAATACCTAATTAGTTACCTTCTTGTGTTTAACATTGCCTATACCTAGTGGCCTACAACTGTATATAAATGCCAATCTAGGTCCTAGTTACCTACTAGTATTCATCAATACCTACTTAGTTACCTACAACTGTTTGTCAATGCCTACCTAGTTATCTACTAGTGTTTATCAATGCTTATCTAGTTACCTATAACTGTTTGACAATACCTTCCTACATACCTACCAGTACCAATACCTACCTACCAAGTATACCTACTGGCTACTAGGTAGTGTTTATCAATCCGTACCTACTTACCTACTACCTAGTATTATTCATCAATGCCTACCTAGATAGTAGATACCTACATCTGTTTATGAATACCTACCTAGTTATGATACGTAAATAAATCTTGAGATAGATATACCTTTTTGGTATAACTGTTTCCCGCGTTAAACAGACGAGGGACAGAGAGGGACATCCCGCGTTGGACAGACGTGGGACAGAGAGGGATATCCCGCGTGGGACAGAGAGGGACATCCCACGTGGGACAGACGTGGGACAGAGAGGGACATCCCACGTGGGACAGACGTGGGACAGAGAGGGACATCCCGCGTGGGACAGAGAGGGACATCCCGCGTTGGACAGACGTGGGACAGAGAGGGACATCCCGCGTGGGACAGACGTGGGACAGAGAGGGACATCCAGCGTGGGACAGAGAGGGACATCCCACGTGGGACAGACGTGGGACAGAGACGGATATCCCGCGTGGGACAGAGAGGGACATCCCACGTGGGACAGAGAGGGACATCCCGCGTGGGACAGAGAGGGATAACCCACGTGGGACAGACGTGGGACAGAGGAGGGACATCCCGCGTGGGACAGAGAGGGACATCCTGCGTGGGACAGAGAGGGACATCCCACGTGGGACAGACGTGGGACAGTGAGGGACATCCCGCGTGGGACAGAGAGGGACATCCCGCGTGGGAAAGACGTGGGATGTGAGTGGGATTTAAGACGTAGGACAGACGAGGGACATCCCGCTTGTGTAAGACGTGGGACGTGAGTGAGATTTCAGACGTTGGAAAGACGTGGGATTTCAGACGTCTGGAGACGTCTGAAATCCCCCGTCCCTCTCTGTCCCTCGCTAGCGAGGGATGTCCCCCTCTGTCCCACGCGGGACAGAGAGGATATGGTTAGCTGGGTATGGATGCATATTCGGGCGATTTGGGCTACGGTTACTTGGATGCGTATTCGAGCGATTTAGGCTACTGTTACTATGGATGCGTATTTGAGCGATTTAGGCTACGGTTACTATGGATGCGTATTCGAGTGATTTAGACTACGGTTACTATGGATGCGTATTCGAGTGATTTAGACTACGGTTACTATGGATGCGTATTCGAGTGATTTAGGCTACAATTACTATGGATGCGTATTCGAGTGATTTAGACTACGGTTACTATGGATGCGTATTCGAGTGATTTAGGCTACAGTTACTATGGATGCGTATTCGAGCTATTTAGGCTACGGTTACTTGGATGCGTATTTGAGCGATTTAGCCATTTAGGCTACGGTTACTATGGATGCGTATTCGAGCGATTTAGGCTACGGTTACTATGGATGCGTATTTGAGCAATTTAGGCTACGTTTACTATGAATGCGTATTTGAGCGATTTAGGCTACGGTTACTATGGATGCGTATTCGAGCGATTTAGGCTACGGTTACTATGGATGCGTATTTGAGCAATTTAGGCTACGTTTACTATGGATGCGTATTCGAGCGATTTAGGCTACGGTTACTATGGATGCGTATTTGAGCAATTTAGGCTACGTTTACTATGGATGCGTATTTGAGCGATTTAGGCTACGGTTACTTGGATGCGTATTTGAGCGATTTAGGCTACGGTTACTTGGATGCGTATTTGAGCGATTTAGCCATTTAGGCTACGGTTACTATGGATGCGTATTCGAGAGATTTAGGCTACGGTTACTATGGATGCGTATTAGAGTGATTTAGGCTACAGTTACTATGGATGCGTATTAGAGTGATTTAGGCTACAGTTACTATGGATGCGTATTAGAGTGATTTAGACTACGGTTACTATGGATGCGTATTCGAGTGATTTAGGCTACAATTACTATGGATGCGTATTAGAGTGATTTAGGCTACAGTTACTATGGATGCGTATTCGAGCTATTTAGGCTACGGCTACTTGGATGCGTATTTGAGCGATTTAGCCATTTAGGCTACGGTTACTATGGATGCGTATTCGAGCGATTTAGGCTACGGTTACTATATGGATGCGTATTTGAGGGATTTGAGCTACGGCTACTTTGGATGCGTATTCAAGCCATTTTTCGCACTGACGACTTCTGATGAAAATCCAACTCATACTTTCCAATGGGAGTGATTACAGTGGCAGCGATTTAGTCGTCAGAACAACTTCAGCGTTCAAACAAGTTTGATTGCGACAGCTTTCGGAAATTTTTGTGTATATTTGTAATTAATTCTTTTACTTTCGATTGCTATTACTGTTTACCTAAGCGTTTTGGAAATATATTTAATGCTATCAGGAATAATACAAATACTATTTAATCATATATAATATATATTTGTTTATATATAGGCTTGAATTGGTTGTTACTCTGTACAATTTTTATTTACAGTAAAATAGAATATTCTTGAATAGTTATAGTTATATAAAAAATATTCTCCTTATTTTTCTATTTAGGTATTTCAAAAATTTTGTGCAGTGAAAATAATAAGCAAAGTAACGCCGCGTAAATTATTTCAGAGGCACACAGGTAGGTGTTTAATTTCTCCCGAACATTACCTCGAAAAACATAGGTTAGACCCCAATATTAATTGGCAGAAACACACTGACGATCAGAAAATGCGTGCAGTGTAACCACTTGCACTGACGATGATTTCTGACGATATCGTCAGTGCGAAAATCGCTCGAATGCGCATCCACAGTAACCGTAGCCTAACCCGTTAAAAGTGTACTTTCCCGTTAAAATATAAACATGAGAATTAAATGATCATATCAATATAATCCCCTGTGAATCAGGGTTACATTTTTCATGTTAAAAATCATAAATTATATAGTTTTTCTCCTATGATCGTAATTGTGGAACTGTCCAATAATTTGTAACTTACCCCATTTATTTCGCACAATGAATAAATTATTACTCAATTTACATCAAAATATTTGAGTAGTTTGTATTCATGATACAGCTTGCAATAAAAAAATATAAATAAACAAATATTATTTGATGAATAAATAAATTAATGAAGACAGGAAGGAAATGATTAGGATAGATGTTCAGTGTTTTTCACATCTGATAACATGAATCATGTGCAGTATGCATATTTAAAGGTGATACATAATGATGTATGTTATTTACTTCCACCTCACATTAATGGGGGAATTGGGGTCAGATATCATATTAAATGAAATACATGAACGGGGGGGGGGTAATTTAACCCCCCCCCCCTCCATTAAGAAATGGAACTGAAATGGACAAGTAAATACTAATAGAGTTAAGTCGTTATTCAGTTTAATATTAAACTACAATGAATAATACATATAGTCTAAACAGTGGATTTACATTAAAATAATATTAAGCTCGTATTAAATATATTCACAAACATACAATTGAGGAATAATACATGTTATTTTCAAACATGCACACTTACCCATGACATGTTTTGTCTCCACGCCGTTCAGAATGTTGAGTTGGTGATCCCTCAGAGATGTACTGCTAATTACGACGGTACGTGTCTTAATTAGTTTACTCTTCAGAACATTCAGACTGCAGGTAGAGTCAATGCAGCCAAAGAACTTTACGATGTTGCACCTGAAAGAGAAAACTTATCAACTGCAGGTAATTTCAAGGTAAGATAGCGCAATTAATGGTACCAAAGATGTTCAGTTTGTTCTGTATGGTAAAACATTTCAATGAGGAGTTAGTAATAAATATTTATTATTATTTAAGTTATATTATTTAGTTTAGGGCTGACTTTATAATAATGTTTTCAGGAGAAGATATGCCGTGACAACTGTTTTTAATTAGATTCAATAACGCATTTCCCGTCTGTAGAAGTTAACGAATCATTTGTTTGAATTAATGTTCCATGTGATGATATTTGTAGCAGAACATCTTTTTTAACTTTTTATTGTACGAAATTAAATGAGTTGAACTCAAAAGCTGTGAGAGGGAAAATATTTAAATAACACACAGAAATAAATTACATTTCTCATGAATTTGGAGCATTGATTTATATTCTTCATTCCTTACTCTACACTCTACACTCTACACTCTACACTCTACACTCTACACTCTATTCTTTATTCTTTATTCTTTATTCTTTATTCCTTATTCCTTATTCCTTATTCTTTATTCCTTATTCTTTATTCTTTATTCCTTACTCCTTATTCCTTATTCCTTATTCTTTATTCTTTATTCTTTATTCTTTATTCTTTATTCTTTATTCTTTATTCTTTATTCTTTATTCTTTATTCTTTATTCTTTATTCTTTATTCTTTATTCTTTATTCTTTATTCTTTATTCATTATTCTTTATTCTTTATTCTTTATTCTTTATTCCTTATCCCTCAATCCTTATTCTTTATTCTACCATAAGTTATTATCATTTTAACTTATAAAGTAACATTTTGCTATAAAATATAATAACAGTAACGTGTTTTAATTTAGTAAATAAATTAGAATTAATTATTGCCCCTCAACCTGAAATATTAATGAACAAATTTACCTAATTATTCAATACGGTTTTTCATCACTTTATTCAATAGTTGCAGATGAATTAAATGAAATTAGTTGTAAATAACAATAAAATATTTAGCTACAGAAACTAAATAGAAATGGTGAAAGTTTTTCTTGGGGAGAAATTCCTTTGTTTTGAGGGGAGAAAAGGGCAGAAAATCGTAGAATTTTACTGATTGCACGACTGGAAATATTTTACGGGAATTCTTTTAACCGATCAGTCGGTAAAATAGGAAAATAGTTAAAGAATATGGAATGATTTTGATTATTCGTAGTTTATAAATTGTGGGAAGATTAATAATTTGAATGTATTCTCTATTTGCTGTTAGTACATTTTAATATTTTTATTCATTGGACACTTTCTAGAAGAATAAAATTAAAAAATGATAAATGAAGTTTATAGACAATTGTTGTGGAGAGAATGGAATTATTTCACACTAGTGTACTTTCCCGTTAAAAATAACGGGTTACAATAGTATTAATATTGGTGTAAATTACCCGTTAAAAGTGTACTTTCCCGTTGAAATAAAAACATGAGAATTAAATGATCGTATCAATATAATCCCATTTTTCATGTTAAAAATCATAAATTATATAGTTTTTCTCGTATGATCGAAATTGTGGAACTGTCCAATAATTCGTAACTTACCCTTTATACTTTGTCTCATATGATCGGCAATGTGTCACTGTCCAATAATTCGTAAATTACCCTATATACTTTGTCTCATATGATCGAAATTGTGGAACTGTCCAATAATTCGTAGCTTACCCCATTTATTTCGCACAATGAATAAATTATTACTCAATTTACTTCAAAATATTTGAGTAGTTTCTATTCATGATACAGCTTGCAATAAACAAATATAAATAAATAAATAAACAAAATTATATTATTTGATAATTAAATAAATTAATGAAGACAGGAAGGAAATGATTAGGATAGACTACCAAGCAATTAGGGTCATATTTTCATGCATTTTCTATATTCTGACAAACTAATATTAATCCACTAATGTACACTAATAGATAGAGAGACTTTAGTGAGTCTGTTGTCACATATCAAG
The DNA here is from genome assembly GCA_947561585.1 of Caprella mutica. Taxonomy (NCBI): domain Eukaryota; kingdom Metazoa; phylum Arthropoda; class Malacostraca; order Amphipoda; family Caprellidae; genus Caprella; species Caprella mutica. The sequence goes on from CANNZV010000261.1 coordinate 202,963, forward strand.
TTACTATCACTAATTTACCTCACTGATTGCAGGTCTTGGAAGATACCATCACTCAAAGGTTGGAAGTTACGATAGCTGTCCCAAAGCTGTATGTCAATTTCTTTGGTTTGATTCCCATCAACTCCACTCGAGTGGGCACTTGATTGCTGACTGTAGTTCAGGACTTTACTGAGTGATGTCAGGTGGTTTATCTTCGTAACTTCAAATTGAAGGAAGTGCCTCAATGCAGGTTCTTCTTGCTTGATAACAGTTTCACTGAAATCAGCTTCGCAGATCAAGTCAAGATGGTGGACATATTGAGACCTTTTGAAAGTTAGAGAAGAAAATTGCATTAACTATCTAATAACATAAATTTTATTATCTATAATTGATCTATTTCAACTTCTAAATCCTATTATAATTATATTTGCTCCTTCCTTAGTGCGTGAGTCCTTCCGTTACGCTTTCAGTAATTAGATACAAGCAAATTCGGTACGTATGGTACCACAAACTTAACATCTTTTTGTCTTTTATATTTTGTTCCCTTATTTTCATTGTGTGCCTGAATTTGCATTATATAACACTAACAATATACTTGTGTTGATATATTTTGATTATTTCTATTTCTCTTTGATATTTTATTTAAACTTTTGCCAGTTGTTTGGCATATATATTATACTTAATCCGATAATATTACTTTATTGATATTTATTAATAGCTATGTTTTATTTAATATTATATGGAGCTATAAAGGAACTATCTAGAAGTGTGATAATTAGTCACATAGAGTAAAGGAACTATCTAGCAGTGTGAGAATTAGTCATACAGAGTAAAGGAACTATCTAGCAGTGTGAGAATTAGTCATATAAAGTAAAGGAACTAACTAGCAGTGTGAGAATTAGTCACATAGAGTAAAGGAACTATCTAGCAGTGTGAGAATTAGTCATATAGAGTAAAGGAACTATCTAGCAGTGTGAGAATTAGTCATATAGAGTAAAGGAACTATCTAGCAGTGTGAGAATTAGTCAAACAGAGTAAAAGAACTATCTAGCAGTGTGAGAATTAGTCATATAGAGTAATGGAACTATCTAGCAGTGTGAGAATTAGTCATACAGAGTAAAGGAACTATCTAGCAGTGTGAGAATTAGTCATACAGAGTAAAAGAACTATCTAGTAGTGTGAGAATTAGTCATACAGAGTAAAGGAACTATCTAGCAGTGTGAGAATTAGTCATATAGAGTAAAGGAACTATCTAGCAGTGTGAGTATTAGTCATATAAAGTAAAGGAACTATCTAGCAGTGTGAGAATTAGTCATATAGAGTAAAGGAACTATCTAGCAGTGTGAGAATTAGTCATATAGAGTAAAGGAACTATCTAGCAGTGTGAGTATTAGTCATATAAAGTAAAGGAACTATCTAGCAGTGTGAGAATTAGTCATATAGAGTAAAGGAACTATCTAGCAGTGTGAGAATTAGTCATATAGAGTAAAGGAACTATCTAGCAGTGTGAGAATTAGTCATATAGAGTAAAGGAACTATCTAGCAGTGTGAGAATTAGTCAAACAGAGTAAAGGAACTATCTAGCAGTGTGAGAATTAGTCATATAGAGTAAAGGAACTATATAGCAGTGTGAGAATTAGTCATACAGAGTAAAGGAACTATCTAGCAGTGTGAGAATTAGTCATATAGAGTAAAGGAACTATCTAGCAGTGTGAGTATTAGTCATATAAAGTAAAGGAACTATCTAGCAGTGTGAAAATTAGTCATATAGAGTAAAGGAACTATCTAGCAGAGTGAGAATTAGTCATATAGAGTAAAGGAACTATCTAGCAGTGTGAGAATTAGTCATACAGAGTAAAGGAACTATCTAGCAGTGTGAGAATTAGTCATATAGAGTGAAGGAACTATCTAGCAGTGTGAGAATTAGTCATATCGAGTAAAGGAACTATCTAGCAGTGTGAGAATTAGTCATACAGAGTAAAGGGACTATCTAGCAGTGTGAGAATTAGTCATACAGAGTAAAGGAACTATCTAGCAGTGTGAGAATTGGTCATACAGAGTAAAGGAACTATCTAGCAGTGTGAGAATTAGTCACATAGAGTAAAGGAACTATCTAGCAGTGTGAGAATTAGTCATATCAAGTAAAAGAACTATCTAGCAGTGTGAGAATTAGTCATATAGAGTAAAGGAACTATCTAGCAGTGTGAGAATTAGTCATACAGAGTAAAGGAACTATCTAGCAGTGTGAGAATTAGTCATACAGAGTAAAAGAACTATCTAGCAGTGTGAGAATTAGTCATGCAGAGTAAAGGAACTATCTAGCAGTGTGAGAATTATTCATATAGAGTAAAGGAACTATCTAGCAGTGTGAGAATTAGTCATACAGAGTAAAGGAACTATCTAGCAGTGTGGGAATTGGTCATACAGAGTAAAGGAACTATCTAGCAGTGTGAGAATTAGTCACATAGAGTAAAGGAACTATCTGGCAGTGTGAGAATTAGTCATATAAAGTAAAGGAACTATCTAGCAGTGTGAGAATTAGTCATACAGAGTAAAGGAACTATCTAGCAGTGTGAGAATTAGTCATACAGAGTAAAGGAACTATCTAGCAGTGTGAGAATTAGTCATACAGAGTAAAGGAACTATCTAGCAGTGTGAGAATTAGTCATACAGAGTAAAGGAACTATCTAGCAGTGTGAGAATTAGTCATATCGAGTAAAGGAACTATCTAGCAGTGTGAGAATTAGTCATACAGAGTAAATGAACTATCTAGCAGTGTGAGAATTAGTCATACAGAGTAAAGGAACTATCTAGCAGTGTGAGAATTAGTCATATAGAGTAAAGGAACTATCTAGCAGTGTGAGAATTAGTCAAACAGAGTAAAGGAACTATCTAGCAGTGTGAGAATTAGTCATATAGAGTAAAGGAACTATCTAGCAGTGTGAGAATTAGTCATACAGAGTAAAGGAACTATCTAGCAGTGTGAGAATTAGTCATACAGAGTAAAAGAACTATCTAGCAGTGTGAGAATTAGTCATGCAGAGTAAAGGAACTATCTAGCAGTGTGAGAATTATTCATATAGAGTAAAGGAACTATCTAGCAGTGTGAGAATTAGTCATATAAAGTAAAGGAACTATCTAGCAGTGTGAGAATTAGTCATATAGAGTAAAGGAACTATCTAGCAGTGTGAGAATTAGTCATACAGAGTAAAGGAACTATCTAGCAGTGTGAGAATTAGTCATATCGAGTAAAGGAACTATCTAGCAGTGTGAGAATTAGTCATATAGAGTAAAAGAACTATCTATCAGTGTGGGAATTAGTCATATAGAGTAAAGGAACTATCTAGCAGTGTGAGAATTAGTCATATAGAGTAAAGAACTATCTAGCAGTGTGAGAATTAGTCATATAGAGTTAAGGAACTATCTAACAGTGTGAGAATTAGTCATACAGAGTAAAGGAACTATCTAGCAGTGTGAGAATTAGTCATATAGAGTTAAGGAACTATCTAGCAGTGTGAGAATTAGTCATACAGAGTAAAGGAACTATCTAGCAGTGTGAGAATTAGTCATATAGAGTTAAGGAACTATCTAGCAGTGTGAGAATTAGTCATACAGAGTAAAGGAACTATCTAGCAGTGTGAGAATTAGTCATGTAGAGTAAAGGAACTATCTAGCAGTGTGGGTTTTATCAAAACATTTTTTTTGATTCTCATCCCATGGAATTTCCAATTGTTTTTTCTAGTTCAAATTAATTGAAATCGTAATTAATGAAGAAAAAATTTATTATTAAATGAATGAGAAAAAATTATTTTATCAAAACTTCAAAATAAATTAATTTAGTTTGAATAAAGTTTATTCTATCTTTATTTTAATTCGAGTCATTTTCAAATTAATAAAAGTTAACATTCAAGAACATTTTCTCTAATTTTTATTTTTCCCCCAACAATTTTATAAAGATTCTTTTTTAAGTTTTATTTCGTTCAAAGAAAATTAATTAACGGGATAACTATAACGTTCTTCTGTAGATAATTGTTTGTTGCTATTAATGAGTCCAAATAAACACAAAAGATCAAATGTATTTAATTAATAGTTAGATGAAACATATTCATTAAATTCACAACAATCTTATTGGTAATATAATTTTATCCCGTAATAGTATTTTTCCGAAACATTTCTTATTCCACAGACACAACTTAGATTTCCACGATACCAATAATGACCTGTTCACAATAATAACCTCTGTTCAATCTTGAATATAACCGTAATTTAAGTAATTTTAATATTTTGTTTATGGAATTAGTCACTGTAGGTATAGAGAATATTTCCCTGTCACGCACCTAACACTCATTGATGTCTCCGTCATTGTAACACTGTGCTGAATCAGGTGCGTATACAAGGGGGGGGGCATTTGGGGCATATGACCCCCCCTTGAGGTCTGAACTTTTTAAAAATAAATCTACGGATTAATAAAAATATATGGATTAGTTCTCCAAATTGAAAAAATGTCAACTATTTGATTATTTTTAATTGCTTTTGACATGCTTGAACACTGTATTCTATCAAAATCGTCATTTTTAAATTGCGAAATGGGAGAAATTAAATTGCTTCAAGTTGTATTATGTATAAGCCATTTCGTCTATAGAGTGGATTTCTATCACCCTATTAATATTAGCATTGTTCTTCAATTTATAAATATTTTTGAATTTGAGAAGAAATGCATCGTCCTGTTCTCTGTAGTTTGCCAAAATACCTACTTCAACAGTACGCCGAAAATTCATGCTTTCTCAAGATAAATGGAAGGGTGGCTAATCTTACCACTTGAAAAAGTTCACAAGAGTTCGTGGTCTATTCAATGAAACTGGTTCTATTCACAATTAAAAGCAAATGAAAACAAAACCAAAAAACACAAACTGCGATTCAGGAGGTGAAGAGTTTCTTTGAAGAAACCACTAGTTTTTCTCTCAGAAAAGCTTTTCAGCAGATTTCATCCACATCAAGACCACGTGGTGGAGGATCGTCATACATTTATTTAGTTTCCGTTTTTATCGTTGAACTTCAGTTCGACCATTAACGAAAGCCACATAAATAGCAGTTTTGTGAGTGGATTATGCAGCAACCATCCAACATGGCCAATTGAATCGTTTGGACAGACGAGAAGTTAATTTGCCTCCATCAAAAACACATCGAAAAATACGGTTGAAAATCCTCGAAATATCTGGAAAACAAATGATAGGTATGATGCTAAGGCAATGATCTTCGTTGCAATTATTAATGGAATGGTTCCAATTGTTCAAGCATTCCTTAATGAATATGGCAACTTATTACCCGTTAATGTTTTTCAAAACTCTGATTGTTCCAGCACATTATTTGGCCCAGCCTGCACTTAGGTGGATGCAAGACCACATTGCACAAATGCAGCTCTAGAGTTTAAGGAAAAATTTCGAGGTCGAGTGATTAGCAGAAGTACGGAAATAAAATTCCTGGTCAGCTACAGTCCAGATCTCAACTCTTTGGACTTGTGCATATGGGCTGCTGTACAAACTCGAGTTTATAAGTTAATATATATAAAAAAAACAGATCCCAATGAGTCTCTTATACAATGTGCTCAAATCTCCGCTCAAAAATATAACAATAAGACTCTCAAGAAAGTATGCAAGAATGTTCTGAAGCGTGCATCGTTCTGTTTTCACATCGAAGGGGGTCATTTTCAACAACTTTTTTAGGACCTCAGGATATGTGCCTCATGTGATATAAAACAATAAATGTTTAATAATAATAAAAATCCTTTCTTTTCCTTCAAAGTGATGCATCTATAATGGTATTTGACTTATTTTTAAGTGCTTCTAATTCGCAATTAAAAAATTACGTTATCTGATGAAACACAGTGTAGCAGAATGGTTTTGATTATTTTTGCTGCAGCAATTAGAAGCACTTCAAATGCATCAACTGTCATCATAGATACACCACGCTGATGGAAAAGAAAGTATTATTTTTTAACATTTATTGTCCTATATATATGGCTATATCATATGTACTACATCTCCTGTGGCCCTACAGAAATTGTTGAAAATGACCTCCTCCAGCCTAAAGATAGAACGATCGAAGCAAACTTCGAAACATTCTTTCAAATTTCTTAGGGGTCTCCAGGTTATACCTTTCAGCGAAACTTTAAACACTTTGTATAAGAAACACAATGGAATATTCATTTTCATATATAAACTCGAGTTTGTGCAGCAGCCAAGAAGTGAAAATCTAAAGGGTTGAGATATTAATTGTGCAGGTGCTGGCCAGGAATTTTCCGTTCTTCTGCTAATGAATCGACCTCTAACCTTTTCAATGAGAAATTCTAGAACTGCATTTGTTCAATGTGGTGGAGCCTCAAAGCAGTACAATGATTTTTTTGTTACTATATTATAATATATTATATAGTGGCAATTTTCCTCAGTGGCAATTTTCCAGGTGGCAGTTTTCTCATAGTGGCAGTTTTCCCACAGTGACAGTTTTCCCACAGTGGCGATTTTCCTACAGTGGCAGTTTTCCCGGTGGCAATCTTTCCAGTGGCAATTTTCCGCGCACGAGTTTATATAACGATATTTTCTTGAAATATTTTCATAATAAGGCTTCGGAAATAATAATAATAATAAGGCTTAAAATTATTTAAGGAAATAAAATACTATATATATTTGGTATCTCGTATACCTGTTTTTATCTTTTATATTTTCTAATAAGTTCTAAATAGATCGCATGCCAAACCAGTAAAAAATGATGATCAGATCGCATAGCAAACTAGCACCAAATAATATGAAACACCATTAACCGATGACAAGTTGCCATCATCGTGAATGAATGCATGAATGATTATATCCATTAAATTAATAATGGCAACAAAGATAATATCTTAGCATCATACCTATCATTTTTTCCGTTGATATTTCATGGATTTTCATTAGTGTACCTGACGATCCTCCACAACAGAATTATAGTTTGTGATATCTTCCGAGAAACTGGGGGTTCTGGGGGTTTTTCATAGAAACCCTTCACCTCCTGAATCACTGTTTCTGTTCTTTTTGGTTTTGTTATCATTTCCTTGTGAATTGAACAAGTTTCATTGAATAGACCACGAACTCTTGGAAACTTTTTCAGGTGGTAAGATTTAGCCGCCCTTCCACTTGTCATGGAATGAAGCATGAATTTTCGACATACTGTTGAAGAAGGTGTTTTGGCAAACTACAGAGTACAGGAAGATGCATTTCTTCTCAAATTCAAAAATATTTTTAAGGTTTAAGAAAAATGCTAATATTAATAGGATAAAATCCATTCTATATACTTTATGAACATAATGACGTCCTCCAATTTCGCAATATAAAAATGACGCTTCTGACGGAACACAGTGTAAGCATGTTCAAAGCAATTAAAATAATCAAATAACTGACCAGTCTGAGGAATTATCCGTAGATTTTTTTTCAGAAACGTTAATTTTTTTGAAAAGTGCCCCCCCTTGACTGAATCCTAGATACGCCCCTGTGCTGAATAGTGTGTTGTAGGCTGCATTAATTACTAGTAACATTAATTCACGCCAAATTCAACTAATTATTGAACATTTCGTGTTCTCCAATCTCTGACTAAATCAAATCTTAATAAGCTAACTTGTTGTCGGTTTTTAGGACAGTGGGAGTATATGGCGGACAGTGATGTTTAGTGTCAGGCACCGGGAACTGGAATATTAGGGAATTAAACAGTAGCTGTTCTAATTAACATTCTTCGCATTTAAACTTTACCAAAGTTCTCCTATTTATCGTTTGTACGTCTGTGTGTGCTATTGGTTGTTTATATTATTTGCTTTATTCAGATAGCTGAGTAATTTCTAGTTGTCACAGCCATAATGTTTCACAAACGTACTAATCTAATATTTCATTGAATCCCGCAAATTAAATTTCCTCTCCAAAGTCGATTACCTGCTAATACTTGTCCACTAAAGCGGCGTTTACACTATCAGTTTTGACTGTGGACGTGACTGTCAATTACACCTCTCCACCCCCACTCCACCCTCGTAGTTTCGGTGACTGACGTTCAGACTATAAAGAGTTGGTCAGTGTTGCTGAACGACACACATTGGCTTTAGTCACCAGAGAAACCTTTATATTATACTTGATATTTGTTTATATTGTTTATTTGTTAATATTTAAATTGTACTACAGCAAATTCATTCAGTCATCACAATGTAACTTAATGAAATAGCATATGTAAATCAAAATTGATCTTGATTATCATTGTTCAATGTTCATCTTAAAATTCTATATCAATATCAATAATTAGAAATAATTCAATGCGTTCCAGTTACATTATTATATATTTACTAGGAAATTATTGCGAAATGTTTCTCGTTCATCCTATTTTATTTAAATTAGCTATGATCTCTTTCAATGAAATTTTCATTATTATTCATTTTCATAAAAATAAAAACTGTCATTAATACACATTGGTTCATCATATTTAAATTATGAAAAAGTCTTAATAAAATGAGGACTACTGTCGCAGATTAGCTTTCATCATCGCACACCTTGTGTGACTGACAATCACTCAACTCGTCAACCTATGCCTAGCATTGACAGATTTCATAGCGTGAATGACATGAAGAGAGCAAAAGAGAGCAACTTTTGTGGTGGGGAGGGAGAGAATGTTGTGATTGACACTCACGTCCACAGTCAAAACTGATAGTGTAAACGCCGCTTTACTTGCTAACTTTATTTTTCCGTCATGCAAAAAACCTATGGGGTAAATGTTACATTACCGTTCTATTCTGAATTAGCGATCGTGAATCTTAGAGTAGTTTTTTTTGGCAAACCATCAATAATTAATTAATCTTTTTAACAAAAGGACTTTTTAAGAAGAAGACTTTTTGTTAAAAAGTCTTTTGTTAATTAATCTTGTAAAATAATCTTATTCATCATTAATACGTTACCCCATTATTTAATTAATTTATTCAAACTTAATGTTGTTATAATTTTCGTTTTTCCGAAAACTGTTTCTGTTTCGAGGTTAGGAGCGTGAGTGAAGAATAAAGATACCAAGACAGCTACAATTCATTTACCTCGTTAACTGTTAAGATACCCTTACGTACAAATAATAGTGAGAAATAACATTGTGAAGGATGTTATTCAGACATGCTAGTGTGTTGATTTACATCAGTAGCTAATATTTGAATACAGTCGTACATGCATGGGTAATAAATATTTGTAATATCCTAATTATATATAGATATTAAGGACTGAATGTTCTAATAGTGAATACTTCTCAGATTTATCTTCCTTATCAAAATAGTGTGTTTTTATCGACATATAGTTAGTTAAATGTCTAGATAGAGTATGTTCTTACTTTGATAGTTCTAGATCATAGCAAATTATTTCCCCATCGCTGTGATTGCCTCTGCAAGCATTGCAGTACTCATTGCTTCCAGAACTGAAATAGAATAAAGTTTAACAGTAATAAACGATCATAAATAGGTTAAATTAGTAATTAATAATTGATTTCGCTATTTTAATAAAATAAATTTTAATATGAATGGGATATTGTTCAGAATATCATAACAGTTATTGTTTTACCTAAATAAATGATCATTATTTACATTTATTTATTGAAACATAACTACCGATATCTAATTTCCATATAATTCATTCTATCTATTCAACACACTGACCTGAGTTTGACTGCCCTGGTAACTCCCTCATTCACAGTTGTGAAATTCTTGTCGCTTAACTTATCCACCAACTGTTTGGCTTCAGAAACAGAGAGAGAACATCTCGCTAGATACAGACACCAGAATCTGTAACGTAGAAACACCAAACACAGTACTTACCATTATTACTGGAAGTAACAAGCGTCATGCAATTGAAATGATATTGACAATGAGTTATTAGATATTTCACACCGCAATGATCAGTACGTACTATAAAGTCTGATAGTTAATGAATATATTATATACCTCATATTGAGTAATTATATATTATATCGAGTTATTATATATCATATCGAGTTATTATATATCATATCGAGTTATTATATATCATATCGAGTTATTTTATATCATATCGAGTTATGATTATCATATCGAGTTATGATACATCATATCGAGTTATGATTATTATATCGAGTTATGATTATCATATCGAGTTATGATACATCATATCGAGTTATGATTATCATTCGAGTTATGATATATCATATCGAGTTATTATGTATCATATCGAGTTATGATATATCATATCGAATTATGATATATCATATCCAGTTATGATAAATCGTATCGAGTAATGATGAATCATATCGATATATGATATATCATATCCAGTTATGATATATCATATCCAGTTATGATATATCATATCCAGTTATGATATATCATATCGAGTTATGATATATCATTTCCAGTTATTATAAATCATATCAAGTTATGATATACATATCGAGTTATGATATATCATATCGAGTTATGATATATGATATCCAGTTATGATATATCATATCCAGTTATGATATATCATATCCAGTTATTATATATCATATCCAGTTATGATATATCATATCCAGTTATGATATATCATATCCAGTTATTATAAATCATATCAAGTTATGATATATCATATCGAGTTATGATATATCATATCGAGTTATGATATATCATATCGAGTTATGATATATCATATCCAGTTATGATATATCATATCCAGTTATGATATATCATATCCAGTTATGATATATCATATCCATATTCCACTCCACATTTCAACACAAATTCATGGAATTATAAAAATTGCAACATATATATTGCTTTAGAAATATATCCATATATGCTTCTGATATATACAAATATTAATTATTTAAGATCATTAAATGAATTTACCAATAAATATCTTTTCTTGGTAAGGCTTCATATTGGTTTTCACATTGATTTGTCATGTTGATATGTCAATAGATGAAATACTATGGTTCATTATAGTTTTTATCACTCACGTTCTGGAGTCCTCTGCAGAGTCTGTTGGCGCTAAGTTGCATATCATTGTGAAGACATTCTCTTGAGAGTGTGGTGGGATGTCTGTGATATGGAGAGATGGAGGTGAACCATCTCTGCTACGGGGCAAAGGATTCTTTTCACCAGGAGTGAAATTAGCGCAGAACTTGAAGGTGAACCCTGTTGAAAGGATAAAATAGGGGATTATTGTATATTTACGTCATCTCGTAATTGATTTGGAATTATAAAACTATTTATTTCATGAATTAAACAGATAGGAAATGATATTTTGTATGGAAAATTTTCTATTTCCTTATTTTTCCTCATTTTTAATCACAGAATAAGTTAAAATAAATTTTAAAAGTAGACTTATAAATAAACAACGTTAAATAATTATTTATTTTAATCCTTATGTTTATGTTATCTTCTTCAAAATACAAATATATTTTTAATGGAATGTTATATTTATATGTAGAACATATGTATAATTGAAAGTAATTGATATAATGAGTTATGTTTATATCATTCAAATTAAAATACCTTTCAAATTATTAGTTTGACCTGTGTGGGTCTAATTGACTTATAAGACCAGTGTAAGAAATAACAGTCAAATTGACTCGCTTAGATAGTCCCTTTGACTCGATGTTTTTCTCCAGTGTAACATCCGTTCTAACTGCTAAGTTCTTTTACCAACTCATTTCAAGTCACTTGAGTATTATTTGTAGCAGTTCTTGTCAAATACTCAGTACACCATTAGTTATTTTGTAGCAGTTCTTGTCAAATACTCAGTACACCATTAGTTATTTTGTAGCAGTTCTTGTGCAAAATAATGGTTAGATTATATACCTAAAAGTTAAAATGGTAAGTCACATAAATATAATAACATGAATTATTAATAAGATTGAAATTCTTAATAAGATTGAAATTCTTAATAAGATTAAAATTCTTAATAAGATTAAAATTCTTAATGAGATTAAAATTCTTAATGAGATTAAAATTCTTAATAAGATTGAAATTCTTAATAAGATTGAAATTCTTAATACGATTTTAACATTTAAATCACTTATTTTTTGAGCAAAAGCACTTTCTGAAATTATGGTTTTGATCTAAAAAGTTATTTAATATACTGTTATTTTCGTTTTCTTTATTTGTTAAATGGCAAAAACTTTAAAGGCTTATTGCATATTATCACCAAGAATTAATATGATTTTAATTCTTAATAAGATTAAAATTCTTAATAAGATTAAAATTCTTAATAAGATTAAAATTCTTAATAAGATTAAAATTCTTAATAAGATTAAAATTCTTAATAAGATTAAAATTCTTAATGAGATTAAAATTCTTAATAAGATTGAAATTCTTAATACGATTTTAATTCTTAATAAGATTAAAATTCTTAATAAGATCAAAATTCTTAATGAGATTAAAATTCTTAATAAGATTAAAATTCTTATTAAGATTAAAATTCTTAATGAGATTAAAATTCTTAATGAGATTAAAATTCTTAATAAGATTGAAATTCTTAATAAGATTAAAATTCTTAATAAGATTAAAATTCTTAATATGATTAAAATTCTTAATAAGATTAAAATTCTTAATGAGATTAAAATTCTTAATAAGATTGAAATTCTTAATAAGATTGAAATTCTTAATGAGATTAAAATTCTTAATAAGATTAAAATTCTTAATGAGATTAAAATTCTTAATGAGATTAAAATTCTTAATAAGATTAAAATTCTTAATAAGATTAAAATTCTTAATGAGATTAAAATTCTTAATAAGATTGAAATTCTTAATAAGATTAAAATTCTTAAGAAGATTAAAATTCTTAATATGATTAAAATTCTTAATAAGATTAAAATTCTTAATGAGATTAAAATTCTTAATAAGATTGAAATTCTTAATAAGATTGAAATTCTTAATAAGATTAAAATTCTTGATAAGATTAAAATTCTTAATAAGATTAAAATTCTTAATAAGATTAGAATTCTTAATAAGATTAAAATTCTTAATATGATTAAAATTCTTAATAAGATTAAAATTCTTAATATGATTAAAATTCTTAATAAGATTAAAATTCTTAATGAGATTTTAATTCTTAATAAGATTAAAATTCTTAATAAGATTAAAATTCTTAATAAGATTAAAATTCTTAATAAGATTAAAATTCTTAATAAGATTAAAATTCTTAATAAGATTAAAATTCTTAATAAGATTAGAATTCTTAATAAGATTAAAATTCTTAATAAGATTAAAATTCTTAATAAGATTAAAATTCTTAATAAGATTAAAATTCTTAATATGATTAAAATTCTTAATAAGATTAAAATTCTTAATGAGATTTTAATTCTTAATAAGATTCAAATTCTTAATAAGATTAAAATTCTTAATAAGATTAGAATTCTTAATAAGATTAAAATTCTTAATATGATTAAAATTCTTAATAAGATTAAAATTCCTAATAAAATTGAAATTCTTTATAAGATTATAATTCTTAATAAGATTAAAATTCTTACTAAGATGTAAAATACCTTCAGATTAACGTCTTATGTAACAATTTAATTATGCGCCATGAATACGTCTAATACTTGTAGATTTATAATTGTTCGTGTAAAATGTTATTTGAAATCAATAATCATATTACACTCATCATGTATGTTAAAAACATAATGGAAAATATCAATTATAAAGGAAAATATCAATTATAATGAAAAATTCCAATTATAATGGAAAATTTCAATTATAACAGAAAATTTCCATTAAAATTTCCATTATAATGGAATTATTTCAGAGCGGAATTCCTTCAGATGGTAAAATATGAATATTGACCCACCTATCGAATATGTAATAGCTGTAAATTAGTAACGTGGACATAATTAATTTGACTAAAATCATTAAAATATGATTATATTATAATGCCTAATATTTAATTCAGTCTGGAGAAAACTATAAAATCAAAGTGTGAAATAACAGATAATAATATCAACTGTAACAAAATTGTACTAATTAAATGTGTACTGTGTACATAGCATTATTCATCTTACAGTAATTTTGTTAGGTATGGTTATATCGAGTAATCATTTATAGTTTAAATTATTCTCCACATTAACTTCCAATTCAGCCTCAATATTGTTTTAGTGCATAGACACATTCATAGAACTCACTTGTGCTGAAAGTTTTTCCATCCAATATCTTCATCTTGTGACTAATTGCAGAGGGACAGCTGATGTAGAGGTAACAGTTACTGGCTAATTTACTGAGAAGAACACCGAGACTGAAATCAGTAACCAGACAGCCACGGAACAATGTGATGGTGCAACTGAAACGAATGAAATAACTTAACATTCGTAAACAAATGAGAAACAAATAATAGAAAACTAATTAACTGGGGTCTTTCCCAGAAAAGCGGCGAAAAATATTTAGTAATATCAGGGTGGGGCGTAAGTTTGGAAGCAAATGAAAGTGCATATTATAATCCAACGAAAAATATATTTAATAATTTACAGTTATGTATTATTACATAAGGGTTTTAAGAATTCAAAAATCATAAATTTATTCAAAATTTCCCCCCTTGTTTTTAATAACAGCCTCAAATCTCCTCCGAACTCCTCCTACTGCGGCACGCAACTGTTATTGTGAAATTTCCTTCCAAGATCTCTGGAGCGAACGCTTTAAATCATCCACACTGCGATGGAATTTACCACAGGCCTTTGATTCAAGAATGGACCATACCGAAAAGTCCATAGGATTAACATCTGGGGAGCAGGGAGGCCACATTTCTTTGGACCAAAACCGTGGAAGATGGTCATGGCACCAGTTTTGAGTGACATTTGCAGTATGTGAAGTCGCGCCGTCTTGCTGAAATGTCCATAGAGTGTCATTACCGAAGTGATCCTTAGCTGACTCCAACATTGGCGTCAAAATATTCTCAATATAACATTTAGCATTGATTTTGGCACCTTGTTCCACAAAAATTAAAGGAGATCTCCAAGTTTCTGAAACGGCGGCCCAGACCATTACTGAAGCAGGTTTCATGGTTCTGTGGACAGTTTTTTGGTTGAATGGGATGTCTTTTGCACTTTTACCAATTATTCTGTCATTCCTCCGGTTGTGAGCCATTTCCACTGTGAAAATTTTTTCGTAAGACTAAACAATTTCACCAGCCGTGCCAGACTTCAATTCTCTCAGAAGTGCTTTGCTTCTCTCCAATCTCTTTTTCTTTACAGCTTCTGCCAGATCTGACTCTTTTGGAGGGTGAAAGAGGACATCTTTAGGTCTTCTTTGACAACTCTTCTCATTGTTCTGGGACTCACATTAGCTGTTTTGGCTAACAATCGTATTGACCTTTTCGGGTTCCTCCTGATCTTCTCTCGGGCACATTTTATCAATTGTTTGGTGCGTTGTGAGCGTGGTCTACCAATTCTTGGACGATCAGTCAAGTCTCCTCTCTCATTAAAACGCTTCACACACTTCCAAACAGTCGATCTCACTATTGAGAGACGGAATCTGACTTCCCGGCACGGTGTAGAGCAATAATGGCTTCTCTTTTATCTGACATTTTTGAATTGACTAAATTTTTGTAAAAAATAACACTGCCACGTCATAATGTAGTGTCTCTACTACAGTTCAAACCCTATCACCTACTTAGGAACTTATTTTTAAGAATTATATTAATGTTTGAAAAATTGCTTCCAAACTTACGCCCCACCCTGTATTTACATTAAATGTGTATCATAGTTACCGAGTTAATAAAATTAAATGAAAATTAGATCATTGAGATTTATTAATGATAACCAATATGATAATGATAACTAATATGATAATGATAACCAATATGATAATGATAACCAAAATGATAATGATAACCAATATGATAATGATAACCAAAATGATAATGATAACCAAAATGATAATGATAACCAATATGATAATGATATCCAATATGATAATGATAACCAATATGATAATGATAACCAAAATGATAATGATAACCAAAATGATAATGTTAACCAATATGATAATGATAACCAATATGATAATGATAACCAATATGATAAAGATAACCAAAATGATAATGATAACCAAAATGATAATGTTAACCAATATGATAATGATAACCAATATGATAATGATAACCAATATGATAATGATAACCAATATGATAATGATAACCAATATGATAATGATAACCAATATGATAATGATAACCAATATGATAATGATAACCAATATGATAATGATAACCAATACGTATTACAGGTAATTCCTGTTAAATATTGTGTCCAATAAATTAATAATTAATGATATTAAATATAAATATATTACTAAATATTTTGCTCCGCTATTCTGGGAAAGACCCATTAACTGTTTTAGTAGCTCTTCATTAGAGGTATATTGAATCCTGATGCTTATTGTTTAATTTATCAAGAATATTAAGTAGATTCACTTCCAATTATTGATATATAGCTGATTTACATTTATTTGTGAAATAAAAATATCCAGAACAAATTGTTTTACAACTAACTAAATTAATTGAGATGAGTAATAACGAAATTCTTATTGTTTGGGAATATAAATTAGAGGTTTACCCTGAATGAATAGAAGCTGGGAATAATAAACATTGAAATATAATTTGAAGTAATAATAATTAAGGTCACCAACGTACTTGATTTTCTTCAATTTCTTAAAGAGGTCATCGTCCGTAACTTTGAACTCGTCATGACTTTTTCTCATGTTCAGCGCCATGGATTTCGTCTGGCCAATGTTCAGGTGGTTGGTTCCCTTTGTCGCACTGGTTTGAGCGTGATAGAGTGTTTCCACTAGGGATTTCACCCCCTTGTCATCTTCCACGTTGAAGCTTGGATGAGAAGCTACTGCTGCTGACATCATTTTGATAATGACATTGTCATGTTCTGTGTCTGACACTAAGTCTAAGCAGTATGGATAATCTGGCTTAACATCCTTAGCCATAATCTCTGACATCGTATCTGCAATCTTGAATGTTTCTCCAGTAGAATGAAGTCTCAGTATGAGGAAGCGAAACACATTCAGATATCTGTCGATGGGAGAAGAAAGATTTTAAATACGGTGCCTTAGTAGAAAATGATGAAGAAATAATAACAATGAAATGATAATACTAAGACTATGGTAAGAATATTCAAAAGATTGGCGGTGTTCTTTTACTTCTATATTTAAGAATTGATATTTTATTTACTTTAATTTATACACATTTCGAATTTCTTGAAAAATCAATTTATTACAAATATTAATCATTTAAATAATCAATTGAAATATTCCTTTTATACAATTTAATCAAATTTTGATTATAACAAAAACTCATCATATTTTTCCCAGTTATTATCATTTCAATTGGTGTTCAAATTTCAATGAAAAATTATAGTATTTACAAATACTATAATCTCAAATATATTTCTATTGATACTGAAATTATGTTTTAGACTTTAAAAAAAATGTTTTTCCATTTTAGGTCGATTAAGTCAGGACAAATTCTATTTCAAAATTCTCTTTTGACTGAACATAATATACATTATACAGGTAAGGTTTAATATCATTGAAAGTAATTATTCGATTATACTAAATGCTAATCACGATAATGAATATCTTATAATAACAACTTAAACATATACTAGACTTACCCTTCCATTTTGTTCTCCAACGAATGAGGCGAAAGATCCAGAAATCCGACAAATTGTTGCTTCGAAACAGCAGTAACATTAACGCTGTCCAGACTACTTTGTACAGCGAGTGAGGCGAAGAATTCATGGATGGAGAGATGGAAGAAAGAGTACGTTTTGGATATTAGGGAACACTCTGAAATTTCTGGTATCAGAACGTTCTCCAATAGATTGTCCATATCTCTGACACTAGGACATGCTCTTTTGCAGGACTTTTTCAATAGTTCATATTGTTTTGCATTGAAGACTGTTTTCCCGAGTCCTATGAGTTGAAGACTGTGTTCACAAATGATGTCCATGATAATTTGTGCTGAATCAGAGGCTCCATCATTATATAGTTTCTGTGATAATCCCTTCAAAATCTGTTTGTAGATTCCACTGAATATATCTACTTCATTTGTCAACTGCATTTCATTTCCAGGTGTTCTGTAGAGCGTACAGAAGAATGCCAGAAGTAATGGAGTGTTGAAAACTCCCCTGACCTTCTGGTTGAGATTTTGGAACTTTTCAACAATCTCCTCTTCATTCACATCGGGAAGTTGCGCTGCGTAGCTCCTAATTAGCTCAGTTTGATCATTCTGATCAGTCATTTTCTGGAGAGACATTACGTCATACTCCAGTCCTCGGTCGCTTAGATCTGTCTTCAGTTCATTTGCTGCTTTAATTCTGCTTGATATCACACATGAAGCATTTTCATTCTTGCTGCAGAATTCGATAGCCGAGTTAGTGAGTTTTCTTGATTGTTCATTTGCCTCATCGAATCCATCTATGAGGAAAAGGACTCCGTCAATCAGACGAAGTGAGTCCAGAACTTCGTCCTTATCGTAGTGAGCAAAGGCTTTGGGCAATAAAGCTTTGCAATATTCCCCTAAATGAGGATATTGATCAGTTTGGCATTTTATAAGGAATGCTAACTTGAACTGATTAGAGCTGCAGAAGCTCAATTGTTCTTCACGTATTACTGCCCTATACACTCTCTTCATTAGGGTAGATTTGCCAGAACCTGCAGTAGCCTCAACAATTGTGAAATCTTTGGATGTTTTTGAAAGGAATGAATGCCATTCAATTCTTTCCATATTCCTAGATGGAATGGTTAGTTTGACATTTTGGAAGACTTCGTTCAGTTCAATTTTCACTGCGGTATTTCCGGGCAAAGATATCGTCTGTTTATCTAGTTTGTCTTTCATCTCCTCAATGCATTCTGAGAGTATGAAATCCTTTAGAAATCTTACTCTGGATTCTCTATCATATGTGATCTTTTGAATTATCGATTCGAATTTGTCATCAGCTCTATTGGTCATCTGATCAATTTCGACTTGATTTGTGATACCATAGAGATTACAAGCTGCAATTAGACACCTTCGTGTTAAATCCTTGAGATTTTTGATGAAATTCCTGTCGCTGAGTTTTTCTGCCTCGTGGCTCACATCATTTCTCATCTTTTTGATTTCTCTCAAATGCCATTCGACTGAGTTTGGGTCGTTCAGTCGCCTTTCCTGTTCTGCTGAACCGGGCTTTGCTACTTTGTCACTGCAAATCATCGGTAATATCTCGTTCAGGAAAGTAACGTCAAAAGTTTTACAAGATCTCTCTTGAAGTTTCCTCAGATTTTTTTCCCGCCATTTTCTCTCTGCAGTTTGGTTTTTAAAGAAATCTGATATACCGACACTGTCGAAATGTTCTCCGAGTGTTTGGTTGGATTCATTTTTCCACACGATTCCAATAATCTCTTGGAATCCAATGATGCTACAGTGCATATTCGCAATACTGTTTCTCAGTATATACGGAAGATCATCTCTCGTTGGAGGCTCAGCCATGGTCGTTAAAATGGTCTGCGTGAAAAAAAAAATTCAATTAGGCATAATTTTTTTTTCTTTTATTCCTAATTGTCTATATAAAATCATAGCCATTTAACCATTGGCTATTTCGGCTCTGATTTGAACCGGAGAAAGGGCGATAATAACCCCCTCTCTAATTTACAGACTACAAATAAATTCTTATGTTTCTTTGTTACTATGTTTCCTTGTTACTATGTTTCTTAGTTACTATGTTTCTTTGTTACTATGTTTCTTAGTTACTATGTTTCTTTGTTACTATGTTTCTTTGTTACTATGTTTCTTTGTTACTATGTTTCTTTGTTACAATGTTTCTTTGTTACTATGTTTCTTTGTTACTATGTTTCTTTGTTACTATGTTTCTTTGTTACTATGTTTCTTTGTTACTATGTTTCTTTGTTACTATGTTTCTTTGTTACTATGTTTCTTTGTTACTATGTTTCTTTGTTACTATGTTTCTTTGTTACTATGTTTCTTTGTTACTTTGTTTCTCTGTAATTATTGTACACTTAATAAAATACCACCTCCAATCATTGTATATAGCAGGAAAAACATATACGGGGTTCGGGTATATATATACATATATTGTATGTTTAATCAGTAATGAACTACAAAAGTGTCAATAAGGATTAAATAATATAGGTAAATAGGGATTAAAAATCAGGGAGGCTCGTGACCGGGAGGGAGGAGGGGCTCACGACCAGGGAGGCTCTTGACCGAGGGGGGGCTCATGACTGGGGGGAGGGTTCTCTTGACCGTGGGGGCTTATGAGCTACACCTGCATTTCTACCCAACTGTATTTCTAAACGAATAGGAAGTATCTCAAACGGTGTACCTCTGTGTGTTCTCACCCAACTACACCGCTTGCATAAAAGCAGTATTCTGTTGCGGTAAAGTAGTGTATGTTGTTCCACATCTTCACCTCTCACTGATTCAGTCAATGATTTTTAGGTAAAGTTGTGTTTGTAGTTACCTAACTTGTCCTCTCAATAATCTGCAGTCTTTTGTCGGGGGGAGGGGGGGGGAATGAAAGGATAAAAAAAATCCTTTTTTTCATTGATTAGGAGGTGAATTTGGGTATGTAAATATAGATTCCAAACTATTCTGGAATACTACATTTATTAAAAAAATATATTTTTCTTACTGTCATTAGTTACGTATGCTTATCATAAAGTAATTTAAATCACGAGCACAAAACAATTACTACCTTTTGTTACTCATTCATGAATAGCGAAATACACACACTATTAATTTTCATTTATATTTATCAAACTATCATTATTTTAATAAAATATATTCACTCGTTTACCTACCTACTGATAGTGCAGCAATAATACTATTTTGATATATTTACTAAAACTAGGTTCTGGATGTATTCAACTTTTTATAGCTAGCTACTGATTTAGCAACCAATAATTTCCTGATTATTTTTCAGTAGGTATATATATATTTTCAATCTACCTAATCATTGATCTGATAATAATAACGAGTTGCATGTACTGATAATTTAGAAATAAACTAATAAAAATAATATAAATAAAATGAATCAGTTATAGTAATTATAATATTGTTAGTGCATAGTGACAATGACATTAGCCATCTTATGATGCATTGAAATGTTTATTATTGTAAACCTAGGTATCTGAGAAAACTAGGTTTCAAAATTTTACAAATGTATTGCAAAGAAAAAGTGATTAAAATGTATGGTAATGTTAGCATAATAATACCCAATAATAAATAAAAATACTGCAATATTATAATGTTATTTACGTATCGACTAATATCAGGTATTTATTATACATTAACAATATAAATATTCTCAGTAGACAATATAAGGGAGGGGAAGGGGTTGACAACATATAAGGGAAAAAGGTGATAGGTACACTGAGAAAACAAATCTGTAATCTAGGTATGTACTAATATTTTTTTGTTAACTGCTAATTTATTTATAACAAAATAGTATATAACAAATGCTATTCGTGTCTAGTTTTAATTCAGTTAAATTTATTTTCTCATTTTCGAAATAAAAATTTAAAAAAATATTAGTCAGGTGGTATGAAAAATAAAAAAATAGTGTATTTAATGGTTCAAAAACGTAATTTTTCGTTATTTTTTGAACAGTAATTTGTTTAATTCTTTTAAATTTCTTCTACTACGACATTATCATGTTATACATTATATGGTCCTTTAATAATTTAAGTACAATTTCTTTTCTGAAGGTTTACAAAATTTAAAATAGCGAAACAATATTGTTAAGTTCAGTTTCTTTAAAGACAATATTTTACCATTAAAGATAAAAAATGAAAAGCAAGAATAAACGCAGCCCCGGCAGCTGATCCGGCATCAACCGCGGAATCATCATTGCACTTCCTAGTCAGAGTCTTTCCTTTCATGTGAGGATTACAGTAATGCCATCTGAGCATTTACTATCCCCCTGTCAAGTGCAGAAGGCTCAAGAACTTGAAATTGCGCTTCTAATGGTACCAAATTTGTCTTTTTTCAAATTATGTCCGGGTTGAACCCTAACTTGACTACACTATTACCGGCTACCCCGATTACAATATATAAAAACAAACAATATAGTTTGAGGTGTGTCTCGGCAAATGTGTCACCACATGTGCTCTTCCTAGTCAGAGTCTTTCCTTTCATGTTTTCTGGTGCAGTGGAAACGCACCAGATTCGTTTTTCAGTGTTTTTTGCAGTATATGCAGTGTTTTAAACTTCAATTGGCATTACAGATTAATAAAAAAATGTTAGGGATATAGGCTATGCAAGTGAATGATTCTTCTGAGTTTGCTATTTCAAATAGGTAATTTGCTATTTCAAATAGGTAATTTGCTATTTCAAATAGGTAATTTGCTATTTCAAATAGGTAGTTTGCTATTTCAAATAGGTAGTTTGCTATTTCAAATAGGTAATTTGCTATTTCAAATAGGTAATTTGCTATTTCAAATAGGTAATTTGCTATTTCAAATAGGTAGTTTGTTATTTCAAATAGGTAATTTGCTATTTCAAATAGGTAATTTGCTATTTCAAATAGGTAGTTTGCTATTACAAATAGGTAGTTTGCTATTACAAATAGGTAATTTGCTATTTCAAATAGGTAATTTGCTATTTCAAATAGGTGATTTGCTATTTCAAATAGGTAATTTGCTATTTCAAATAGGTAATTTGCTATTTCAAATAGGTAGTTTGCTATTACAAATAGGTAATTTGCTATTTCAAATAGGTAGTTTGCTATTTCAAATAGGTAATTTGCTATTTCAAATAGGTAATTTGCTATTTCAAATAGGTAATTTGCTATTTCAAATAGGTAGTTTGCTATTACAAATAGGTAATTTGCTATTTCAAGTAGGTAGTTTGTTATTTCAAATAGGTAGTTTGCTATTTCAAATAGGTAATTTGCTATTTCAAATAGGTAGTTTGCTATTACAAATAGGTAGTTTGCTATTTCAAATAGGTAATTTGCTATTTCAAATAGGTAGTTTGCTATTACAAATAGGTAGTTTGCTATTTCAAATAGGTAATTTGCTATTTCAAATAGGTAGTTTGCTATTACAAATAGGTAGTTTGCTATTTCAAATAGGTAATTTGCTATTACCTAGCTATTTGAGTTTTGTTTATCTGTCGCAAGAATTCTGCTGTTATTCTAAAATAATAAATTTACAACACTATTCAGTTATGGGTAAATATTGACTGAAAAAATCTGAAGTACGCACACAGCTCTATAAAATTAGTTAATAATTGTTTTAATTATTCTATAAGCTCATTTGTAGAGCAATTTAAAAGCTAACTTTTAGCTTTTTATAAAAAAAACTAACTTACAGCTTTTATAAAAAGTTAACTTTAAGCTTTTATAAAAGCTAACTTTTTATAAAAGCTAAATTTTTATAAAAGCTATCTTTTTATAAAAAGCTAACTTTAAGCTTTTATATAAGCTAACTTTTTATAAAAAGCTAATTTTAAGCTTTTATAAAAGCTAACTTTTTATAAAAGCTAACTTTTAAAGCAGCGGAGTGTTTGGTTTTGGCGTGAACTGTGATCAACAAAAAATGAATATGTTCAAATTATACAAAAATGAATTAGGTCTTTATGAGATTATATATGAATATATTGAAACAATGAAGGAATGTGAATATTTACCATCACAAAAATATAATTTTCGCATTAGGAGATATAAGGAAAGTACACTAGATATTTAAAACTAGTGTACTTTCCCCGTTATAAATGACGGGGTTTCAATAGAAATTGAATGTTGATTCTAAATTAATGGGGAATCAATAGTAAAAGAAAAAATTTATACAATGTAAAAAATTATGTAAAAAATTGTAGCTACATAAAAATATGAATCTAAATAAAAATTTATGTAAATAAGTATATATGTATATAGAAAATTAGGTAAATAAAAATTTATGTTAAGAATTATATATAAAAAAGATATAGCTACATATTTTTTTGAATATTAGTTGTATTGGGATATCTTCTAATTGAAACTGGTCTGTGTTTATGCTTATACTTTGACTGCCGCGATGAAACTGCCCAGTATACTTTGCAAGCGGTGCTACCGCGGCGGTGGTAACGCGTCCAGATGCGGTTTTACTGCCTAGCGCCGTAGCAACGCAGACTGCCAAGGCTGAATAGTATTACTGTAGGCTGAATATTATTTAATAAGAATTTAATAATGGATTCAATTAAAAATAGTGCCTGAAAATATATACGTAATACACCTATAAAAGAAAATGAATTGAATATTACCCTCTAAAGAGTGGGAATTGAATATTACCCTCTAAGGAGTGGGAATTGAATATTACCCTCTAAAGAGTTGGAATTGAATATTACCCTCTAAAGAGTGGGAATTGAATATTACCCTCTAAAGAGTGGGAATTGAATATTACCCTCTAAAGAGTGGTAATCGAATATTTCCCTCTAAAGAGTTAATTGAATATTACCCTCTAAAGAGTTAATTGAATATTACCCTCTAAAGAGTTAATTAAATATTACCCTCTAAAGAGTGGTAATTGAATATTACCCTCTAAAGAGTGGTAATTGAATATTACCCTCTAAAGAGTGGTAATTGAATATTACCCTCTAAAGAGTGGGAATTGAATATCACCCTCTAAAGAGTGGGAATTGAATATTACCCTCTAAAGAGTGGGAATTGAATATTACCCTCTAAAGAGTGGGAATTGAATATTACCCTCTAAAGAGTGGTAATTGAATATTACCCTCTCTAGAGGGGGAATTGAATATTACCCTCTAAAGAGTGGGAATTGAATATTACCCTCTCTAGAGGGGGAATTTAGAAATATAATTCACTCACCAACAAGGAGCTGCTCAATTATTGCAGTTCACCTGCACATTTCTATTCCCACTGAGTTAAAATGTACTGATAAGACAACTTAGTATTTCCGTTAGATAAAATGTCACGGAGATAAGGAGACTGTGAAGCTACCAAATTATCTCAAAGCAAAGGATGTGCTGAGGAATGGATGAACATCTTATATTGTTTTAAATTACTGAAAATTAATGCCTTGTAACTTAGAAGTTGTAAGTTGACAGTGCTAGGAAAATTCATCCACGGTAAAATCGTCAACTGAAAATTAATCCATTGAAAATTCTTCCGTTTTCTTAAATTACGAATAGAAAGAAAGACATCATTGAGTGTTAACAATGTATGTAAGAGATAATTGCAGTCGCATGAAATCTGGTTAGATGAAAATAACACACATATTCAGCAGTTATACTGTTGATGAAAAATTCATTCTATGTAGCTATTATTGTATGTTATATATAATTAAAAATGAAAGAAAATAACTTCGTCGACTATTTAAATTAAATAGCTGGACTTTTTCAGCCATGCAAAACATGGAAATAGTTGTCAAAAGATTTCTGTTTCACTTGGAGTTCTAGGTTCTTTCGCCGAAAACTTTTCCACCGCACGACACTTTCGGCGAAACGACAATTTTGCTCAACATATATTAATTATTTACCCAAATAAGGTATACCTATTTTACAGTAAAAAACAGATAAATCTACATTTATTTACTATCAAACATGGCCGGGGGGTGAGGGGGGGGGGGTGGAGAGAAGTAAGCCCCCCCCCCCTACAAACGGACCGCTATCCTACCCTTAGGTGAACTATATCTCTTTTTATTTATAACAATAACTCTTCATTAACGCCAACAACATCTTCAGGTGGTAAGAACGCTAAAGCACCAAACATTTTTTCTGAAATTTAATTATTTACATTATTATATATCTTTCAATCTTAATATTTCAGTAAACAATCATGAATTGTGCAGTGTGCAGTACAACAAACTTTATGGGAACAACTATGTATTATTACCAACATACGTTAAACTACTTTATATCAAATATATATCTTGACATGTTCTTCCATTAAAATTATATATTTTGCCTTTGACGGATGAATTTTACGAGGACGAATTTCCCATGAACGAATTTTCCATGGACGAATTTTCGGTCACGGTAAATCAACTGCAGAAATATGAACAAAAGAATTATTAGATTGGTTTGTAAAAATGAATTTAATTTAATAAACTTTAGTCATGCTCACTGAGCATGTATAAAAATTAATAAGATGAATTGAAATGCAGTTGACTTTTAAAGGGTAATTCCACACCGTATGCCAAAATAAATAATATTTCAATACCTTAAACAGCAAAGATACAATAATTGTCTACTTACACTAATGCACATTGCTAACAGGCTTTTAGTTGTCGCTACTGAGTCATCACTGTTCTCGTTTATATTCCCTCGTTCTGAAGCTATAGTATCTATGTTTTAAACAAGTGACTGAGTCATCACTGTTCTCGTTCACATTCCCTCGTTCTGAAGCTATAGTACCTATGTTCCTTAACTAGTAACTGAGTCATCACTGTACTCTTTCACATTCCCTCGTTCTGAAGCTATAGTACCTATGTTCCTAAACAAGTGACTGAGTCATCACTGTTCTCGTTCACATTCCCTCATTCTGAAGGTATGATACCTCTGTTCCTAAACAAGTGACTGAGTCATCTTTGTTCTAATTCACATTCCCTCGTTCTGAAGCTATAGTACCTATGATCCTGAACTAGTGACTGAGTCATCACTGTTCTCGTTCACATTCCCTCGTTCTGAAGGTATAATACCTCTGTTCCTAAACAAGTGACTGAGTGAATCATCACGGTTCTCGTTCACATTCCCTCGTTCTGAAGCTACAGCACCTATTTTCCTTAACTAGTGACTGAGTCATCACTTTTCTAATTCACATTCCCTCGTTCTGAAACTATAGTACCTATGTTCCTAAACATGTGACTGAGTCATCTCTGTTCAAATTCACATTCCCTCGTTCTGATGCTATAGTACCTATGTTCCTAAACAAGTGAGTGAGTCATCACTGTTCTCGTTCACATTCCTTCGTTCGGAAGGTATAGTACCTATGTTCCTAAACTAGTGACTGAAACATCACTGTTCTCGTTCACATTCCCTCGTTCTGGAGATATGGTACCTCTGTTCATAGACAAGTGACTGAGTCATCACTGTTCTCGTTCACATTCCCTCGTTCTGGAGGTATGATACCTCTGTTCCTAAACAAGTGACTGAGTCATCACTGTTTTCGTTCACATTCCCTCGTTCTGGAGATATGGTACCTCTGTTCATAGACAAGTGACTGAGACATCACTGTTCTCGTTCACATTCCCTCGTTCTGGAGGTATGATAATTCTGTTCCTAAACAAGTGACTGAGTCATCACTGTTCTCGTTCACATTCCCTCGTTCTGGAGATACGGTACCTCTGTTCATAGACAAGTGACTGAGACATCACTGTCCTCGTTCACATTCCCTCGTTCTGGAGGTATGATACCTCTGTTCCTAAACAAGTGACTGAGTCATCACTGTTCTCGTTCACATTCCCTCGTTCTGAAGGTATGGTACCTCTGTTCATAGACAAGTGACTGAGTCATCACTGTTCTCGTGTGATGTTCTGAATAATATTTTATATAAAAAAATAGCATTATGAATTAATAATAGTACTATACATTAAATAGTAATATTATAAATAAATAATAGTACTATATATTAAATAATAGTATTATAACTAAATAATAGTACTATATATTAAATAGTAATATTATAAATAAATAATAGTACTGTATATTAAATAATAGTATTATAAATAAATAATAATATTATGAATAAATAATAATATTATAAATAAATAATAATATTATGAAAAATAATAATATCATATATTAAATAATAGCATTATAAATAAATGATAATATCAGAAATAAATAAATAATAATATTGTAATCAATATTATTATAAATAAATTCGGCGACGTATTGTCCGAACACCCCCCCCCCCCCATGTGTATAACATGTGACACTTACTCATTTAAAACATGTGTATACCATGTGGCACTTACTCATTTAAAACATGTGTATACCATGTGACACTTACTCATTTAAAACATGTGTATACCATGTGGCACTTACTCATTTAAAACATGTGTATACAGTGTGGCACTTACTCATTTAAAACATGTGTATACCATGTGGCACTTACTCATTTAAAACATGTGTATACCATGTGACACTTACTCATTTAAAACATGTGTATACCATGTGACACTTACTCATTTAAAACATGTGTATACCATGTGGCACTTACTCATTTAAAACATGTGTATACCATGTGACACTTACTCATTTAAAACATGTGTATACCATGTGGCACTTACTCATTTAAAACATGTGTATACCATGTGACACTTACTCATTTAAAACATGTGTATACCATGTGGCACTTACTCATTTAAAACATGTGTATACCATGTGGCACTTACTCATTTAAAACATGTGTATACCATGTGGCACTTACTCATTTAAAACATGTGTATACAGTGTGGCACTTACTCATTTAAAACATGTGTATACCATGTGGCACTTACTCATTTAAAACATGTGTATACCATGTGGCACTTACTCATTTAAAACATGTGTATACCATGTGGCACTTACTCATTTAAAACATGTGTATACAGTGTGGCACTTACTCATTTAAAACATGTGTATACCATGTGGCACTTACTCATTTAAAACATGTGTATACCATGTGACACTTACTCATTTAAAACATGTGTATACCATGTGGCACTTACTCATTTAAAACATGTGTATACCATGTGGCACTTACTCATTTAAAACATGTGTATACCATGTGGCACTTACTCATTTAAAACATGTGTATACAGTGTGGCACTTACTCATTTAAAACATGTGTATACCATGTGGCACTTACTCATTTAAAACATGTGTATACCATGTGGCACTTACTCATTTAAAACATGTGTATACAGTGTGGCACTTACTCATTTAAAACATGTGTATACCATGTGGCACTTACTCATTTAAAACATGTGTATACCATGTGGCACTTACTCATTTAAAACATGTGTATACAGTGTGGCACTTACTCATTTAAAACATGTGTATACCATGTGGCACTTACTCATTCAAAACATGTGTATACCATGTGGCACTTACTCATTCAAAACATGTGTATACCATGTGGCACTTACTCATTTAAAACATGTGTATACAGTGTGGCACTTACTCATTCAAAATATGTCCCAGGCAGCATGACTTTCTTGAGACATGATTGGGACCAGGTTGTGTTATAGGGACTTGCTTGTGTACTTGGGAGAAATGTTGTCCCAACAATCACAGTTGAACCAATATTGTTATCCCGATATTTTCTCCAATTCTTGTTCAAATTCATGGGCCATAGATGCATAACACTTAACAGATAGTAGTTACCCTTCCCAAAACAAGCTATCAACCTTCAAATTCATATCTAAACCAATTTGGTTCGTTTATTTTGTGAAATATGAAGTCCATTCAATTTGAGAAATAGTTAAAGTAGGACCTAGCTATGTATTTTTGCGCTTTAGGTCAGCCTCTAGTCTTCAATATTTTGACACTTTATATAGATAAAAGGAGCCATTTTAAGACGTTTATCACGAATACTATTTTTTATGTGAACTCTTCGTTTACGAGATATAACGCAATTAAGTTTCCAGTACAAAAATAAGATTAGGCATAAACTTTAGTTACTAGCCCTTTCTCCTAGAATTTCTGCCTTTCAGTGTTTTGTGATAAAATAGTTTTGTGATGTGAAAACGTTAACGTAGGTTTTTGTACCCGCTATTTTATTGTACTGCACTCTTCATGATTGTTTTATGACCTGGGGGGGGGGGGGAGGATAGGGGCAGCATGCCCCTCAATATACATATTTTTAAGCTATATCAGATACAAACTGCAATAAACCCTACCAAAATCAGCCTACCGGAAAATTAATTGTGCTATATATCGAGAACCAAGAATTTCCACAACAAATGGTATTCATGTAAAACGTCATAAAATTGCACCTTTTACCTATATATTGAGTTAAAATATCGAAAATCTGTGGTGGATCTAAAGCACAAAATTCCCCTAGCTACTGCTTTGCTAAGGTGAATCTATACCGAAGTTACAGGTAAGGCCTGCATCTCTCCAGTTTCTTTGGATTCTAGATTTTATGAATTATTTCTGCATTTGAATTACAGGTAAGTATGTATTCTTTTAGCCGGAAGTTTGTTTTGACAAGTGTCAGTTATTCTGATCAAGATAGCTGTTATAATAGTTGTTTACTTGTATGCATTACTGCTATGAATAAATCAAATAATTGAGCAACTGTTTGTTTTACTTATTTTACTTTTTAAACCTTCATTAACTCTATATGAAGAAATAACTGTCTGTAAATATGAGAGAGCTTCGATATTAAGATGATAGTATTTCCTCTGATTTTAGTGCTAGCTCTAAACTCAGAGTAAAACTTCTTTCCATTTATCAAGTACAGTATAGCTTATAATTGATTTTTTTTTCTCAAACAATTACATAATAAAAATTTTTGCAAGATGAATAATTAATAAATGAAGCAGATATTGAATTATTAGAGAAATGACTGCATTCTCAGAGTATCTAATCTGCATTCATGAACAATGTCACCAACGTTGCATGGTAGGTGACTCTTTTCTAGGAGCCACTTTCCTGTCTGATTTCTTCTTTTAGTCCCTTGTTTATATTTTCTTTTTGACGTAGAGGTTAAGCCCCTAATAAAATATATAAATTTTGGGACAACCTTGTGATTAGTATTACTTACGGGACAACATTAGGACATTATTGTCCTAATGTTGTCCCTACAATAATGGGTTTGGGACAATATTGGGACAGTAATGTCAATATTTCCCAACATTGGGAACTTTTCTTGTCCCAATCTTGGGTCCCAACATTGGCCCAACAAGTACAAAAAACAAGGTTGTCCCAGTCATGGGTCCCAATGTAGTCCCAGCTATGTGTTGCAGTCAAGTCCCAATGTTGTCCCAAGGAAATTTGCTGCGTGGGAATGCTGGTCAATATGATCATCATTGTCAGTCAATTTACCATCAATGTTGGTCCATATACTCAACATTGGTTGTCAACTTCACCAACAAGGTTGATCAATATAATCATCATTGTCAGTCAATTTACCATCAATGTTGGTCCATATACTCAACATTGGTTGTCAACTTCACCAACAAGGTTGATCAATATAATCATCAATCATCATTGTTGGTAAATTTATTTAACACAATTGAAGGTTTAATTGAAAATCAAATGCTTTCGAAAAAATGTTTAATGAACAAGAATGACTACAGAATATAAAGTTTTTCTTATAGATGTAACACAACTTAAAATATAATACACCCCTTAGGAAAAGTAAATTAAACTATGATACAGGTAATGGAAAAAGTCGCATGCTACCTCTAGGAAATAGTTACACAAAGACTAAAATAGTATATTTTCATTACAAATTACAATGCTTTTTTAACATATCTTGAGTAGTTTGGCGGATTTACAAATTACGGGCAAATTGATGTCAACTTTCTTTTTTATGTATCTTCATCAGAAGAATTAAATTTAATAAATAAAGTTTAATAAATAAATCTCGTAATTTAGAAGATCTTAGAACTCATTCTTTCCCAACATGACTTCAGGTATATTGAGAAAATTATTAAATATAAAATTCAAAACCTTAACATACGTATACAATTAACAAGACATCTTCTTATTTAGTTTTTCCGCAATTAAATTTTAAATAAAGCATGAGACTTACTTATAACCTAACCAATACATAAAACAGAAGTAGAATATTATCACAAAAATATTTGACAATCAACAGATTCAAAGTTTATTTTATTCCTACATCAGCAATTAATAGATTACCGCCATTGATTCTTTATACATGCAAATTCAGGCATATAGTCTTCACAACTACTTTCACTGCACAAGTACTATATATTTGTAATCTATATATATCAAATAACCTTATTATATCAATGATATATAAATGGTACGTTACGATAATATTGCTTGAGAATAAGGTCATTGATAGCTGTTTTTAAAGAGTTATTTCATGGAATTATTCATTTGGATATATTTATGGCTCAAATTTGCGGGGAGCAGATAACGTAGAGATTTTCGAGGAGGTGCTGAATATAGTTCTGTGTACGAAATTACACACATTGCATGTTTCATAAGGTTATATACTGAAGATTTTATACCATGACCATGCAGATTTAGAAACAAACCCAGTCACCTTTCAAGCAGGATGTTAACTTATCATTAACATTTTAGAATACAACGTTTTAGGTGGCTGGTTGTTCATACTTAGCAGAATAGATCATAGTTGAACTGCAAGTCCATGTTCACCACAAGTTGCTTTCTTTCTATTCAGATCAGTTTCGATTTCAGAAATCTCCTGCAATAGAAAAATTGTTCAACCTTAATTCTGTGATAATAAGCTGCCTATAATACTATAGCAATCCAGTAGGATATATCAGGAAAAAAATATTTGAAATTGAATACGTTTCCCTTTTTATGCATAATAGGGGTGATTTCTAAATAGCAAATTACTCAATATTTCAGAAATGGAATTGAAGTCATTTATAATTAAAAATTATATATAGTGGTGGCTTCAAGGACTTTCCTCCGAATGTAGTAGGTACCTCCATAACAAGTGCCACAACATATCTGGCGAGTCTGGTCAACATATTCAGATTCTTCCGTCTTCTGTGAAAAACAAGCCGTTAAGCTACATTTATTTTATAAATACCGACATACATAGCTCTTATAATGTCTCAGACTAATGACCATCGAATAAGTGTTAGGCATATCTCTCTTTTATTTCTACTGGCATAGAAAATACTTTAGGAGTGACTTTGATAATTTATTAATCGTTTCAAGATAAGCAGTATTCATCGTAACTCATGCAGGTTAGACAATGAAAAGTAATTTGAATGGTAAATGACGTATTTTATTTGCAATCATTTTTTTTAAATTATCCCACCTGCAAAAGTTACGGCGACAACAACTTATCTGTCAATGACCAACTAAATTAACAAAGTTGCTCCTAGATTATATTCTCTGACAGGTGAAATAGATGAGAGACATGTCTCACAGTTATTCGATTTGCATTAGTCTGAGACGTAATAAGAAATATTGTATTATATCATTATAGTTCACAAATATAATTTTATTAAAACCAATTCACTATAATCAATAACAGACTAAAGATCTAATTATTTTATTCTGAAAAATAGCCAAAGGTAGTAACAATTACTTTCACTTTTTAATTATATATATCATATCTGAATTTTCTACCAAACTTAATATAAATTTAGGTAACACCCAATAAAATTTATAAGGAGTTTTTATACCCATTTATAAAATGAGAGTTTCTGATAGTGAAAAGAAATATTTTCAATATCACATTATATTTACCTGAGATGCATCCATCAAATTCCTGTCAAACTTGGATTGTAGTTCTTTGATAAGTTGGTAAGACAAAACAATTATTGTAAAATTGAATTCCACATAATTAGATGATCAGAATTGAGGTTTCCCTTCATATAATCTGTTGAATTACTTCTCACTCTGGAAAGTATATATTAAATCCTGCAATATGCAATGTGAGCCCTATGGAAGACCTATATTTCTAACAAGATCTATCAACGTAGTAATCTATTTACTATATTACAATGCACAAGTCACGGTTTTACAAAATTGAATATGTTAGTCAGGTATATAAAAACTCATTCAATTTTTGTATCAAAATTAAGAAATTAATTGACGAATTTGCCTGATTCCTATATCGATGTAGCCTTGACAGTCGTGACAATCTATCCATATCACTTAATAGAGGTTTTCGTGTGTCTATATTGCCTAAGGGATGCTCTGTACCAATGTCTATTACTGGTGATTTCAATATTTCAAACTAACAATGCTGAAAAAATAAACTAGTATTTTGAGCTAACAATGCTGCAAAAACAATTCAAACAAAATTGCAATTTGAGTTAAATTATCTAATAGTTTTAACTAACAATGATGAACAATGAAGTGGCCAAAATTATCTAATTGGCATAATTAACAATGTTGAACGAATCTCACAACATTGAAGTGGCGCTAAATTATCTATTAGATTTAATTAACAATGTTGAACGAATCTCACAACATTGAAGTGGCGCGAAATTATCTATTAGATTTAATTAAAAATGTTGAACGAATCTCACAACATTGAAGTGGCGCGAAATTATCTATTAGATTTAATTAACCCGGGCAAGAAGGTTTTATGCCTGGGTTGTTCCCTTAATATCTACAATATTCCCTTCTAATCTGCACTCACAGTTTGATGAAGAAGGGATATTCCTGTAACAATAATATTGGATAGTATTCAAATTCTTATACGAGGGAATGTTCCAGGAATATTGGAGAGTTACAGTATTCGGTCAGATATCATCCTAGGATATTCAGGGAATATCATATTTCTATAGTATTCCATGCGAAACAAATTGGAATATTCTTGGAATATATATTTTTGATAGTATTCCATTCTGAATATCCCATAAATATTCCAAGAATTATCAAGCTAGTTACGTATAATAGTATTCCCAAAAATAAAACGAAGGAATATCCCTGGAACATTTGGGATCTACAGTATTCTTAGTGAAACAATGACGGAATGTAACAGGAATCGAATGAAAAATTCTACTTCCTGAAATACTTTTGAATATCCCTGGAACTATTTCAATATTTTTGATAAGGAATATATCCCATTGGGTAATATGAAGGAATGTTTCTGGAAGATGGGAAATTTAAAGTATGTATTTCAAACAACAAAGGAATGTCAATTGAATCGAACGATGATTTTTTCTATTTCCTTAGAATTTGGTTGTCTAATTTGAAAACAAAGAAACGTGGGTTTGTAAGATGAACTGTTGTAATTTAGATTTCATATGTTCTCTTCTAATTTTTATCATATATATAATTTTTAACGCTACTTGTAGTTTTAAAAGATAGCGCAAGAGTTGAGCTCTTCCACTATGTCTATGAGGTGTTAGATTTCCGTGTTTGGTATGTCCTTCCATTTTCATCTTCCATTCATACAAAACTCTTTCACAGAGCTTTTCTGCATCCATGAGCATTGTCACTGACTTCTGATGAGACTTCTTCTAAAATTCACTTTCCTTTCTGGTTGTTTCTTCCAGTCTCTTGTATTTCAAAACGTCATCGATATGGCATTTTGTTCTCAAGCAGATACTAAACCACCATGTGAATTAAAAATATCGATCTAAATGAATAGAGTTTCGGATGAGCAAATTAAATGCTGGCTCCATATTAGAAATTAGTAGTACCTACAAAAATTAATTATTTCGTTTTTATGAAATCCGAAACTAGTAAAAGTTGCGAATCAGGTACCCAGAATAATTTTTATCCAATTTAGTTTTCGCCTTGCAGCAGTGCAGTTCAGACGTTATAGACGGGCTGTAAGAGATAGTAGTTAAATTAGTGTCAATTCAAGAAAAAAAGAGGTTAGTATTGTGATTGCAAATGTTTAACGAATATCACTCAACCATTTTAAATTTTTGTTTAAAGATAAATATTTATATTTGGTGATAACGGAATAAGAGTAGGGTCAAGTAGTTAAATTGCGGTACACTAACTAACTGCGGCCTCTAACCACATAAACATCATAGCTTCAAAACACACGTTAAAAACTTAGATTAACAAATTATAGCATGCACTAAGCTTCTTTTGATAGCTATGCAACATTTTAATGTTATTTCGGTTCAGAATGTTTTTAGACTCTCTTGAGAAGAACGCAATTAAAAATTAAAGTGCCGTAATATACCTGCGTGACCCTACTTACCCTAGCTATCTTTACCGTACTATTTCAGTTTGTAGGCCTATAACTATTCATATGTATACTTAGTTTATACTTTGATTGTAAATGGATTCACTATGTTAATTTATATTATGAAATGTTTATTAATATTTAGCTATAACCTAGGTTAAACAATACACATTCTCTAGCCTCTGTAAGTGAAATATAAAATTTCATAAAATTATTTCTTCAGTGACCTGTTCTTTAACTGATTAGAGTTTAATAGTAAAATTTTAAAAGTGCCAATAATGGTTTTCAGTGTAAAAAATATTCATAGTAGCTTTTCTTCGTTCATTCTTGTTTTACTTATATTTGAATTTTTTTATTTTTTTACCCATATTGTTTCTCAAAACATTTTCTTATCTAAATCTGTATTCCCTTTAAGATCTACTTTTTCCTCTTTTAAAATTTGAAAGAATAATTTCACTTAGGTTTTTATTCAATTTATGGATTAACTAATTGAATACAGGTTATTGATAAATGATGACTAATTATTTTATTTCTCCGTAGGTACTACTATCAAAGTTTCTGGCAATATGGTTGGCTAAGAAGTTACAAATCTAGAGATATGTCCTATTCATTTCATTGTGTGTACTATATAGTATGAAGCGCTTGCTCTAAAACTATAGCTGCACTGACACCACTATATTCAATATGAAGGAATTTAAGATTAATGACAAAATTAATTGCTCGATTAAATAAATTTGCTCCTCCTTAAGTAAAGAACCAAATACAAAAGACTTTGTACTATATAGTTGTCACACAGGAAAGTGGCACATGTAAGCTACGATACCACCAATCGATTGTAGTGGTCAATAATTTTGCAAAAAGAGACGATAGCACTGTTGAGTGTTGACTGCATTAACAGATGGAAGAGGAAAATGAGAAGGTGATGGTGAAGGAAACCTGTGATCTTAACTAAAAATTGAAAACTTTGCAAGAGAAAAGTACAACCATAGCGCCATAGAATAAGTGAGAAATATCGAGTGAAAATTACTGACAGCTAAAAGATTGAGCCTTTATAACATGTAAAAAAGTTACACAGGAATTAATTTATGTTTAATTAATTTAAGCCCTTTCTAAATCATGTGCGATTTGATATTTTAATAAAATGATTGACGTATGTTTAGCTTCTTTCATTCCATACCAGTACAAAGGGGCAATTGTGAAAATAACTAGATTTAAATAATGTGTCCTGAAATTTAAGTTTTAATATTCGTAGATTTTTAAAAAAAAGTTATTTGTTCACGGTACACTTCTTGGTGTGTAGCTATGTGACAATTGAGCTATACACTCAAGTAATTAGTGTTACACGGCCACTCGTAGTCTAAGTTATTTAGTTTCATTTATTCCCTCCTTTTGAATTACTTATTCCATTGATATTCCTTCATCGTGGCCTCTTCTTCTGGATGTTTTATTCCATTGTTATTCCTTCAATATTCCTTCTTCCTTTGGATGACTTATTCCATGGGTAATCCCTAAATATTCCCTCTTCCCTTGGATGACTTACTCCATAGGTATTCCTTCAATATTCCCTCTTCCTTTAGTTGTCTTATTCCATAGGTATTCCTTCAATATTCCCTCTTACTTTAGTTGTCTTATTCCATAGGTTGTCCTTCAATATTCCCTCTTACTTTGGATGTCTCATTCTATAGATATTCCTTCAATATTCCCTCTTCCTTTAGTTGTCTTATTCCATAGGTATTCTTTCAATATTCCCTCTTACT
The DNA here is from genome assembly GCA_947561585.1 of Caprella mutica. Taxonomy (NCBI): domain Eukaryota; kingdom Metazoa; phylum Arthropoda; class Malacostraca; order Amphipoda; family Caprellidae; genus Caprella; species Caprella mutica. The sequence continues at coordinate 240,513 of CANNZV010000261.1, forward strand.
TTGGATGTCTTATTCCATTGGCCTTTGTTCATTATTCCATTGAACTTCGTTTCCTTGATTCCCTAGATTTTCCCTTGTGATTTATGGGACTATTCCATAAAAGTGTCAAAAAACTGCATTCCCTGAATATCAAAAAATGATCATCATGGAATATTCCTTGGGAATATTCCGAGAAGGTTTTGGGAATATCCATTTTTTGCGCGGGAACAATGTTGAACAAATCTCACAACATTGGAGTGGCGCTAAATTATCTATTAGATTTAATTAACAATGTTGAACGAATCTCACAACATTGAAGTGGCGCTAAATTATCTATTAGATTTAATTAACAATGTTGAACGAATCTCACAACATTGAAGTGGCGCTAAATTATCTATTAGATTTAATTAACAATGTTGAACGAATCTCACAACATTGAAGTGGCGCTAAATTATCTATTAGATTTAATAAACAATGTTGAACGAATCTCACAACATTGAAGTGGCGCGAAATTATCTATTAGATTTAATTAACAATGTTGAACGAATCTCACAACATTGAAGTGGCGCTAAATTATCTATTAGATTTAATTAACAATGTTGAACGAATCTCACAACATTGAAGTGGTGGAAAATTAACTTTTAGATTTAACTAACATTTCGATCACCTCCTTTTTAAACGGTGATGCAGAAAAACAATCGTAACTTCAGATATCCATTATTTCTTACTTAACTAATCATTATTCTGGTTAACGTAACTACTAAACTAGATAGTAACTAGGTAGGTACTTATGTGAAGTTTCATTGGAAAACACGAAAACCAGATCATTATTCATTGAATTAAATAAAATACCGATAGGAAGAACTGTACCTCCTTATAGCCTATATAGTTTTTTTTTTTTTTTTTTTTTTTTTTTTGTTCAAAAAGACAATATTTTTCCATCAAAATACGTCCATAGTATATACGTCAACTGAAGTTACCTAACAGATATGGAACATGTTTGAAATAGAAATGGTACTTGTCCAATTCTCTTCAGCTCAATAGAAATCAAACTAACGAATACATTAACTTACATTTATTATTCATAAATTAAATATGTTTTTGCCTTAACTGCTACTTTTATGAATCATGAGTAATTATTCTTCCATATTATTTCAATATTGAATAATGATTAAAAAAGAAGTTAATGAATTCTAAAATGAAAACCTGTTCAATTCAATGTCCAAGATGTTATATATATTTTTATCTATAATATTTCTGTGAAAACTTGAATCAAGCACCTTTCCCCATTTCCCCATCAATGGCATCCCAATTTACAAGATGTTGATAATAATCATTTGAAATGCTGAATGATGAACTAACAAAATCTATTTGATTGGTTTGTTACAACATTACCTAACACGGTATGTTAGAACCTACTAACATTTTATGAAATGTTAGCAGAATCACTAAACAATAGAAATTGTTATTAATTTCAAACAGCTCTCAGTTATTCAACATAATGTTGGCATTTTAGCCAAACTTTTCTATTAGTTTTATGAGCCAAGAAGTTATTCCACTTTTAATTATTTAATCCAAATAGGTCATTTTTCTCTGTGTAATGTTACAATTCATGTATGAAATCAATGAAGAAAAGCCTGATCTGTCACACAATGTTAACCTGTACTCTTTGCTGACAGTGCAAGAAACTGATTCATTATTAACATGTTAATTTTATAAAAAGAAAAAGTAACAAATGATGTTAAAGTAACAAATGATGTTGAAGTAACAAATGATGTTGAAGTAACAAATGATGTTAAAGTAACAAATGATGTTAAAGTAACAAATGATGTTAAAGTAACAAATGATGTTGAAGTAACAAATGATGTTAAAGTAACAAATGATGTTAAAGTAACAAATGATGTTAAAGTAACAAATCATGTTAAAGTAACAAATCATGTTAAAGTTAATAAAATGTTAATATTATTATTTATTCTAAAAAGAGAAGATATCACTTTAACAAAAGTTAGAAATAACAAAGAGTGTTGCATGTGGTATACCCTGTATATGTATACTAGCTGTATGTACAGTGTATGTATTATGCATCCTGTGTGCAGCTGACTGCTTATCTTGTATGTATTATACATAGTCACTGTTACAATCTCTTCTACCATAGACTAGTTTCTGAATCAATTACTTCTAATAACCTCATCTGAACAATAATTTAGATGTTTACAGTGAAATAAACTCCTCAGGTAACTGTCTCCTTTTCCTCTGTATACGTACTGTAATAACATCCAGACCTTGGACTTACCTCGCAATTATTAAGGCTTTTAAATAGTGGGGTGTAATGAAAGTGGGGTCTGCCTGTATTTTCTTACGACAAAGAAGGGGTAAGTTCCGAGTTATCGGACGGTTCCACATTTTCGATTAAGAAAATAATTCGTGAAAATACCAAAATTTATATTTTTTTACATGATCGGCAATGTGTCACTGTCCAATAACTCGTAACTTACCCTATATACTTTGTCTCATATGATCGGCAATGTGTCACTGTCCAATAACTCGTAACTTACCCTATATACTTTGTCTTATATGATCGGCAATGTGTCACTGTCCAATAACTCGTAACTTATCCCCTAATAATTTAGCAGGTAAAACAATAACAATAACAAAAACACAAACTTAACTACAGCATAACACTTTACAGGTGAATTGGATTTGTTCCTCTTTGCAATTAGCACAGTGTAGCTTTTCTGCAGTCATGAGCACGATCAATGTTTCTAATTGCGAATAAGAAACTCTATTGTATTAATATATCTCAGCTGTAATGGAATAATAGTTTGATAATTTAAATAAGATATGTTGGTGGTGTATTTATTTAGGTATCTAATAATTAGTAAATACATCATTATAATTTACTATGAATTATAGCTCTAGTGGAAAATGGGGACTTGTACCTTGAATAGGACATGCTTTTCTCACGAGGGACACTTGTCTAATATTTGTAATGGAATGGATGAAGGCAAATAGGTAGTACTTTTTCTAAATATTCTCATTTATGTTGTACAAAATGTTGAAAATTAGTCACTAACCACATTCATAGTGTGAATGTAAATGACTTTTTTAAATTGAGAGAATTATTTAGTATAGCTTTGTTAATTTCAGTGAGAAGAGAGTCTTAGGTATGTAATTATATGCTAAAGTGATTAGAAAAGAACAAGATATTAGACATGTTCATTTCTTGTGTTCCACCAGTGACCCGCTGTACGCTTTAGGGTTAATAGGTAGTGAGATATTAGACATGTTCATTTCTAGTGTTCCACCAGTGACCCGCTGCACGCTTTAGGGTTAATAGGTAGTAAGATATTAGACATGTTCATTTCTAGTGTTCCACCAGTGACCCGCTGCACGCTTTAGGGTTAATAGGTAGTAAGATATTAGACATGTTCATTTCTAGTGTTCCACCAGTGACCCGCTGCACGCTTTAGGGTTAATAGGTAGTAAGATATTAGACATGTTCATTTCTAGTGTTCCACCAGTGACCCGCTGCACGCTTTAGGGTTAATAGGTAGTAAGATATTAGACATGTTCATTTCTAGTGTTCCACCAGTGACCCGCTGCACGCTTTAGGGTTAATAGGTAGTAAGATATTAGACATGTTCATTTCTAGTGTTCCACCAGTGACCCGCTGCACGCTTTAGGGTTAATAGGTAGTAAGATATTAGACATGTTCATTTCGAGTGTTCCACCAGTGACCCGCTGAATGCTTTAGGGTTAATTGGTAGTAAGATATTAGACATGTTCATTTCTAGTGTTCCACCAGTGACCCGCTGCACGCTTTAGGGTTAATAGGTAGTAAGATATTAGACATGTTCATTTCTAGTGTTCCACCAGTGACCCGCTGTACGCTTTAGGGTTAATAGGTAGTAAGATATTAGACATGTTCATTTCGAGTGTTCCACCAGTGACCCGCTGCACGCTTTAGGGTTAATAGGTAGTAAGATATTAGACATGTTCATTTCTAGTGTTCCACCAGTGACCCGCTGCACGCTTTAGGGTTGATAGGTAGTAAGATATTAGACATGTTCATTTCTAGTGTTCCACCAGTGACCCGCTGAATGCTTTAGGGTTAATTGGTAGTAAGATATTAGACATGTTCATTTCTAGTGTTCCACCAGTGACCCGCTGTACGCTTTAGGGTTAATTGGTAGTTAAACATTATTTATGAGTTGCTATGAAATAGTTTGATAATTGATATGATAATATATTTCTATTTTCAATAAATTAGTACGGAACAGACCATCAGATCGTAGTGCAGTCTTTAAATATTCCAAAGATGATAAACATTATATCGAGTATATCTTTTCTCTCCTTGTGGCACTAGGTAGAGTTGTTAAGAGTATTGTAATAGTCTAACTAGGAACTATTAACCCATACTAGAGGCTAGGAAGATAGTAACTAGGTTGACTATTCAAATAGAGTCACACAGTCACTCACTTAATGTAATTGCTCATGTTTTACTTTTCTATTAACTGCTGCAATTAACGTTTGTTAAGTTAATTTGTATAACTGCTTTTTAGGTATAGGAATTAATTAGTGGTAAATGTACTTCAGGGGCCTGAACCTTTTTCACTTACAGTTTATCTAAACTAATTTGTAATGTGTTTTACTCACCTTGTTCCTTTTGTTATGATAATGAATAGTAATTGGGAAATTGGCGATTGAAGTAATTTATAGTAAATGCGACTGACAGAGAAAAACTGAAATTACAGGTTACTATGTCTAAAATATATATTTATCAGTGAAGAGCAAATTCAAAGTTAGAGGTTTATAAATAATTGACTCTGTTCGTACCTGTCTAGTTATAATTACTAGTACAGTACCTGTTGTTCATTCATTGAGTGTTCAATTATTATAATGTGTTTAAGATTATATTCAAATGCACACATATATATACATATTATTGATATTAATAATAATATATTAAATTTATCAAAAATTATATTTTTTATTCTTTAGAATCAAAACTCTTATATTTTCAATTAATAATTTTCGTGTTACCCCCGTAGTCATGATACTGCAGCAAATTATTAGTTTTCCTTTTCTAATTCTGTTTCTTTGATTTTTCTCTGATTTACACCAACTTTATGAGGCGCTGTTGATAGAATGACTGTTTAACCCATTTTGTGACACACGGACAGAACAGACGGACGCGGCTTTTATTATAGTATAGACTATAATACAGTATCTGTTTTTCATTTCTTAATAATTCAATTAATATAATTGTTTTATGCCTATCAAGTACCTATTACCTGATTTAACCATTTTATAATTTTTTACTCTCAAAGTCAAAACTACGATATTTTTAATTACTAATATTAGTGTGACCCGTATCAATGATACTGTCGCAAATTATTAGTTTTTCTATTTAATTTGCGTTTCTTTCATTTTACACCTTAGAGTAATTTTTACACAAACTTTATGAGGCGCTGTTGATAGAATGTCTGCTTAACCCATTTTGTGACGGACAGACAGACCGACAGTAACAACTGATAGCTAAGCAATGCTAATAATTTTTCTTTTCAATTTGAGTTTCTAAATAAAGTATGATGGATGCAGTTCTATTTACAATATAGATGCGCATCACTGCCTTCAGTTTGCTCTCCGCATTGATATTCTAATTCCTGCCTAATAAATACCTTCAAAATACAATAAATACATAGTAATCTCTGGCTTAATTAATTATTCACACAATATAATTAAATAAGTAATGTAAGTCACTGTTATATTAATTCATTGTATTTTCAATCTATAATCTAATTATATTCTCACTGTTAGATTACATTCCCCTGTTCATCTAATGATTTTCTTATCAGTGTTGGTGTTATAAATATAAACATTGGCTATCTAATCGATAGAGTGTAGTATTAAGGAACCATGTTTTCTATTTATGTTTCCTAATCACAAACATTCGAAATGAACTCAGAGTATTAGGATGGTAGTAGCAGTTTAATTACCAGTAATGTTAGTCGCTTGAATTAATATGTCACAAGCATCTATCAAGTTGTTTCAAAATAAGTAACAACACCGGAAACCTTATTATTTGTGAGACTATGCAGTGGCTGTGATAAGTACCATTCTTCATATTTAAAACTTTACTAAAGTTAGTAGTTCATTTGTACATTTAAATTCATTATTTGTTGTTCATTTTCCAGTATTTTGCTCCATTTAATATAGCCAGAAAGATTTATTTGTTTCCAGACATAATATTCACGGTGCTAGGAAAATTGCCACTGGGTAAACTGCCACTGGGAAGATTATCCCTGGGAAATTGCTATTGGGTAAACTGCCACTGGGAAGATTATCCCCGGCAAAATTGCCACTGGGTAAACTGCCACATTAAAAAAATGGGATAGATTGACAATTTTTCCATTAGAATGTGAAGTTAGATACGATAATAATTAATATAGGGTAATGAATTTCATGTTTTTGTAAAATTGCCCCCAGGGGCTCTATCCTGAAGCTGTCTGTGGTGAATGGAAGAGAAGTGGCACTGCATGTAATTTGAATTATATACTATTTTTTATTTTTACCATGTTCCTAATTTTTTAACGTTCACTATTTTTCTAAGTTATAGAATTTTTTGCATTTCAACTACGAGGTCTTATGTGTCTTTTTTCATCACATTCTTTGGTAAGTGACTGCATTAATGGAGTAGCTTTTCTGCATCCATGAGCATTGTGTTAAGACGGTGGGTGTTGAATGACTTTCTTTTTGGATCCACTTTCCTTTCTGACTGCTCCTTGCAGTCCCTTGTATTTAATTTTCTTTTGACGACAGCGATATGGCCTTTGGTTCCTATGCAGACGTTAAACCCCACTGAACTAATTAATTGTTGTAAAACTGGAGACTTCTGCTTTCAATGTTGTTAATAACAATATTTGGATCTGGTTTCACGGACTACTTAAGAAACAAAGAAATTAAAGCCACAGCAGTTTGAACTACAAATTAATGTACAAAAAAACAATACCAACTTTATTATTATGAGAATCAATATTCCATGTGGACAAACTGAAACTTGTTTCTAATAATTAATAATATGGTGAGTTGTGTCACATGGTCTCCGAACTGTTGTAATTTGGATTAGAGTTTTCCTATTTATGTTATCCTTCAATAATTAAAATTGTATAAATGTTTAGTCGTATATTAAATCAGTCATCTTATACGGTCTAAATTTTTTAATTATTTCCTACCACTGATTTATCTAAATTTATAAACTTTCCATCACAAAAATTGTCTTTGTTGTCTATGTCTACGAACGGTAATAATATCGAGACATGTCTCGCAATTATTACCAGTTTTATAAAAGCGGGGAGTTATAAAAGCAGGGTCTGCCTCTATATTTAGTCTTTATTATAGTCATTCTAATTTATTATTCACTATTTTATTTACTATTTTAATTGCTAGAGTGTACTTTCCTATTACAATAGAAGTTTTTCCATAGAAATAATATTGATTGCAGACCTGTTAAAATAAGAAAAAATTGGAAGATCATATCAATATAATCCCGTGTGAATCATAGTTACATTTTTCATGTTAAAAATGTTAAATTGAATAGCTTTTCTTATATGATCGAAGTAGTGGAACTGTCCGGTAATTCGTAACTAACCCTAATTATTTTACCTAAAGAACAAATTATTAATCAATTTACCTCAAAATATTTGACTCTCCTAATAATTTCCGTCGTGTGTTTATTTGGTGTCCGCTGTCTCCAAATGCTAGGAAATTTATATATGTGTATTGCGTATGGCAAACTGTATCACTAATGCAGACTATTCAAATATTTTGAGGTGTAAGGGAATAATAATTTATTCATTGTGCGAAATAAATAGGGTAAGTTACGAATTATTGGACAGTTCCACAATTTCGATCATATTAGAAAAACAGTACAATTTATCATTTTAACATGAGAAATGTTATCATGAAACACACGGAATTATATTGATATTATCTTTTACTTTTTATTTTATTTTAACGGGAAAGTACATTTTAACGGGTTAAGCTACACCAATATTAATACTATTGAAACCCCGTTATTTTTAACGGCAAAGTACACTAGTACTAGTATAATTTTCACAATAGCATCATCATTTGTATAATTTAACTATCCACACTTCTGGTCCCTCAGATTTAGCTAAAGTTATTAATTGAATAATGACGATAATATTAAAGCATAGAGTATATAAATTTAATGACAGCTTGTAAAGAGTTCATTAAAAATTAACACTGTAGATTGTAAATAATTTCTAATTAAGTTAATTGAATCATTTATTCCATTCATATGAGAAATGGTATTCATGCTACCACCTGAATATTACTTGAAACGTGGCAGACCGCAGGCAGACAAATAAACGTAGGGAAACTATTAAAGGGAGGGGGGTTATGAGGGGGGAGGACTATTTACGGGGGGGGGGGGCTACTTATGATGGGAGGGAGGAGTGATGCTTGTGAATATATTAATTTGTATCTTTCTGCCAATAATTATCTATATAATTCTCTATGTGTATTTTGTCTTACCATAGCTCTCAATGGATATTAATCCACTAATGTACACCAATAGATAGAGAGACTTTAGTGTGTCTGTTGTCACTTATCAAGTTACTATCACTAATTTACCTCACTGATTGCAGGTCTTGGAAGATACCATCACTCAGAGGTTCGAAGTTACGATAACTGTCCAAAAGCTCTATCTCAATTTCTTTGATTTGCCCTGACTTCTCTCCACCATTTGTCTCATCACCATCAACTCCACTCGAGTGGGCACTTGATTGCTGACTGTAGTTCATTACTTTACCAGCGTTCACCGCAGGGGGCGCTGGGAATTGTTGTTTACAATCCTGATCAAATGTTATCAATTAGAAATATCAATTATTCAAAATCAATTAGTATAAACTATAATAACTAGGTAGTCTAGTCAGTAGTGTGGTAGCTAGGATCGCTAGGCTGTAAGTTTTTAAGTTTAAAAGTTGTAGTTTAACGATCGCGTGCGCATGTGCGTCATTGTTTTGCTCAATCTTTTGTTTACAATGGACATTTGTAATTAAGTCCAGGGTTGATTAGTAGGTGGCGCTGAATTTGCGAATTAATTAATCTAATGTTTTTGAATAGGCATTTAAAATAAATAAAATATCATTTTATTCTATTATTAATATCCCTTTATCGATTAATCAACATGAGAGAAAAAGTTTGTCCAAAGGTTTACCACCCCTTTAATGTTCCTTGCCAATGTTGCTTAATAACGGTTGTAATCAACTGTATCAGCATTACGTAGTTGGTGTGATGTCATTTAGTGACAAATCTTAATGTGCAAGAAAATTTGTGAACTGTTTCTGCTAGTGATTACAGGCCTTTATGCACAGAAATGGATTGATTTTTTGATTTACGTCATCGGTTTTCTCTTCTAAATAACGCAGTCTGTGTTCTGTTGGTCTCATACCAATTTCAGACTCCCTATAAACAACATATACCTATCGATTCGATTTCTTTTCGATTGTCTGGGATCTCGAATCGATAGATTGTTCCATCGAATCGAAAGACCGTTGTTTGTAGGGATGAGCTTTTAGCTACCAAGAGCTTTGGTACCAACCATGTTCAAGGACCAAAAAGCTTTCTGGCCCTAATAATTCTTCAAATTATTTTCTGCTTCATAAAATTATAGTTTGTATTCTTCAAAGGTCCCCTCCAAGCAAACATTTTATTGCTTTATTCATCAAGGCTAATGTTTCTTATCATTTTGCTGCAAACCGCATCGAATTTGGTAGCATATTCTTAATTTTATATGCTTTCAAAGATTTTTATAATCCAAACTCTACAAAACCTATTTTTACTTCCGACTTACTAATTTAAGAAATTTTCAGCCAAATGTACCCCATTTGTTTTGATTGTCAACTAGCTATTAGGTTTAATAAATTCATTTTAAGGTATAAAATTGAATGAACTTATATATATAAATGTTTAAATACTTTAGGAAACAATTAATATCTAAAATAATTTAAATAAAGGCCGAAAACGCATGGTTTGTTATAAAATTCAAATTTGTAATCAAAACAAAGAGTTTACAATCTTCTTCTTGAGCATCAGATTAGTGATTCGCTCAATTGTTGCTCACAAAGTATTAAAAACTTTAAAAACTAATTATAAAATATGTACTGAACCGAATTGTAGATCCTATGGAGTTTGCAGAATAATGATTGTAGACCTTCGTTCTATAATATTATATTATAAACTCATTTTTTTCCGGAGCCTGGAGAGGAACTTTAAAATTAAAAAAATAATCGGATTTTTTTATAGGTGTAATCTACGTAACACTTACATTGACTAAAAATAGAACAATTGCTACAATTAGTGAAAAAAAATCGCAAATTGAAGATATTCATCATTATTGATATTATTTTAATTTGGATTTGATTTAGGCCTATTTTAATATGAATAATAACTATTTTAAATTGAATTTGATTTATTTTCAATTGATTGATCTTTTTTATTTGTACTTGATCAATTTTAATTTGAACTTGAGTTTTTTTAATTTTAATTTTATTTTTTTTAAATCTATTTGATCTTTTTCAATTTTAATTTTATCTTTTTTAATTTGATGTTGATGTTTTTTAATTTGACTGCAAAATATGGTGTAATTCCCGCTTTTAAAACCAGAAATTGGCGAGAGTAGTGTATCTTATTGTAGTATAATTGGAACTGCAAGGTTTTATAGTTGCTCCAAATTAAACTTTTAAATTAAAATACAAAACATTAGGTACTCGTTTCAGTTTATAATCTTTCATTATTTCCAGCATATAGGATATTTAGTTCTTAGCGCCAAATTTTTGATTCAGTGCTGATCAAGGAAGTTATAGTGGTGCTGATATCAAAGCAATACTGGGGGACCAATAACCTGTAACCTTTTTGAGTAAAGCTCCATCCAGACGCTTCGACAATTTTTCTGTGAAATGATGAAATCTTGTGTTCGCGAACAAATTTTTCATCGATATGGCAGGTAAATTTGTCCCCGATCACAAGAATCGAAACTGTCAGTGATTTTCAACATGTGTTTGTTGGACAAATTTGTTCAGAGGCTGAAAAATTGTAAGCCAATTTTAACATAGGAAATAATTAAAAATTTAAAGCCAATTAGACTTAAATTTAGACATATCTGAGTTTTGACCTTTTGAAATCAAAGCAGTTAAGCCAATTAATTGGTTTTCCATGTTTCAAAGTGTGGCAGGAGAGTCACCAGTCTACAGAATATGGAACATTTTTCCAAGACTCTGCGGGAGTTTTTGATTGAATTTTAGAAATTGGAGATCTCTGAGGAACTCACGGCAATTGCACAGCCAGACTGCAGGAACTGGTCAACTGTTCTCCAAGAAATCCTTTATTTTGGCTTCTGTTCTCAGCAAAATACATGTAAATATAGAAAGAAATTAAGGATTGTTCGCACAGAAAATGTTAAAAATGTCCCATGTTCTGCAGACTGGTTGCACAGTAGACTCACGGCAATTGCACAGCAGACTCACGGCAATTGCACAGCAGACTCACGGCAATTGCACAGCAGACTCACGTCAATTCCACAGCAGACTGCAGACTCGCGTCAATTCCACAGCAGACTCGCGTCAATTCCACAGCAGCCTCACGTCCTGTCTGCAGAATGAGTCTCTTCTCCCGCAGAGATTTTATTTTGAGAGACAGTTACTCTCTGACTCTCACTCTCAGTAGAAGACCAGTCTGCAGAATGTGTCTCTTCTCCCGCAGAGATTTTATTTTGAGAGAGAGTTATTCTCTGACTCGCAGCAGCAGATTCGGAATCTCCCGCATCTAAATTAATGGTAACATAGGAAATAATTCAAAATCTCCCGCAGCCGCAGAGATCTCCAATTTCTAAAATTCAATCATAAACTCCCGCAGAGAGTCTTGGAAAAATGTTCCACATTCTGCAGACTGGGTAGAAGATTCAGATTCTCCCGCAGCTAAATTAATGGTAACAGAGGAATTAAATCAAAATCTCCCGCAGCTAAATTAATGGTAACATAGGAATTAATTCAAGATCTCCCGCAGAGATCTCCAATTTCTAAAAATTCAATCAAAAACTCCCGCAGAGAGTCTTTGAAAAATGTTCCATATTCTGCAGACTGGCCTCACGTCAATTCCACAGCAGCCTCACGTCAATTCCATTATTCCACAGCAGCCAAGTAATAAAGCATGTCCAAACTCGCCATTTTAATGGCGAGTTTGTGACAGTTATTTTGAGCCCTTCAATTGCAAATGGCGAGTTTTTCCCAGTCTGCAGAAACTGGTAAAGTGTTCGTAGAGATCTCTTATTCTGTTCGTAGCAAAATTAATGTATATGACCAGTGTGATATTTTCTGAAACTTGGTGACAATTTTAGAAAAAGCTCTTGAAATTTCACAATAGTAGCTCCCAAATCTCAAAATATCAAATTTTTCAATTCACATTGGGACTCGGACTCCCAGTCCCATCTTCTCCTCTGCAGAATATGGAACATTATATGATTATTCCTTTTTAAGAGGAATTTGTCTCTCCTGAGACAAATCTCAGCCCAAATTTAGAAATTTGAGAATATCTGATCACTAAGGTAGATATTAGATTAATTCCTATGTTACAGAATATCTAGGTCAGTTAAAGCCAATTAATTGACTTAGATTTGAAATGGTCAAATCTCAGATATGTCTAATTGGCTATAACTTTTGAATTAATTCCTATGTTCACAAGTTAATTTTGGCTTGAAATCTTCAAAAAATGAGCCAAATTGGCTTGGCTCAGAATTTTTGAGAAATTTTGGCTCAGAAATTGGCTTACAATTTTCCAGCCTCTGAAACATGGTCATGAATTTAGTTGATGACTTGAGACAGAGCGACAGACTAGTAACTAATGCTGAGAGCTTGATAATAACTACTTCAGATTGAAATCTCTGAGAGTCAGAGACACATATATCATAAATGAAAAGTGGCACAGGATGGGTGTTTGTGAGAGAATTCAATAAACTACTTACTATTGAACCAATATAAATGAAATCACCACTCCTTAAATATATTATAGTTAAGATAATATTAATAAACATGGAATAAAAATGATTGGATAAGATTTCCAATTATACAGGAATTCAGTATCCAAAGGTTGCTAATTCTCTTCCACTTTCATACGACCACTGTCAAGAAATATGGCCCAAGAGATGCTAATGTCTAATGAGATGGATATTGAAAAATATTAGTTAACATGTTGTTTTTTAAGAAGACTATAAGATGTATACAGAAAGATTCGTTAGAGTCAAATTAAAATATAAGTTATAAAATGTTGTATTTGAATATATACATGAAATAATCTAAAACTTGGAAAATTTATAGCTAATACAAAACAATTTTAATATGGTGTGAAACAATCTGAACTATCTATATTTGAAAATTGATCATCACATGTCAAGTTCTTTTATTTTTGATACATTACTTTGATTATTTGAGATGATTCTTTATAGCTACAAGAACTGTCCATTAAAAAATATTTTTGTGACAAACCACTCTTAACATAGATAAGAGAGGACAGGACATATATAAGTTTATAACATACATTTATGCCAATTGTAAATTGTAGTATATCCATTCTTGGACAGATAGCTACTTTAATAAAAGCTAATTTTTCTCTGAAAAAAAAAATTGCTGAGTAAAAAATAGATCTTATAAGTATATTTATAATATATAATTACATCCCATATTATATATTTTTTTAGCAAGTCTGGACTTCAATATAGAGTAATCTTTGAGATAATTTAACTATATATATCTCTGTTCAATAGTTTTAATTAGATTAACTTTTTAAACCCAAATGTCTTCATTCTAAGTTTTAATATATTATAATAATTCATATTTAGTTTATGATGCTAAAATTTTGCAATGTTAGCAAAGAAAGACTATTAATTATTTGAATTATCTGATTTTTATTTTTTAAGTAACACTAACATCATCCCATAACCAATTTATTTTCATTGTTTGATTACTTATAAGAATCAATTTAGCAAATTTTTTAGCAGAGGATATCACGATTTTTATAACTAGTAGTATGAACATAACAACAAGCTCAAGAATATAATCTATTTCTCATACCTTATTCTTTTGAGCACTCACAAGTCATACTAATAAACCGAGCAATGATAAGAAGACGTGATACTGGCTGAGGAGAAAACCTTGAATAATAGCTGAATCACTCCTGAAAAAGAAAGTTCTAATTAGTAACACAATTTTAGTTATTTATTCTGTGATAAGTAGCTATTACTTGTGCAGTAGAAATCCTCTATAATAAAATTGTGCATAATGAATGTAGAGTCCTGAGTAATGAACTACCTCATATAGAGAACAAGGTTTGTTTAGTCTGCCAAGAATGGCTGTTATTTTTGGAAAATAATGGCCATTATATGGAAGACTAAAGAAAATTTGTTCCCTATATACTATATAGGGTAGTTCCTCACCCAAGACTAGATATATAGAATCTAAAATCTACTAGGTTCCATTTTAGAGTTTATCTATACTAATTCTATCCATTATTTCATTTCTTTAAGGCTGAAATGTGAATTTAAATGAATTGTAACGAAATTTAAATTCTGTAAATACAAATTTCGAATTTAATATTGGAATTAGTTACATTTCATGAATTTCAATTTACCTAACCTTTTTTTTATAATATTTTTAAGTTAAATTTGAATAAATATAGCTACTATAAACTAGATTCATTGAATTTTTAAGGAATGAATTGTTTATTTGTTTTCACCGTTTTTTTTTTATTTAAATGGACTGAAAACTGTTGATTTTATATTCCAAAATGCTTAATTTATTCGTTGTAAATACCTATTTATTATTCCTAAAAGTTCATGCATTAAGTCATAAAATGCCTTTTTTAGGTCCTACAATGGCTTTATAGGTCCTTAAATACCTTTTTCTTGGTCCTAAAATGCCTTTTAGGTCTTAAACTGCCTTTTTTGAGGTCCTTAAATGCTTTTTTTTATAGGCCCTAAAAGTCCGGCCTCTACTAATGAACATATTCCTGAAAAATATCTAATTATTTTTAATGAATAGCTACCAACAACAAAAATGGATTTATTGAAATTTTATTAATACTAAAAGAATGTTGGTTAGAAGTCTCTCACCATCATATTATTGAAACATACAAAGCCATTCCAATCTATAGGCCATCTGTACTCTGCAAAGGTAGTAAGCCTTGATAGAAACCAGGGTCAGGGTAGAACCGTTGAGAAGATAATGGTAACTACTCATCAGTCATCATGTCACATGTGGTTTGGAATCTGAAATAAATAATTGAAATCAGATAGCTACTCATACTTTCTTACTATAAAATAGATGTATAAACTCTCTTTCTATATCTCAATCCACACATTTTTCTCTGTTAAATAAATATAAATTGCCGTTTAATTTTAATTCCATAAATAGTATTTTCAAATTAAATTGTGAAACTATATAATTTTCAATTTAACACAATTCTAAATTGAGGGTAAGTTCCAAAGATACTCTGTTACAATCAGATAGAAATTATGGTAAAATGCTTATGACTAGAAAATTTTGAAAATAAATTAGTTGGGACTTTGGGAGAATAACCTAGTTACCTAGGTACAATATCTCCATGGTTAAGATATGATCTTATTGAGTAAGTTGCTAAAAAGAATATCATTGAGCTGAAAAACTTACCACCTAGTGTCAGTAGTTGTGGAAGCAAATTCAGACCAAGCAATTTGTCAAGTAGCTCTGTAACTTGATAAGCAAGACTCTGCAAGAGGTGCCTCAAGATTCCCTTAAGAGTTTAGACACTCAAAATTTTATGATGCTGAACAGTGACCTGTAACATAGTAAGTTTATTAAATTCTAAAAATTATATTGCCTCACAAAATATAAATATTGACAGCTTTGTATGAATTGAAATGTTACATAGTCACTTATTAAGCATTAGCTTCCTGAATCCGGAATATTATAGAAGATTTAAACAAATAACTTTGAGAGTTTAATAAATTGAATTTAATAATTTTTATACCACAACTTGTAATTAGAATTTTTACTTGTCAATTTTAAATTGAATTTTATTTGATTTCATATCAGATAAGTAGTAAGTGGATTTCCCACATTATCATTACTAATAACTATTTAACAATAATGTATTGAAACTTTTAATAAGTTATTAATTTAGTAACAAAAAAATATAACTAAATTATTTGGTTTGGATGTTCAGTCCATATTAATGGATTGAAATTATCCAATTTATTTATAAGGGGAAAAAATTAATTGCTTTTAATTAATATTTTAATTAATTAATCTAATTTCATAGATGATAGTTTTAGCTTATTTATTAGCTACCAGCCTAGGTACCTACCTTTCTAGAAGTTAAAACAATAACCAGTTACCCTGACAACAAGGATTTATTCCTGGGATATTAAGGGAATAGGTACAATAACTTAAACCTAGCAACCTGTGCTTGGTACATTATTTTTCTTTGTTAACCATTACATTGCACCTAGCTAGGTACTTACTAAACTAAAAAATAATAGATATTTTAGGTGTAGCCGAGCTTCCGCTGTTCAAGTTTTACCCCGGCCACAGCTTTACCTAACTAAATTTTATCTTAGGATAAGTACATATGCAAGTCAGCCTAAACGACTAAACCAACTACTGCCCGTTGTGCCGCAATTACTGCGTAGTATTATCTCGGCATTGGGCACCATACGGTACGTTTTCCTTTCAAATTTCAACAAGTTTGAACAAATATCTACCATATTTCAAGAAGTTTGAGCAAATTTTAACACACATGACGCAATTAATTATTGGATTTTCTTATTTACTTACCTGAAGTATCTTTGGATTATAAAACCCACTGCCTAGTTGACGAGAGGAATTTTTATTAAGGTTACCGCTTGAGGAATCGAAATATTTTCACTGTCACAGGTCCACTCTCAACCAAACTCTCTTAGAAACTAATAATGTAAATAAACATCTCACTGATTCCAGCACCCCCCCCCCCCCCCCTCCTTTCCCCCTTTTTGAAGTTAAATACGCTTCTTATCATAAATAAGATGAATATTCCTCATGTTTTCCCTTGAAATAATCATATTGAATTGACTCTAAGATGAACCGAATAATTATTCCTCATATAGACTATTTGTCTATATAGTATTAAAATATGGTTTTCCTGTATTTATAAATGAACATTTAGTTAATCTATAATTGATTTATGCTGATTCATATGAATTACGCATAATATTGGGGATATTATGTGTAGTTGTATATAAATGTAATATTAATGTAAATATGATATAGAAAGTTATATTCTTGAATAATTGGAATTTCTTATGCAAACAAATAAAATGAATTTCATTTCCATCGTGTAGTTCGTTTAAAATTAATAGAAACAAATTATTGTATTAAAGTCTCATTAATCAATAACCATGTCAATAATTAGTGGTTACTGGGGGAAATTTCGTATTATTGGGCAGCTCCATATTATCGATCATATGAAAAAATTAATAGAAGCCTTTTAACTCATTCTTTTTATTGATAGTACCTGCCGGTATCATGGATACCAATTAAAAATAATGAGTTAATATGGTAGAATTTTATAATATGAATGATAATGTTAAACTATCCGATAATTAGTAACCTACCCAATATTTATAATAAATGCATTATGATCATTGTACCTATTTATCAAATATCAATTCTATGAATTTTGTGTGTTTTTTATCGTTCTCAGCTTGCTAATACATAGTATCATTGGAAATAATATCTTTATTTGTATATACTTGTTTTTTTATTGTCGCATACGAATGACACTACGTACGCATATTGAGAGAGTATATAATAATATAGTATAAACAGCTGTCAAATTGTTATATCATTTTCCATAACAACGTGTAGGTGTTATGTTATATCAGGTCCTTTTGATGTAATAATAATATTGGATATACTCCGATATATGTAGTATACCACCTCTATAAATCTTCTTTATATTCAAAAGAAATTTTAAATCATTGTACCATACATTGGTTGTTGATGATGCCTTATTAGCAATCTATTTTTTAGGAAGATAAATAGCATTAATCATTGTATTACATTCAAACGATAAAGGATGAAAATAATTGACATTTATATTAAAATACTAACACTCTACTCTATTTAAATCTTCCATTGTTTGAGTTATGTCACTGTATACAGATATTCAATGCAAATATATATGTTGTTGATAATCAGTTTATCACACTGGTATATTACGGTGTGTCTACCATAAATGTATCCACTGCCATTGAATATTAGTTATTATATTTTGATTATAAGTACTATTTAAAATTAGTTTATTATTGTCTATATTATTACGTATCTACAATGTATTGTACATGGTACCAATATTATGCATCTTATAGTTTAGTGATTTACACAATTGATACGTAATACTATATTATAGGCAATAAGTTATATGTTATACTTATATTCAATGACCGTGGATATATTTACGGTGGACTCACTGTTTAGAAATAGAATTTTATGTATGTTTTACTTCCTGTGTCTTAAAGAAAGTTCTGTTTATAAGTAGGGTCGGGAGGGGCGAATCTTGCGCACTAAAAACTTTTGGGTTTTGCAACTTAGTTTTTGCAGATAGACAAATAATATTCGACATGAAGAACCGCAATAAGGCCTTTTATACACCATCCAAAGGACAAAAAATTAGCATTTGTATAATCTGAGTTATTGACGAAAGTAGTGCGCAATTGAAATTGTCCTTGATGGGGCGGTTCTTGCGCGCGAGAGGGGCGAATATCTGCGCACCCATTAATTCCTTTCAATAGTGAAAAATAGCACTATTGAGTGTCTAGATACTTACTATAAAATAATTCCAATGTGCTTAAAAGCATAAACAATCAAATGATTCAAATTCAAAACTTGAGACAAACTTTTTTTGCCCTGTTTACGTAAAGTTTGTTGAATGTATGTGTGACGTCATGAATGTTGCTTTCTATTCAGGATTAATTTATGCTTGTAATATTAGTTTATCTGAAGTATGACACTATTATATTTACTTATTATGTAACTATAAATATAATAAATAACTAGATGACGGGCACTCATAGAGCGCATACTTTTGCCACCGCTTATAAATGACCTTGACCTTTAACCTGTTCACTCCCAAAATATAAACAAATGATTCCTGAATATTGAAGTATCGTCCCGCCCAATTTCAGACAATTTGGTTGAATTCTTTTGTGTTATTAATGACCTTGACCTTTATTTTTACCTGATTGCTCCCAAAACCTAATAAATTGGTTTCTGCCAGGATAATTACCAACCGTCGACCAAATTTCAGTTACTTTGATTGAATACATTTTGCGTTATAAATCAACTTGACCTTTAACCTGACCGCTTCCAAAAACTTATTAAACCGTTCCTAGATATTGACCAATCGTCTTATCAAATTTCAGACCAATTGATTGAAAACTTTTTGAATTATTGAGTTATAAATGACCTTGAGCTTTGACCGGATAGCTCCCAAAATTTTACCAGATGGTTCCTGGATATTAGTCAATCGATCGTCTTACCAAATTCAAAGTAATTTGATCGAAAACTTTTCGAGTTATGTGAGCAACAAGATGACAAACAAAAATATGTCGCCCAAATGATAACCTTACGCAATCTATGAGAGTAATAATTCTTTTTATATGTCAGTATAGCATATATAACCAATTTAGAATACATATCTAAAACGTTATTCAAAATACTGTTACACTTAGATATTTTCACTTTATGTCTCTCAAATTACGATAATAAGAATATAGAAGCAAATGGGTTTTTCGTACATCTATTAGGTTACGTGGAATATTCACTTGCCATTGTAAGGTCGGGGAGATACCCAGGCCAAGAGTGGGTCCATATGTACTGAATCCCCTAGACCTAAAGGTTAGTCGTTGAACTCTAGCTTCCAGTCTTTCAATTCTTTCAAGAAAGGTAAAAATGTATCAGAATTTGAGAGTATAATGATACTATGAAGGTAGTAAAATTTCATCCAGAGTTCTGTCCCTAGTCTTGTAATAGGTAGAACATTCCACAACAATATTATGAGGGCATGTTTCTGGGCGAAGACCAGATCGTCGGCAAGTATTATTGTTTTACTGTTTTATGACCAAAGGTATTACTGTTTTAGGACCAAATGTTCCCAGGATAGAAGAAGAAGTTTAAATCGGGTTATTAGCAATAGCTTTTGACATTCTCTTTCAAAGAGGAAGAGTTTTTTGGTCTGTCTACAAGAAGGTAGGTTGACCCACCTAATTCCTTTGGTGTTTTTCAAAGACCAACGGTTCTGGTTCTGCGCCAGAAGATCTCTGCTACGTCCTTTTCTATGAAATCATCAGTTTCGTTGTCAATAGTACCAACGTGAGCCTTAATAGTTATTCACAGAAGTGGATTATTGTGGTTATTCACAGGTACCCCAGTGACCACAGTACGTCCACACTATGATTTACCTGTGTGGCTCCTCGTCCTCAAACAAGGAACAGCCTTTTAGGCCACTATGCTGTTTCAATAGATTTCATTCAGAAATCTATTGGGTTGAAATATGGCGCTGAAGACGCCAAATTTCTTTGCGACAGAATCTTGGCAATTGACGTGATCACCACTCATGTGTCTTGTTTAAGTAGTAAAAAAGTTCACCATCTTGTTGGAAGATAAATGATTGATTTTTTTTTTCATCAATCCAATAGCTGGAACCACAATACTGTTAAAAGAGGATTGATCTTAGGCCGTTCTCCACGAAAATCAGAGGAGACTCCCAAGTTTTCGAGATAGGGAAAATCTTGGATATCTTCTGATCATGAATATTGAATTGGGTTGGCTTCAATAATGAAGAGTTTCTCGTTAAAAAAATCTATTTCATACCTTGTCGTGTCCGCTTTAAGCTCTCTGAGAAGGACCTTTGTTCTCTCAAGTCTCTTTTGCTTTTTAAGAAGTGTGAGGACTTAGTGTTCTCTCATTTTGTAGGAAGACAACTGAAGATCCTTCGTGATGATGGTTCTAATTGAAGTCTGTATCACATTAATGTATTTAGCTATATTTTGAATTTTTTCAAGTATTTCTTCGAGTCTTCAATATTGCACAAACATTTTAGCCATTTTCTTTATAATACAAGTACTCCCATTTCTACACTCCTAGGACAATCCTCAGAAGTGACAAGGTCAACGAAGCTACTATACACAACATGGTGCAATATCGATTTGCAACTTTTAAAGGTCCCCTCCGAGCAAATTATTTTATTGCTCGAACCAACGAGGCTAATGTTTCTTATCATTTTACTGCAAACTCCATAAAATTTGATTGCATATTTTTAATTTTATATGCCTTTAAAGATTTTTATAATCCAAACTCTACAAAACCTACTTTACTTCCGACTTTCTAATTTTCAGTCTGAAGAAGAAGAATGTACACCATTTGTTTTGATTGCCAACCAGGTATTTGGTTTAATAATTCTATTTATTATTCGTTTAAAGGTTCAAATTTGGATAAACTTATTAGAGAACGTTCATATACTATTAGAAACAATTAATATCTTAAAAGAAGGCCAAAAACGCATTGTTAGTTTAAAAATCTAAATTTGAAATCAAAACAAAGAGTGTACAATCTTCTTTCTCAGCGTCAGGTTGGAGACTCGCTCGATTGTTGATCACAGAGTATTAAAAAACTTTAAAAGCAAGTAATAAAATATATACTGAACCGAATTGTATGCAGTTTACGGAATAATGATCGTAGACCTTAGTTCTATAATATTATGTAATAAACTCATTTTTTTCCCAGAGCTTGGAGAGGACCTTTAAAAGCATAATGATATCAGGGTTGGGTTTCCCTGTACGATGGTTTAACCCTGTCATTTTAGACCTGATATTTTCGATTTTATTAAAAAGAATCGAATAATAAGATTATATAACTATACTTAATGAAAAAGCAAATGATAAACATGTATAGTGATGTTTGATATGTTTAACTGTAAATTCACAGAAAACACTTATTAATGACTTTAAATTCACCCTGATTTACAATTTCATATTTCAACCTATTATCTGAAATATATGTGGAATGTGTATGTTTTTAGTTAAAAGTGAAGAAATACACATATAGAGCATAATATTAGGCATTAAAAACTGTTTCATGGCCTAAAAATAAATTTCTATAGTGCGCAATATTCGCCCCGCCATTCTAAATATGGTGGGGCGAATAGTTGCGCACGGAAAAACTCCGCTAAATAAAAAATTAGAAAGTCTAGAACCTTGTAATTTTAACTGAGGCAATTAAAGTCAATGATCATCATGCACTAAAAACTTCAGGTCATTATCTGGGATAGAAATTTTTTTATGACAAATTTATTTTTTAGGGTAATTCGGCAAGATGAATTTTCGACTAGGTACTTTTCATATGGTCTCAAATGTGATTTATTTCAACTATGTATAAATGCCTGTAAGCTGTTATAATTTTATACTGAGTTACTACATATTTGAGCCGGTCTATGACTATTTTTGTTATTGGGCTAGCACATTCATAGCCCTTTAAACATGTGGTGCGCAAGATTCGCCCCGTGTGCTGCTGCGCGAGATTCGCCCCTCCTGACCCTACCTGTAGTGAAAAAAAGTTGCGAGAAATTTGAAATTCAATTAATTTTAATGATTAATAAAATGCACTTAAATACAAATTATACATATAAAAAACAGCAAAAGCAACATTTTAAATTAATACTACACTGTATGATCATTGATATTATGTACTAAATCAACTTTAAACTTTGTAACATCGTTTTGTATGTAAATACTGTATATATTTTGTAACCTTATGACAATATTAGTATTAAATCTGCTTGTTTTCATGATAGTCATTCGAAACTTATTGTTATTTTTTATCTTCTTTAGTATATATTGTTAAGTTGTAACATAATAAAGTTTACCGCTATATAAATATACATTCTTAATTTTAATTACATACACAATTAGGTATTACTCAATACACAGTGAAATCCTGTATCCAATACACAATGGTATCCAATGCACAATGGTATCCAATGCACAATGGTATCCAATACACAATGGTATCCAATGCACAATGGTATCCAAATGCACAATGGTATCCAATACACAATGATATCCAATGCACAATGGTATCCAATACACAATGGTATCCAATACACAATGGTATCCAATGCACAATGGTATCCAATGCACAATGGTATCCAATACACAATGGTATCCAATGCACAATGGTATCCAAATGCACAATGGTATCCAATACACAATGGTATCCAATACACAATGGTATCCAATGCACAATGGTATCCAATGCACAATGGTATCCAATACACAATGGTATCCAATACACAATGGTATCCAATGCACAATGGTATCCAAATGCACAATGGTATCCAAATGCACAATGGTATCCAATGCACAATGGTATCCAATACACAATGGTATCCAATGCACAATGGTATCCAAATGCACAATGGTATCCAATACACAATGGTATCCAATGCTCAATGGTATCCAATGCACAATGGTATCCAATGCACACTGCGGTTGTATCCAACACACTGTGGTTGTATCCAACACACTGCGGTTGTATGCAACACACTGTGGATGTATCCTTAACACACTGTGGTTGTATCCAACACACTGTGGTTGTATCCAACACACTGTGGTTGTATCCAACACTATGTGGTTGTATCCAACACTATGTGGTTGTATCCAACACACTCTGTTGTATCCAACACACTGTGGTTGTATCCAACACATTGAGGTTGTATCCAACACACTGTGGTTGTATCCTTAACACACTGTGGTTGTATCCAACACTATGTGGTTGTATCCAACACTATTTGTATCCAACACACTGTGGTTGTATCCTTAACACACTGTGGTTGTATCCAACACTATGTGGTTGTATCCAACACACTCTGTTGTATCCAACACACTCTGTTGTATCCAACACACTCTGTTGTATCCAACACACTGTGGTTGTTTCCAACACACAGGGGTTGTATCCATGACAACGTGGTTGTATCCAACACACAGGGGTTGTTTCCAACACACAGGGGTTGTATCCAACACACATGGGTTGTATCCAACACACTGTGGTTGTATCCAACACACTGTGGTTGTATCCAACACACTGTGGTTGCATCCAACACACTGTGGTTGCATCCAACACACTGTGGTTGTATCCAACACACTGTGGTTGTATCCTTAACACACTGCGGTTGTATCCTTAACACACTGTGGTTGTACCCAACACTATGTGGTTTTATCCAACACACTGTGGTTGTATCCAACACACAGGGGTTGTATCCATGACAACGTGGTTGTATGTAACACACATGGGTTGTATCCAACACACTGTGGTTGTTTCCAACACACATGGGTTGTATCCAACACACAGAGGTTGTATCCAACACAAAGGGGTTGTATCCAACACACAGGGATTGTATCCAACACACAGGGGTTGTATCCAAGACAACGTGGTTGTATCCAAGACAACGTGGTTTTATCCAACACTAAGTGCTATTCAATAAGTTTTCAAATAATTTTAAAAAATCATTAAATACATTCATATTACAGCAATCCTATCTATACCAAAGAATATAGAAAAATATAAGTATATATAGTACCGTAGTACGTACGTAGTTCCCAAATATTCTTAATACAGACAATCAGGAAATTAAACCATGTAATCCATTATGTTTCCCTGAAAAATGAACTCAGAGTAAGCTTTAGTTAATTTTAATATCTAAACACAATGTTCTTCAATTAAATACTGCCTATGTGAAGCTCTGAAGTTGAAAATCGTCATATTACTTACCTAGTTACCATCTTTTAAAATGTAAGTTTCGCTACCTATCAACCAATTTAGGAGCGACTTACAAAGATTGTCACTCTGTTCGCCACAAATAGCATAGGAAACTAACGAATTTGGTGACCAACGTTTAGTTTTTCGACGATTGCAAGCAAAATTCTCAGTTGTGAAAGCTCTAATTGTATTGAAACTAATATGAAAACAGGCAAAAACTATTTTTCTATCGAATGATCTATCAATCATTCTTTCAAAGTATTTCTTTAAGAAGATATTGGCTTGTAACGTAAAGTATTCCTCTGCCTATTTTAGAACTTGTGAGAGCGTTGTCACCGATAGGTATTTTCCCTTCGCCTAAATCAATGGAATTTTTAGGAGCGTGGTGACTTTTTAGATTAAAAATGTACTTTGCGAGTATATCACAGAAAAACGGGTCTTTAATTGGAGCCATTTTTACTTCTAACATGCAGTTTGTTTAATTTACTTCAAGTTAATGAAAGATTTTGAGTGAAAATATTTGAATTTATAAGGTAAAATAGCTTGCAAAATATTTATAATCGTTCTTGTTTGATTAAATTCTTAACTTGTGGGTGAGTGCGTGCGTGAGGTTGTATCTTCTCTCAGATTCTCAGTGTTAATTCTAGTGTGAAGGAAGAAGGTAGCATGGATATGATCTCTTGGTTCAACTTTTGACCAATAGTTTTGGTACTTTTGGTAGATCAGTTTCTGCCATTATTTCTTTCAAGATTTTATATTTTCAGATATGTTTTTACTAAGAGTTGATTATTGCTATAGGTACATAGGTGAATTGACAGAGTTTCGGAAGTTTATATATAATTTTAGGTACACTTTCTTAACCATCTATAATTTAGATTAGATACAACCGTAAAACTATCTAGTTTATGTCTCGGTTCCAGTATTATTATATATATAGTTGTCTCATAAAACGTAGTAGTTGATTTTATTACAATTTTTATATGAGGATTGTCTAGTTAGAACTTGCCTCTATTTTTTAGGAAAAATCCACGGGCATTTAACTTTTTTTAAATCTAGGGATAATTCTCGCATGTTTTTATGTCGCTCCCAGATCGCAGTGTCACTGGTGACAAAATCGACATCATTAAATATCACTCTATATATGACTATATGTCACGCGCGTTTGAGTGATCTGCAATAACGACCGATTTCGCTGCGCAATCTGTTGATCAACAGTTTGCGCAGCCATCGATCGATAGTGCATTCATCGATCGATCCCTGCGCGTTCGAATGATATGATTTTTTTTAATTTGTACATCAAAATCGCACATTGGATTGCGTATATCGATCGATAGCGCAACCATCGATCGATTTTTGCGCGTTTGAATGATATGATTTTTTTAGTTTGTACATCAAATTGGAGCATTTTATAACGTATATCAATCGATAGCGCAACCATCGATCGATTTCTGCGTGTTCGAATGATATGATTTTTTTTAGTTTGTAGATCAAATTGGCACATTTTATAGCGTATACTAAAATGAATCATATCATTCGAACGCGCAGGAATCGATCGATGGCTGCCCTATCGATCGATTTCTACTCGTTTGAATAATACAGGTTTTCTTTGTTTATTCATTTAATTAATTGTTTTGTTTTTATTATGAAAATACTTTTTTATATTTAATAAGTCGACCGTCAGTCGATTGTTGCTCTATTGAATGTAACAATTTGATGCATAAACTAACAAAATCAATATCATTCAAACGCGCAACAATCGACTGATGGTTGCTCTATTAAATGTAACAATTAGATGCAAACACTAACAAAATCCATATCATTCAAACGTGCAACAATCGACTGATGGTTGCTCTATTGAATGTAACAATTTGATGCATAAACTAACAAAATCAATATCATTCAAACGCGCAACAATCGACTGATGGTTGCTCTATTAAATGTAACAATTAGATGCATAAACTAACAAAATCCATATCATTCAAACGCGCAACAATCGACTGATTGTTGTTACATTCTATTGAATGTAACAATTTGATGCATAAACTAACAAAATCAATATCATTCAAACGCGCAACAATCGACTGATGGTTGCTCTATTAAATGAAACAATTAGATGCATAAACTAACAAAATCAATATCATTCAAACGCGCAACAATCGACTGATGGTTGACTTATTAAATATAAAAAAAGTATTTTTCCAGTAAAAACAAAACAATTAATTAAATGAATAAACAAAGAAAACCTGTATTATTCGAACGAGTAGAAATCGATCGATGGTTGCGCAGGGATCGATCGATGGTTGCGCTATCGATCGATGGCTGCGCAAACTGTTTATCAACAGATTGTGCAGCGAAATCGGTCGATATTGCAGATCACTCAAACGCGCGTGACATATATACAGGAATTAATTCAGAAGTGTTCGTAGCAAAATTAATGTAAATATAGGAATTAATTCAAAATTGTTCGGAGAGAAAATCCTAAATATCTCCCATATTCTGCAGACTGGGTTTTTTCTATTTTTCTCCTATGCTACAATGTTATTTTGGAGAGAATTTGTTGAATTTTGGAGAGAGATGGAGAGACAAATGGTGAGTTTATGAGACATACAATTTTACTTGGCACAGCAGACTCACGGCAATTGCACAGCCAGTCTGTAGAATATCCAAGTAAAATTGTATGTCTCATAAACTCACCATTTGTCTCTCCATCTCTCTCCAAAATTCAACAAATTCTCTCCAAAATGATCAAATTCTCTCCAAAATGATCAAATTATCATAAATTCTCTCCAAAATAACATTGTAGCATAGGAGAAAAATAGAAAAAACTCGCCATTTGCAATTGAAGGGCTCAAAATAACTGTCACAAACTCGCCATTAAAATGGCGAGTTTGGACATGCTTTATTACTTGGCAGAATATGGAATATTTTTCCAAGACTCTCTGCGGGAGTTTTTGGTTGAATTTTAGAAATTGGAGATCTCTGCGGGAGATCTTGAATTAATCCCTATGTTACCATTAATTTAGCTGCGGGAGATTTTGAATTAATTCCTATGTTAACATTAATTTAGCTGCGGTAGATTCTGAATCTGCTGCTGAGAGTCAGAGAGTAGCTCTCTCTAAAATAAAAGTCTCTGCGGGAGAAGAGACTCATTCTGCAGACTGGTTGCACAGCAGCCTCACGGCAATTGCACAGCAGCCTCACAGCAATTGCACAGCAACCTCAGGGCAATTGCACAGCAGACTCACTGCAATTGCACAGCAGACTCACGGCAATTCCACAGCAGCCTCGCGGCAATTCCACAGCAGACTCACGGCATTTCCACAGCAGCCTCACGGCAATTCCACAGCAGCCTCACGGCAATTCCACAGCAGCTTCATGGTAATTGCACATTAGACTCACGGCAATTGCACATCAGACTCACGGCAATTGCACATCAGACTCACGGCAATTGCACATCAGACTCACGGCAATTGCACATCAGATTCACGGCAGTTGCATAGAATATCGGGGTTAGATTTTCTATGCACAGTTTATACATAGGGTGAACTTGCGCACTGCGCAAGTACACCCGGTAAGTGCGCAAAATT
The DNA here is from genome assembly GCA_947561585.1 of Caprella mutica. Lineage (NCBI taxonomy): Eukaryota > Metazoa > Arthropoda > Malacostraca > Amphipoda > Caprellidae > Caprella > Caprella mutica. Next base: position 268,984 of record CANNZV010000261.1, read on the forward strand.
CACCTGGTTTATCCCCACGACCTTTGCGCACAGTTATTTGATAACTTTTTTCTATTAAACTTGAAGAGTTGGAACTTGGTGTGCACCTAGGTCTACCCTTCATCTATCTGCAAACAAAAAATATGATTGCGCACTTTTCTAGTTTTTCCGTAAAATCAAAGTATGCGTAAAATGCGCAAAGCAACCCGGTTCGACGCTACTTGAATAATATATGTAAATCAAAAAATAGTAGCTATAGACTGAAAATTTACTTTCTGGATTAATAATTAATTTGAGTTATTGTATAAAATTACTTTGCCACATAAAATATAGGCTATTTGAAAATTAAGTAAATTTTCATCCTGAAAAAATTATGATAAAAAAAACTTTAATTGTACCACTTCACCACATAATATCCATTCATATGTTACAGACGAGATGACACAAGCGGTCTCTCGGTAAAAGTAAGTAAAAACAGGAAGAGTAAGATTCAAATCAGTTTTACAATGATTAGCTAATAGTGAATATCTATGAACAAACTGGAACAGTTATTGCCAATTACTAAAAGAGAAACAAGGATGGTAAGTAGCACAGTAGTGCTTCTGATACAGCAAAATGTAGCTGTGGCTGTTTTTTTCTGAAAATATAGGGGTAGCTGCCCACCTCTGTTAATTCCTATACTTACTTCAACTTTGCTTTAAACACTTCTGAATTAATCCCTTATCATACCATCTTTTGTAAAATTGGCATTCTGCCTTACATTGTATGAAACTTGAATTATTTGACACCAATCCTAGTCATACTATACAATGAACTTGGAAATATTAATTTAAATTCCTCTTGATATTTTGAATTTTGATAATTGAATTTGGTCCTTCTAACTCTTCCATTTCTGTTATAGTTATCATTAGGTCACCTACTCTTGTAAAGAATTCATATTTACTTATTCCAAACAAAATGAGCCTCGGTGAGAATTCACTATCAAAAATGTTATTAGAAAAAGATTACGAAGAGCAACGTCAGAAGTATCGAAATCTCATAGATGATTTGCAAGAAAAAGCAGAGAATTCTGGAGCCCAGGTATGTATGATATCTATCCACTTATTCACAGGCATGTATGATATCTATCCACTTATTCAAAGGCATGTTTGATATCTATCCACTTATTCACAGGCATGTATGATATCTATTCACTCATTCACAGGCATGTATGATATCTATCCACTTATTCACAGGCATGTATGATATCTATCCACTTATTCACAGGCATGTATGATATCTATCCACTTATTCACAGGTATGTATGATATCTATCCACTTATTCACAGGCATGTATGATATCTATCCACTTATTCACAGGCATGTATGATATCTATCCACTTATTCACAGGCATGTATGATATCTATCCACTTATTCACAGGCATGTATTATATCTATCCACTTATTCACAGGCATGTATGATATCTATCCACTTATTATCAGGCATGTATGATATTTCTATCCACTTATTATCAGGCATACAAGATATCTATCCACTTATTATCAGATATGTATGATATTTATTCACTTATTCCTGCATATTGCCTATTAACTTAGTCAATGTAGCTAGCTAAATCATAAATTCAGGTAATTCTTAGTATCAATTATGTCAATTAATCTAACTTATTAGGTTGGTTTCTAAAGTTAATCAAAATTTTTATAATAAGATTATTAATTAGATCAATTTAGATATATAATTATATCGACTGTAGGTACCTAATTACACTCAACTCTTTAAGATGACAGATGTAGATTATGAGCGACTATTTCAGAAAATATAACCTAGTCATTTTTTTTTCAAATTGATAATATCATGCTGTATTGAATGAAATTTACAGGAATTCTTCTCAATTTTAAAATGAAGAAGGCTAAAACAAAGTAAATTTTTTCATAATTTATAAAAACAGATGTTTCGATTCAGTACGTGAATCATTTTCAAAGTAGCTATCTGTAATGAGTTTAAAAAAGTTATACGAAATTTATTGGAAATAAAAGATGAAAGATAAATACTGTAGTAGCTACTACCTACTATGGTTTCCTTATAACTTCTGCAAAACTTTTTTGTTGTTTATTTAAAAATTCATCATACTAGGTTATCAGATATTCTTTTTAATCATTACTTCTTATCCTTTTAAATGAGTTTTTTATCAGTTTAAAACAAACATTTCATTTGTAAGTTAAAATAATGTTTGAAGCTGGAAAGATTAAAAAAATTTAATTGAAATTCAATTAGCAATTATTGATGGCTTCATGATTAGGAAAATTTAATGGAAAGTCACGTATGAACTAAATTGAATCTTTTCGTTTCAGGGCTTGAATTCAGACACGCTTCGTATGTACGTCTTGGAAGGAAATGCTCTCTTCGATAACGGTAAGTCTTAGGGTTTATGAACTGTGATTTGTTATTTTTATTGGTCTCATATTCATATAGCTATGTATATAGCACATCCAACATTATATTAGGTAGTTACAATTAAATCTAATTAATTTATCATCTATCACCTGTGTGCAATGTCTTTATATAGCCTATTCAATAAACTAGCTAATTATTCTAGTGTACGATGGCACTTATATTCACAGCTTAGAGGGAGTAAAGTATAATGATGTACCTAGCTATTACAATATTATTATTATCAAATTTTTTAGTTGGCTTTTAGTTACCTTATTATTTTAGTGCAGAAAAAAAAATTAATCATATTTTCTTTTCTTAATTTTATTGATTTAAAATGTATATCATTCTAATTGCTCAGAGTTCTTTTATTTGGTTCTTTTTATTATAAACTCACTCGAAAGTAGATGCCGTTTTTCTCATTCATTGGCAACTTTATTTAAAATTAACTCATTCAATTTATTTCCTTTTCTGCATATAACTCTGTGATATTTGAGGGCATTGTAGCTAGCCACACCTTAATAAATTTTTGATTGAATTTTTTTTTTTTTTTAATAATTTTAACGATTAAAAGATAATGGCTACAAATTGCTAATCAATCCTTCTACATTATTTAATCATTTTTTAGCATTTTAAGCCATAACATAGTCATTTTTCTTATATATGTCAAGTTACGAGTTATTGGAACAGTTCCACATTGTTGGACAGAAGAAATATAAAACATTAGTTAATTCAACTTTTATTTTAATTGGTATCCATGATATCTGCAGGTATCATGAATACCAAAAGTTAATGTTAAATCCATGAAGCTGCATGTAGCGTCGACCGGGTTATTCCATCGCACTCAGAGTATCGGGGTAATTAATCTCGCCCGTTTCTTAACCATGAAGGAGTGATGATTTTGGCAAAAAGCTCGCACTTTCTTTTATAAATATAGTAACTTTCATTAGTTTTCGTTGGATGAAAGTATAAAATAATTTAAGAGTAGCTAAACAGAAGAGTGGTCTTTACACCTTACAAAAACTTTTTCAGATTTTACTAAAATCCTGCAACTTTATCACTGGGTTGGACAATTATTCTTGAAATATCACTGAAATTTACATGAGCACAGTAAAATATGCTATCAAAATGAAATACAGCTATCATCGATACCAATTAAAATAGAAGTTAAATAATTAGTTATATATTTTCTTCTCCCGTGTCTGAAAATGTGGAAAAGCCAAATAACGTGGAACATATATATATATATATATTCTACTTGTTAATTCCATTTTTAATCTGCTAATATGGAGTTATCTGTCAGTTTATTTCATCTTTAGAGCCATTCCATTTTTGTCCCATGTAATAAACCAATCAAATATATTTTCTTGTACAGTTCGCAGACCTAGAGAGGCAGCTCTCGATGCACAGTTCATGAAGCAGGTTTCCCAGCTTGCTAACATCAACATCAGATCTACACATATGTCCTTGCATGAATTCAAACCTACTGAATTTCAATCTAAACTAGTAAGTTTTGTTTTATAGCTACTCACAATACACACTGTATGTATACACAATTATCTATGTTTATTATATCTCATCATGCTGAAAATTCAACATTTTATTGTACTGTTAAAGTGCGGGATAATGCCCTACATATTTTTTTCATGATGGGCAAAACCCCGCACTAATTTGTTGCCATGTAGCCAATTTTTGGCTGACCTGAAACAGAAACACTAGGTAGTATCTCAAAGTAACCTAATCAACCTATAATGTGTCGCAAACGTGATCAAATTTGTTTGAGAATTGTGGATTCTGCAGCAAATCTTGCAAAATTATCTGATTTTATGAATGCAAATGCTTGGTGCATTATTTTATAGTGTCCTTTTTAAAAAGTATTTTTAAATACTTACCGAAACCTAATACGGATAATATTATTTGTCCTAAACCTGCTCTTTCCAATGCCGTAAACAGAAATATAAATTTCCAAATAATTTTTAGAGATAATGGGGGTGCGGGGTAATGCCTGCATATTTTAGGTTTGGGGGATTACCCGCGTTGACGCTTAAAGCCTAAAGCTTTTATATATCTTCAATTAACAAAGAAGGCTGTTCGCAATTTAATAGATGCACTGATATCATGTTGATGCCAGTTACATTTATTTCAATTTATGACCACTGCAAGCTATTTTCAATATCAATTAGCTATCATTTTTTCACGAAAAATAGTTTAATCCTTCCATCGTTTGGCAAAAACAGTTATCATACTAAGTTTTTAGTGACTAATTGGAACTATTTAATAGAACTAGCTATAAAAATACACTTTTCAGTGAATCAAAACTATTTAGCTTGCTTTGACATTTTTGCATTTAATAATATTTAGTTATTTACATAAAAGGCGTGGAAATAAGAGCTAGCTAAATGATTTATTGAAGCTAGGTGTTAAATCACTTCAAAATATCACAAGTCTGCTGTAATTAGTTTTGCCTTTTACCTTTTATTGTCTTTTTGGTAGCTAGCTACCGAGTTTAAGAGACTAACTATGGAAATCTTCTTTCCTTTCCAATTTTAAACTGTAACACTCAAAGGTAGAGGGTGGGAAGTAATTATTTGCTTGTTAATTCATTTATGTTATTGCAGAAGACTTATTTCAACAGACGGCCAGACAGACCTCTGCACGCTGATGATTGGAGGAGGTAAGTTGCTGACAGGGCTGCGGAGTCGGTACATAAGATGTTCGACTCCAACTCTGACTCCTTTATTTTGAATTTATAGACTCCGACTCCTTTATAAAGAATATCAACGAGTCCGACTCTAACAAACAGTTTTACAGTATTTTTATAAGCAATATTGAGTCATTTGAATGTTTAGACTATAAATTTTGATTTAATTCATATATATGAGCAATTATTAGTTCTTATGAGATATTTAACATGATGAACAACAAATACTATGGATCTTAATTTTTGTGAATTATATCTATAGCTTGAAGTCGGTAGTCCGTACAAATATTAGACTCCTGACTCAGACTCCACCAAAAAAAGCTTTGACTCTGACTCCACAGCCCTGATTGCTAATATGTAGGGGTGTGACAATATGCATCTAAAATCATAGATCCTGAAAATACTATAGACCAAGGCTGTGGAGTCGGGAGTCGAAGCTTTTTTGATGGAGTCAGGGGTTGAAAATTTGTACCGACTCCTGACTACAAACTATAGATATAAGTCGCAAAAAATTTTGATACATTTTATTTGTTGTTCATCATGTTAAATATCTTTTAAGAACTAATAATTGCTCATAAATATATAGAAATTAGAAAATTTAAAGATTTGTTAAAAAAAAAAGATGAAATCATTTTGAACATAAAAGTTACAATGTCAAATTGAGAGAGTTAAGTGCTTTTAATAGGTTGACTACGAGGCTCAAAATGCAGTCTTGCCCAACCAACTGTTCCAAAATTTCCAGTTTTTGTTATTGTTTCTGTATGACATGTCTTAGGATAGTGAGATGAGCTGGTACCTCTGTGTGTACCTATTAGTCTGTATAATGGAATCTGTGCTATAGTTAATAGTTGTAAATATTGTCACAGTTTAATTCTGGTTTTAAATATTGACAGTAGCTACCACTTTGTCTAACTGTAATATTGCTACATAGTGGTACAAATGTGTACCAATACGTAGTCAATGTGTTAACTCTCATACGTTTATTAATTATTAAATGGTGAGAGCTCTATATTTTGAAAAAATTATAATACAGAAGTCGTGGATGAAATTCATGTAGCTAGTATTGTATCTTCTATAAATCTGCTTTTTATAATCTTTAGATTCTTCTTACGTTTAATATCATTTTTCTTAAATTAGTTTGTTAATTTTGGAAATTTTGCAGACTTACAAAACTTTCGGGTAAAATCATCCGAGAGTGCAAAGGAGTTGAGCCCCAAATAATTAATGCTGAAGAAACAGAAAAGAAAGCTCCTGCCCAAAGAATAGCCAGGGAGAAGGACAAGGAAGTTGCCAAAACTGATTTAGCTAAAGTGAGTACTTGCCTAATAGCTGATTGTGAGGTTGACAGACACTAGACCGAATGGGCATTTAGTCGAAATATTTGATAGCAAGTTCACAAGTTTGAAGAGAAGCTTTTCCCTCCCTGAAGCCCCTTTCACATGAGTAGTTTTCTCATACCGCTGCAAAATAAAAGCTAGCTACATGAAGAAAATAGCCTAGCTTTCACACATGGCGTTTATTTTTAAGTCAAATCCTGGCCTGTGCTTCGAACAATAAAGAAAGAAAGAGCAAGACCTGCTTTTTCCAATGCTGTAAACAGAAATTTAAATTTCCAAATAGTTTTGGAGATAAGGGCGGTGTGTGTTAATGCCCGCACATTCAAGGTGCAGGGGAATTATCCGCGTTTATGCTAGGTAAATAAATGAGAGATATATAATATAATAAATAAGTGGGTGATTAGCTAATTCAAATTGTTATATAACAATTTAAATTAGCTAATCACTCATTCGATTATATGTAACTCACTCTACACTTCTCAAATCGTCGTAAAATTAAAAAAAATACATTATTTTTCTGTGCTAATTTATATAGTTGGCGGCATGATATTTCATGCCTAGTGTGAAAGACTACATTGAACACAAAAGTAAGCTAAAACATTGGCATGAACTTTATACAGAGTTTTTAGAAATCACATGCTGGCCATCAGGTATAAAATTTATACCCAGATTCAGAAACGCCACGTGTGAATAGAAGTAGAAGTAGCTACGTGTTTTGAATGTCTGCTAAGATAGGCTGTTTTCTTCATGCAGCTCTTTTTTAGCGGTATGAGAAACTGCTTGTGTGAAAGGGGCTTAAGAGCTAATTCCACGGTCTGGTCCAATATTCTTTAATGCATTTCACGTAAAGCATTCACACTGGCAGTAGCTACCGGTCAGGTCACCATCCAATCGGAAGATATTTTGTCTGGAGCGTGAGCGGAGCGTTGCAGGTGTGAACTACTACAGCGCTCCAGTCACTATCCATGTTTATTATGTTGGTGTTTTTCTTGAAAATTATTCATATATCTTACCTTAGAGGTTTAAATATACAACCAGTCTTTTTCTAGCAGTGATGTTCTTTCAGTGTGGCATGTTCATTTTTAAAGTCATTTTCAATTTCAGACAATTTTTTCAAAAGTTCCTATAGTCATTCGAAATTAACTGAAAAATTTAGTTTAATCAACCCATTAGATGAGGATACAACGAGTGGATATCCTTCACACTTCCTATCTTTTAGCATAGGATGAACTCAAAATATCTTCTTTTTTATTTTCTCTCATCCTGTTCATCATCATTTAATTGCAATGATAATCACTGCAAAATAAAATGGTACAGAAGGTACGGTAGCGTGAGCTGACCGAACATGTGAATGCACTGGGTGAGACCGGACTGTGACTGGAGTGAAAGCGGAGAATCAGCCTTAAAGTTGCAATGAAATCCATAGCATCATTATATATATCTAAAAATTTAATTTCCTTTTCATATAATAACTTTCAATTCCTCTGAAATAAAAAACAATAATTAAATTAAAGTGAGGCTGCATTTCATATTATGGATCCACTTCATATAGCTAAGTGTTTTTTCGGCCAAATGTCCTAGACCCAAGTGTCCAACAGGGATTGTTCTGCTCTATACCTAGGGTATGATTGTTTTGTTTTTTCATTTCACCTGTAACTTCATCAGTAGCTACTTTATTTTAGTTTTAATTGGATGATAATAGCTGTGTCTTTATGTTGTCTGGGCAGATTGGAGAAATTTGAATTATTTCTGTCAAAAATTGACTTTTTGTGATCTAGATGTTGTACATCAGGGACTGTACTTTGTTCATTCAAAATTGTGCATAACTGTGCTGGTTTTTACATTATTTGTACACATTTTAGAAATTATGCATCTTACTATAATGAAACAGCTGATAAATTAAGGTTATATGGATAAATAGTCAGTTGTACCGCTAGATGGCGTTGCTACAGATTTGGTGACAAATATTACGAACACAAACGTGACAAACTCACATACGGAGATTGAAGTTTTCACCGCTAGATGGCGTAATTTAATAATGCTTTAAAAGATCACATTCATCAATATTATTCTATTATTGATGTTTTCGAATCAATTAATTCACATTTCAAGAGTATAATAAAGCTTCATTGGGCCATTAGCTACCACTTACTCCTCAAAAATTTGGTCTGTTCTTTCATTGTGACATTGACAATCTTTTTGTCTCAGGTAGCTGCAGCTCCAACTGAAGAGGTTCAAACTGAGGAAGTTACTCGTGTTTATCAAGTAAGTGACTAAATCAGTTATTAAGATTATAAACTTATAGTTTATTCATTTATTTATATTATAAACTTATAGGTAACTAGTTTATAATCTAATCCAAGCTTATAGCTAGTTTCTATTATTTTTATTAGCTGTTGCTAATCTAAATCTAAATTTAGCTAGTATAGTTTATAAACTCGTGTTTATCAAGTAAGTGGCTAATTAAGTAACTAGAGTAGTTCTGATAAAGTAAACAAAGAGATGAATCGATGAGAAGTCCAATTTCTGAGAACAGTTGTGATGATAACTCGACTCATTAAAATATAGATAGCTAATTATGGACACAACGTCTCTTTCTAGTCACAAAGTCGGTTCTACAGGGTGGGGCGTAAGTTTGGAAGCAAATGAAAGTGCATATTATAATCCAACGAAAAATATATTTAATAATTTACAGTTATGTATTATTACATAAGGGTTTTAAGAATTCAAAAATCATAAATTTATTCAAAATGTCCCCCCTTGTTTTTAATAACAGCCTCAAATCTCCTCCGAACTCCTCCTACTGCGGCACGCAACTAGTCTTGTGAAATTTCCTTCCAAGATCTCTGGAACGAACGCTTTAAATCATCCACACTGCGATGGAATTTACCACAGGCCTTTGATTCAAGAATGGACCATAGCGAAAAGTCCATAGGATTAACATCTGGGGAGCAGGGAGGCCACATTTCTTTGGACCAAAACCGTGGAAGATGGTCATGGCACCAGTTTTGAGTGACATTTGCAGTATGTGAAGTCGCGCCGTCTTGCTGAAATGTCCATAGAGTGTCATTACCGAAGTGATCCTTAGCTGACTTCAACATTGGCGTCAAAATATTCTCAATATAACATTTAGCATTGAAATCGGCGCCTTGTTCCACAAAAATTAAAGGAGATCTCCAAGTTTCTGAAACGGTGGCCCAGACCATTACTGAAGCAGGTTTCATGGTTCTGTGGACAGTTTTTTGGTTGTATGGGATGTCTTTTGCACTTTTACCAATTATTCTGTCATTCCTCCGGTTGTGAGCCATTTCCACTGTGAAAATTTTTTCGTCAGACCAAAAAATTTCACCAGCCGTACCAGACTTCAATTCTCTCCAATCTCTTTTTCTTTACAGCTTCTGACAGAGTCTGTCTCTTTTGGAGGGTGAAAGAGGACATCTTTAGGTCTTCTTTGACAACTCTTCTCATTGTTCTGGGACTCACATTAGCTGTTTTGGCTAACAATCGTATTGACCTTTTCGGGTTGTTTGGTGCGTTGTGAGCGTGTTATACCACTTCTTGGACGATCAGTCAAGTCTCCTCCCTCATTAAAACGCTTCACACACTTCCAAACAATCGATCTCGCTATTGAGAGAGTCTTTGAAATGACGGAATCTGACTTCCCGGCACGGTGTAGAGCAATAATGGCTTCTCTTTTGTCTGACATTTTTGAATTGACTAAATTTTTGTAAAAAATAACACTGCCACGTCATAATGTAGTGTCTCTACTATAGTTCAAACCCTATCACCTACTTAGGAACTTATTTTTAAGAATTATATTAATGTTTGAAAAATTGCTTCCAAACATACGCCCCACCCTGTAGATATATTCCACTCCGGTTGAAGTCACCCTGTATAAATTCGGTAAAGTGGAAAGGGGGACCACACCACCCCAACCGGAAAGTTTACTAGTGTGATTTTTTCTGTGGTGGAATTTACCGGCCATCTTCAAATAGATGTACTAAATTAGAAGTTAATAAATCCTGTCTGAAACAACATTTAATTATAGAATTTTTATAATCTATGTGGGGAATGTCTCATTCCTCAGCTTTCCACTTTCCAAGAACTGTGACTGTCAGAGTAGCTACTGCGTTGGTTCTATTGTTAATAGCTATACACTATTAGCTAACTGAAGACTGGGAATATCAAAACTGCGACCAAATAGCTACGATTCGTAATTTATTAACTATTATTTTATTTTGCTACCTTGTTTTCAATTGTTTTGTCTTGCTAAGTCGTTCTTTTTTTCAGATTCTCAAGAGGAGATTCAAAGACAATGGCCACAGACCAGTTTGTCTTTATTCATTTGTTATAAACCCACAAAGCTTTGGCCTGACCATCGAGAACTCATTCCACACCAGCTTCCTGATTAGAGACCAGCACGCACTGATTGCAGAAGGTAATGTCTTAGATTCACTCATTAGCGATCAGCACGCACTGATTGCAGAAGGTAGCTCTCTAATGCTAGTCTTAAGTAGAAAAACTCTTCTTTTCACTGAGTAGCTTTTCTACATCCATGAGCATTGTCACAGACTGGTGGTAGGTGACTTTGTTCATGGAGCCACTTTCCTTTCTGACTGCTTCTTCAGAGTCCTTGTATTTAATTTCCTTTTGACGTCAGCGATATGGCCTTTGGCTCCGAAGCAGACTTTTAAAAATCCCAACTAAAATAATAAATAGGTATGGATCAAAATGAAATAAACTTCAATCAAATTTTATTTCATTTAGATAAAATAGACCTGTAACTAAATGGTATAGTCTCAAGTAGAGGAGACTATTTTCTTCATCTTTCTCCAACGATACAAAAGTTGATTCACTTCAATAAATAATTATTTTAAATTATTTCTCCTCTGCTTGAGTATAAAAGTTTTCTCAAATAATTTTTCTTTAATTTCAGACTCGGAGGGTTTGCCGATAATTGCCCCCAACAAACCATCCACGGGTCAGTCCGCTTCCAAAGAACTGAACAAGCAGTTTGCCCTAGACTTTGACTTGGACACGTACAAACAGTGCATAGACGCGTTCAGCATCAGTGAACCTATGATACCACCCAGACCTGTTAGAAACGGACAGTGAACGGTACTGGGGTAGGCTGCGAGTAATCGGACTGTTTCGCATTTTCGTTCATACGAGAGAATATAAGATGTAGAATCGTTAGATAACTCGGAAATCACCCTAATGCCTGCAGGTATCACGAATACCAATCAATATAATAGATGAAGAACACTCAGCGTCTATTTTTTTATAATCGATAATGTGCTAACGTTCATTAACTAGGAACTTACCTTAGTGGACAGTCGCTTACAATTTGTCACGTGTTTGTTTTCCTTTCTCTTGTTTATACTTTAATAGCTATCGCTTATTCCAATGAAAAGGTTCACTACTTATTTAATTCTTCTTCCCTGTAGCTACGTGATACGAATATAACCTGTGGTTTATTTCTATCACGTTTTTAGACAGGTTTAGAACTTGTTAAAACGCGGTGTACATTGACATCCTAACTGCTGTAATGTAAATCGTCTTTTTCATTTGTAATTGTTTAACAGCTAGCTATTTCAAATGCATTCACAAAGTAGCTTTTCTGCATCCATGAGCTTGTCCCTGACTGGTGGTAGGTGGCTTTGTTCATGGAGTTATTTTTCTTGCTGTCTATTTCTTTGTTCTCTCTTGTAACTGTCTTCAGTACGAAGTCCCTTGTAATCATTTTTACCATTTCTTAGAGTACTTCGAGCAGAAGTTAAGCGAATAATAATATTAAATATAACTAACTCGCTATTTTTTCTAGTCTTTTTATATTAAAATTTTGTCTCAAGATGGCCTGTGATTTTTTTTCCTTGAAATATCTCTACTTACATGTTCTAATAATTATAAGAGTGCACAGTGAAGAGTTAAAACAACCACCAATAGTTGTGAATAGGGTGCACAGTGAAGAGTTAAAACAACCACCAATAGTTGTAAATAAAGTGCACAGTGAAGAGTTAAAACAACCACCAATAGTTGTAAATAGTGTGCACAGTGAAGAGTTAAAACAACCACCAATAGTTGTAAATAAAGTGCACAGTGAAGAGTTAAAACAACCACCAATAGTTGTAAATAAAGTGCACAGTGAAGAGTTAAAACAACCACCAATAGTTGTAAATAAAGTGCACAGTGAAGAGTTAAAACAACCACCAATAGTTGTAAATAGTGTGCACAGTAAAGAGTTTAAACAACCACCAATAGTTGTAAATAAAGTGCACAGTGAAGAGTTAAAACAACCACCAATAGTTGAAAACAAAGTGCACAGTGAAGGGTTAAAACAACCACCAATAGTTGTAAATAAAGTGCACAGTGAAGGGCTAAAACAACCACCAATAGTTGTAAATAAAGTGCACAGTGAAGAGTTAACACAACCACCAATAGTTGTAAATAAAGTGCACAGTGAAGAGTTAAAACAACCACCAATAGTTGTAAATAAAGTGCACAGTGAAGAGTTAAAACAACCACCAATAGTTGTAAATAAAGTGCACAATGAAGAGTTTAAACAACCACCAATAGTTGTAAATAAAGTGTATAGTGAAGAGTTAAAACAACCACCAATAGTTGTAAATAAAGTGCACAGTGAAGAGTTTAATCAACCACCAATAGTTGTAATTAAAGTGCACAGTGAAGAGTTAAAACAACCACCAATAGTTGTAAATAAAGTGCACAGTGAAGAGTTAAAACAACCACCAATATTTGTAAATAAAGTGCACAGTGAAGAGTTAAAACAACCACCAATAGTTGTAAATAAAGTGCACAGTGAAGAGTTAAAACAACCACCAATAGTTGTAAATAAAGTGCACAGTGAAGAGTTAAAACAACCACCAATAGTTGTAAATAAAGTGCACAGTGAAGAGTTAAAACAACCACCAATAGTTGTAAATAAAGTGCACAGTGAAGAGTTAAAACAACCACCAATAGTTGTAAATAAAGTGCACAGTGAAGAGTTAAAACAACCACCAATAGTTGTAAATAAAGTGCACAGTGAAGAGTTAAAACAACCACCAATAGTTGTAAATAAAGTGCACAGTGAAGAGTTAAAACAACCACCAATAGTTGTAAATAAAGTGCACAGTGAAGAGTTAAAACAACCACCAATAGTTGTAAATAAAGTGCACAGTGAAGAGTTAAAACAACCACCAATAGTTGTAAATAAAGTGCACAATTAAGGGTTAAAACAACCACCAATAGTTGTAAATAAAGTGCACAGTGAAGAGTTAAAACAACCACCATTAGTTGTAAATAAAGTGCACAACCAAAAGTTAAATCAACCATCAGTGATATTCTAACCTGTGAAAATTATAGAAAAACACCAGGTTCCGGGGAAAAAATGAGTAGCTATATACAATATTATAGAACTATAGCCTAGGATCATTATTCTTCAAACCGCATACAATTCGGTTCAGTAAATATTTTATTATTTGCCACAATTGTACGAATCACTAACCTGACGCTGAAGAAGAAGATTTTACACTCTTTGTTTTGATTTCAAATTTGAATTTTGTAAACAAACCATGCGTTTTTGGCTTTTGACCTACTGTCTTGCATTCTTTTTCTTCAGACTGAAAATTAGAAAGTCGAAGTAAAAAAGGTTTTGTAGAGTTTTGATTATAAAAATCTTAAAAAGTATATGCAATTAAATTAAACTATGCTATCAAATCTGATGGGGTTGGAGAAAAATGATAAGAATCATTAGCTTCGTTGATTGAAGCAAATTTTCTTTAATGTTTTTATTCACAGAGGCTAATGTTTCTTATCATTTTACTGCAAACCTCATCAAATTTGATAGCATATTTTTAATCTTACATATGTATAAGGACTTTTATTATCAAATCTTTACAAAACCTATTCTACTTCCGACTTTCTAATTTTCAGTCCAAAAAAGATTGTACACCATTTGTTTTGAATGTCAATCAAGTAGGTATAATAATTAATTAGTTAATACAATATTAAATATTTATGTAAAGGTATAAAATTGGAGAAACTTATTATTGAAACTTTTATATACTTCAGGAAATTATTCAAATCTTAAATATAGTAGAAAATGCATTGTTCGTTTATGAAATTCAAATTTGAAATCATAACAAAGAGTGTACAATATTTTTCTTCAGCGTCAGATTAGTGTTCCGTACAATTGTTGCACACAGAGCAGGTATTGAAAACTTTAAAAGAATATACACGGAAGAGAATTTTTTGCGATTTGCTGATTGATCCTAGACCTTACTTCTATAATATCGTGTAATGAACTCATATTTTTTCCTGGAGCCTGGAAAGAACCATCAATCGGACACTAGGAACAATGGGACAGTCTGAATAACTTTTTTATTTGCGGGTAATTTTTAACAAAATCTTAGTGGTAAATTTGAAACACTTCAATGTATTCACTCGCATTGCATTCAGCGGTTGGGATGCAGTCAGCCTTGTGTAAAAGCGAAAACGTGTTTTAGAAGTGGGAAAACTAAATTTTTCGTACTTTGTTTCAATTGTTATAAATCTGTTAATTTAACATATAATGCTTACGGCATTTTTACATAATATTAAGTAATATGATCATATGAAAGGACTGCCTTTATACTTTTGTAGTTGAGCAACTATACCCATAAGTTTTCAAAATGGCGTCATGGTGATCATTGGGACAGAAAATTTGGTTTACAATGGGACAGTGCCCTATTGTCATCTAAACTGTCTAGTTACTCCATATGAATCAATAAATATCTATTTTTGATACAATAACGCGAACTGTAGCTTCAGGGCTTCTTGTAGAAACAGAGCTTCCAGCTGAAGCGGTACTTTCGACCATGATCAAAGGCTTTAGCAATCTGAGGTCATCACAAAGCACTGCATAGAAAACAAATTTCACTAATAAAAGAAAAGGACGCAGCATGACTGCAACGGATACACTAGAGAAAGAAGAGCTTTTTGCTGGTGCCACTAAAAGGTTAAATCCTATGAAATGGCATCATAAAGTATCAGTAGATGGCCTGTAAACTCTTGTTCTTGGTCTGGTATAGAACTCTTAATCTAACTGATCCATTCGTCTGAGGATCTTAAATCTCTATCAAATACGTTGGAAATGAAATTTTATGCTCTTGTAGAATTTGATGCGACTTCTAAAACGTATTCTGTTGGCCAAAAACGTGAAAAAGCTAAATGCGAAATATTGATGTTTGGCGAAGATTCAAGTGCAATGAATTTAATTTTCCAAATGTTCCTAACATGGCATCGGTGAAGCTGGAGGACATTAAACTAATATTATATGAACCAACTAAGTGTGGGACAACATAAAGAGATCATTCGAACTTGAAATTTGACCATAACCTCAACAATATACAAGTTTGTTCACCGGTGCTGGTATACAATGGGACAAAAAAAATTGTTAGTTTTTTTATTTAATTTTTTTCTAGTCAACAGAATATGTGATAGCATTCGAGTTAGTTTCATTTTATAAAGGAATATCTATATTGCATATGGATTTTTTATTTTTCATACTTTGCCCATAGTAAATGAAATATCAACCTATCTGTGTTTTTTGTCCCATTGATGACCATCTTCCCCTACTTGACAAACATTTTTTGTCACCTGACAGTTAGTATAGTGTAGATATTACAAAGAGTGACAACTAGAATACTGTTTTGAAGATAAATCTCTAATTTGAATAATGGTATTATATTTATTTATGCTGTTTTTAGGATAAAACATAAGGCAGAATCGATTTCAGATTTAATGGTAGAGTCTGTGCTAAAAGAAATAGAGTTACAGAAAACTAGATACAGTGAAGACTTCTAATTTCATAAAAAGATAATTTAATTGAAAATATATTATATTAATTATAATTGAAACAAAAATAATCATAGTATTTCTTAATTTGGTTCCCTTCAAAATTGGTATGTTAGTCACCATTAATTTGGCATTAAAGTTATCATAAACAAATAGAGCTATCGAAATATTAAAGTCACCGCTTTACTTTTAGAGAAAACGATGTTGGTCTAGTAGGAAACTGGTGAAGTGAGTTTCTTACTAGACCAAACAAACTTGGAACGTAACTCTGGTCTACTACGAGGTTTTACTGTACCTATTTTATAGTAAAAAAGGTACAGTATACATGTTGTCACTATCACCCCCCCCCCCCAAATCGGACCGCTAACCTAACCTTAGGTGCACTATATCTCTTTATATTTGTAACATATAGTAATTTTATTTATAAAAATATAATAAAAATGAATTTGGCTGTTTATATCGACCGGGGGTTTATTGCACGGGGTCATTGTCCTTAACCGTTCTTAGGCTGCGCAGCAACCTATAGGGTTGTTAAAAACCAATGGTTTTTCTGAAAAAAAAGCAAGGGGTTTTATTGTTTTTTATGGGGAATTATTTAATAAAAAAGCTTAAAGATGCTGATTGGTTCATAACTGATCACTATACATGGTTAACAATACGAAACATCATTCATATTTTGATAGATTATAAAAAAAATGTAACTATTTGAGATAGACTATGAACAAATTAATTAATGCAGATGCTATGTAACATTTTACTACCAATTTATGAGTAATTCTTAGCTGCTAGTCTACTTTAATAAGCTCTTAAAAAATTCAAAACTCAAGTTTTAAATAACATAGCTAGGTTCAAATATTTTTTAATTCTTATATTTCCATTGGTTTACATTTCAAATGTAGATGTTCAAAGTTTCAAACTAAAATATAACATATTAGCTAATGAATATCACAGTGTGACTCTAGACTATATTTTATTATTTACTAAATCACTATATAAAATAACTTTATAAAATGATAATAACACAATATGGTGAGGAGAAAACCATGTCCATATTTCTATTTTCCTTTGGTTTTAATATGTCTTCCATTAAAAAAATTACACTACTAAGATTAACTAATTATATTTTTTAATACCCTTGTGATATATTTATTCAATGAAATTATTTAACAATACTATCTTAAATGATTTAAATATAATATGGATGATTAATGATAAATAAAAATGATTTTAGAGCTGCAAAAGATAAAAAAAAAACATAAAAACCAAATTAAGGTTTTTCAGCTTGGTCTAAACCATGGTTTAAACCAAACCACCCTGGATGACCAAACCGATCTTTTGCAACAAAACACCCACTTTCCTGTTAGAATTAGGTTAAATTACAGTGGGTTAACAACGTTAAGACATAGAGTTTATTTAAAGAGTAATATGTTATACAGTTAGAAGAATATTAGAGAGATGAGTGAATCACATCTCTCTCTGAGTAATGTAAAAGACAAACAAACTTAATAATTTACATGCGGTGGTATTTAACACGCACCGGAACTGTAATGGACTTTAAACCTTAAATCCGTTTCTCATAAAAGTAATACATTGTTATTTAAACAATAGGTAATTAATATAGCTGAGCTAGTCTAACAGGAAGTTAACATTAAACATATAAAGAGTGTGTAATACATTTAAACTAAAATTCCAACATTTCCGAGTACTGAAAGCTATCATAAATTTTTTATTAGTTAACCCTTTTTCTTCATGAAGTAAATCAATATAGAAGTAACTATTAAATTTGAACCTATTTCGGGTCTCAATTGGCAGGTAATCTAATTACCTGCTTCTATAACTCACTGAATTCACCTGACGCTAATCTCAAGGTTTAAATAGGATTAGTAATTAATAGAGAAGCTCACCTGTATTAAGGTGAGGGGATTACCTTTAAAGCAATTGAAGTTTATAATTCACACTTAAAAGCTAAACAATTAGAGACAGAAATTGTTTGGTAACTGGTATATTCCACCGCTGTAAAGCCCATTCTAATGCCGCGTTTTTACCGCCCAGTTTACGTCTCTTCATTTAATCACGGTTAAATGAACGGAAGGCGGTAGAATCGCTAGTATAGACTGCAAATTAATTGGAGAGGCGTACACTAGGCGGTGAAAACGGGGCGTTTTATCTGCTAGTATGAATATACTAAATGCACTATTTAGTATTTCACTCAAGGTTGGGTTAGCGGTCTGGGTGGAGAGGGGTGAGTTCCCCACTCCCTCGGTGAGGCTCGATAGTGATAAAATGTTTACTTTACTGAATAATACGACATTTTTCTAAAAAAAATTGATATACTTAACTGCTTGTGTTCCAGTTTGATGCTCTTAGAACATGTCGCTTGTTTGCAGCAACAACGTCATAAACACAAAATCATGTATTTTAAAGTTATCCATATAGACATATAAATCATAAAATGCTGACTATTTTAGTAAAAAAAAATCATATTGTAACTCTAAAATATACCGCTAGAGAGGCTAAATGTCCTAACGATATAGGCCTACCATTAAATGTACGTACATTACAAGTACTAAAATGCCTCTCTTGAAAAATAACTTTTTTGAAGTTATGACACTGTTCTCGCAAACAAGCGATTCCTACTGAATTCACTCCATTACTTCATCAAAGAATAATTTGAAATGGTTATATGGTGAGTGTAAAACAAGTCTCAGATAGTTTCTAAGTGTACCATACACATGGTAGTACATCATCAAACGGTAATTGTATTTGACACACAGGGTTGGAACATATATACGGACGTAGAGCTTCAAGGTGGTATTCAAATTTTTGCAACTCCCGGCAAAAAATTCGTTTTTACTATATTCTGTAGGTGTTCATTGAACTCTGCGGTGATTTTAGGATCTGTGGTATTGCGATTTTCTCTCACAATTTGTTTTGAAATTTGACGGTTTCTTTAAACTTCGACTTTAAGCCAGACCTGTTCTTTGCAGAGGACGTTTTTCCTTCTCTTTCAAAGTGAAGTCATTACTTTTGGGACAGTACCTCTTGTACCGCCAAACATTCGGACAGTTTCTGTCACACTAGCACCTGCCGTACCACCACCAACCATTTGGCCTCTTTGTAGGTCTGAGAGATCTTCAAATTATAAACTAACTAGATTATGTGCAGTCGGTAGAGCGCATACCTTCGCCGCCGTTTTGACCCGTTCTCTCCCAAAATTTGATAAACTGATAACTGGAAAATAACCAATCGTCACACCAAGTTTCATGCAATATGGTTTAATACTTTTTTTGAGTTATAAATGACCTTGACTTTTGACCGGATCGCTCCCAAAATTCTAACAGATGGTTCCTGGACATTGACCAATTGCACCATTAAATTTCAGACAATTTGGTTGAATACTCTTTGAGTTATTGAGTTAGAAATGGCCTTGACCTTGATCTTTGACCTTTGACCCGATCGCTCCCAAAAACTATCAAAATAGTTCCTGCATATTGACCAATCGTCACACCAAGTTTCATGCAATATGGTTCGATACTTTTTGAATTATAAATGACCATGACCTTGACCTCTGACCGGGTCACTCCCAAAATTCTACCAGCAGGTCACTGGACATTGACCAATCGTTTCACCAAATTTCAGGCAAACACTTTTTAATTTAAGCGAATAACAAGATGATAAATATATAAATAAATAACTGACAGCTAAAATATAACCTTCCCGCATTCTGCGAAGGGAATATTATTTTTTTATATTGTATAAAACAGCCATTTCGAACATAAACAAATAATGCATCAAACATTTTAAATAATCAAATTACTTACGAGAAATTTGTGCGTAGCTGATTACGTTAGAAACAAACTTAGTTAAATAATTCTCCAGAATAAGAATCAGACCCAAGGTACAGAGCTGAACTTGTATCGGCTAATAACAGAACTGTACACTGAGAAAAAAATACGAGTCAAATTGACTCAAAATTTGAGTCAATTTGACTCATCCTAACATTTTACTCAAAAAGGAGAGTCATATTGACTCCTTATTCATAGTCAGATTGACTCAGGTAGAGTCAATCAAGTAAAAAGACTCCAATATTGGAGTTTTGCAGCCTTGACTCAAGCGATGAGTCAGATTGACTCGCAACTTTTTTTTCTCAGTATACTTTGACGTGTGTATCAGGTCCCAATTATCGCGACTGCATGTTACAAGATATTATCTGCATGGTAAATAATAAGCGAAAAAAAGAATAAAAATAATATTAAAAAAAACTAGTGGAAGCGTGCCGTCAAAATGACTGCTTTTTTATTATAAATTAATTATAAAGACACTGATGGAAGTTCAATTAATATAGTAATTATTATCTCTGGCTCTATTTAACTCCAATATTTTCAACTAAAATTTGATTCAGTTTTTGAACTGATACCAGATTAATTTAATATACACGCTGTCAGCTGCTTGTGACTATTACCTTCGCAGAATGCGGGAAGGTCATATTTTCATCGGCCTTTATTTATTTATTTTTCATCTTGTTATTCGCTTAACTGAAAAAGTGTTCAACCAAATGGGCTGAAATTTGGTGAAACGATTGGTCCATGTCCAGTGACCTGCTGCTAGTCTTTTGTGAGTGACCCGGTCAAAGGTCAAGGTCATGGTCATTTATAACTCAAAAAGTATTGAACCATATTGCATGAAACTTGGTGGAACGATTGGTCAGTATGCAGGAACCATTTTGCTAGATTTTGGGAGTGATCGGGTCAAAGGTCAAGGTCATTTATAACTCAAAAAATATTTAACCAAATTGTCTGAAATTTGATGGGACGATTAGTCATTGTCCAGTTAGCAGTTTATTAAATTTTGGGAGAGAACGGGTCAAAGCGGAGGCGAAGGTATGTGCTCTACCGAGTGCACATAATCTAGTTAGCATATATTAGTGTGATGGACGGAAATGGAACTTAAGAAGTACCAAAAATGAAAATGATTCCTATATTCTTGCTAAGCTTTTAAATATATTGTAGAAATGGCTTATTCTAATCATATCAACCAAACTCACGTCAATTAATAACAATTTACTAGTAGTGTAAGTAACATTTTCCACAAAAGTTATATCAATTGCATGAACATAAAAGAACGTAATTGGACATTAATTGGTACTTGGTATTGTTAATATTGGTACATGGTATTGTTAATATTGGTACTTGGTATTGTTAATATTGGTACTTGGTATTGTTAATATTGGTACTTGGTATTGTTAATATTGGTACTTGGTATTGTTTATATTGGTACATGGTATTGTTAATATTGGTACTTGGTATTGTTAATATTGGTACTTGGTATTGTTAATATTGGTACTTGGTATTGTTAATATTGGTACTTGGTATTGTTTATATTGGTACATGGTATTGTTAATATTGGTACTTGGTATTGTTAATATTGGTACTTGGTATTGTTAATATTGGTACTTGGTATTGTTAATATTGGTACTTGGTATTGTTTATATTGGTACATGGTATTGTTAATATTGGTACATGGTATTGTTAATATTGGTACTTGGTATTGTTAATATTGGTACTTGGTATTGTTAATATTGGTACTTAGTATTGTTAATATTGGTACTTGGTATTGTTAATATTGGTACTTGGTATTGTTAATATTGGTACTTGGTATTGTTAATATTGGTACTTGGTATTGTTAATATTGGTACATGGTATTGTTAATATTGGTACTTGGTATTGTTAATATTGGTACATGGTATTGTTAATATTGGTACATGGTATTGTTAATATTGGTACTTGGTATTGTTAATATTGGTACTTGGTATTATTAATATTGGTACTTGGTATTGTTAATATTGGTACATGGTATTGTTAATATTGGTACTTGGTATTGTTAATATTGGTACTTGGTATTGTTAATATTGGTACTTGGTATTGTTTATATTGGTACATGGTATTGTTAATATTGGTACTTGGTATTGTTAATATTGGTACTTGGTATTGTTAATATTGGTACTTGGTATTGTTAATATTGGTACTTGG
Source organism: Caprella mutica (assembly GCA_947561585.1). Taxonomy (NCBI): domain Eukaryota; kingdom Metazoa; phylum Arthropoda; class Malacostraca; order Amphipoda; family Caprellidae; genus Caprella; species Caprella mutica. The sequence goes on from CANNZV010000261.1 coordinate 291,296, forward strand.
TATTGTTTATATTGGTACATGGTATTGTTAATATTGGTACATGGTATTGTTAATATTGGTACTTGGTATTGTTAATATTGGTACTTGGTATTGTTAATATTGGTACTTAGTATTGTTAATATTGGTACTTGGTATTGTTAATATTGGTACTTGGTATTGTTAATATTGGTACTTGGTATTGTTAATATTGGTACTTGGTATTGTTAATATTGGTACATGGTATTGTTAATATTGGTACTTGGTATTGTTAATATTGGTACATGGTATTGTTAATATTGGTACATGGTATTGTTAATATTGGTACTTGGTATTGTTAATATTGGTACTTGGTATTATTAATATTGGTACTTGGTATTGTTAATATTGGTACATGGTATTGTTAATATTGGTACTTGGTATTGTTAATATTGATACATGGTATTGTTAATATTGGTACTTGGTATTGTTAATATTGGTACATGGTATTGTTAATATTGGTACTTGGTATTGTTAATATTGGTACTTGGTATTGTTAATATTGGTACTTGGTATTGTTAATATTGGTACTTGGTATTGTTAATATTGGTACTTGGTATTGTTAATATTGGTACTTGGTATTGTTAATATTGGTACATGGTATTGTTAATATTGGTACTTGGTATTGTTAATATTGGTACATGGTATTGTTAATATTGGTACTTGGTATTGTTAATATTGGTACATGGTATTGTTAATATTGGTACTTGGTATTGTTAATATTGGTACTTGGTATTGTTAATATTGGTACATGGTATTGTTAATATTGGTACTTGGTATTGTTAATATTGGTACTTGGTATTGTTAATATTGGTACATGGTATTGTTAATATTGGTACTTGGTATTGTTAATATTGGTACATGGTATTGTTAATATTGGTACATGGTATTGTTAATATTGGTACTTGGTATTGTTAATATTGGTACATGGTATTGTTAATATTGGTACTTGGTATTGTTAATATTGGTACATGGTATTGTTAATATTGGTACTTGGTATTGTTAATATTGGTACATGGTATTGTTAATATTGGTACATGATATTGTTAATATTGGTACATGGTATTGTTAATATTGGTACATGGTATTGTTAATATTGGTACATGGTATTGTTAATATTGGTACATGGTATTGTTAATATTGGTACTTGGTATTGTTAATATTGGTACATGGTATTGTTAATATTGGTACATGGTATTGTTAATATTGGTACTTGGTATTGTTAATATTGGTACATGGTATTGTTAATATTGGTACTTGGTATTGTTAATATTGGTACATGGTATTGTTAATATTGGTACTTGGTATTGTTAATATTGGTACATGGTATTGTTAATATTGGTACATGATATTGTTAATATTGGTACATGGTATTGTTAATATTGGTACATGGTATTGTTAATATTGGTACATGGTATTGTTAATATTGGTACATGGTATTGTTAATATTGGTACATGGTATTGTTAATATTGGTACATGGTATTGTTAATATTGGTACATGATATTGTTAATATTGGTACATGGTATTGTTAATATTGGTACATGGTATTGTTAATATTGGTACATGGTATTGTTAATATTGGTACATGGTATTGTTAATATTGGTACTTGGTATTGTTAATATTGGTACATGGTATTGTTATTATTGGTACATGGTATTGTTAATATTGGTACTTGGTATTGTTAATATTGGTACATGGTATTGTTAATATTGGTACTTGGTATTGTTAATATTGGTACATGGTATTGTTAATATTGGTACTTGGTATTGTTAATATTGGTACATGGTATTGTTAATATTGGTACATGGTATTGTTAATATTGGTACTTGGTATTGTTAATATTGGTACTTGGTATTGTTAATATTGGTACATGGTATTGTTAATATTGGTACATGGTATTGTTAATATTGGTACTTGGTATTGTTAATATTGGTACTTAGTACTGTACAATTTTATTGAAGAACCAAACATATGAAAGTACATTAACGTTCACAAGACAAAAATTCCCCCAATACAAAGGGACAAAAAATATAATGTAAAATATTATTATTGGTACAATATTGTAAATTTTGGTACAATATTTATACAGCATTGCCCCATTATAGTACAATTTTGTCCGATTTTTCCCCAAAAATTATCCCCCTTTAAAGCTCATAAAATTAATTAGACAAACATGACATAAACTTTGTAATGCTTTAAAAACCACATCAAAATATTACATCATTGCAAGCGAATCATCAGGAATGAGAGCAAAGAAACAAAAAACACAGAAAAGTAACTGTTATCCATAGAAGGAATTTAAAATTGACGCTAGAAAATAGGAAGACTTAAAAAATGAAGTTGGAAATTTCAAAATGAAAATTCGTAAAGGAAAGAGGAACGTGAAAATGAATGGAAATCACGGAGGAAAGGACTGATAAAAGTATCATTCTATTCAGTTGCGAAACATGTAATACTATATCTTTTCTTTTAAAACTTACACCCCAAATTCTATATAGTGCAGGCTATATTCTATATTAAGTATATTTCTTTAAAAAATGTTAAATACATTTTAAAGGATAGTCTTTATTAGTGAGAATGCGAATACTTAAAAAAATATCATATAACAGTTATAAAGAAAATCAAATTCCCCATCAGAAATCGATTCCACTGAAATAATAGCACACTAAAATAAAGCCAATATACCTAAATAAAAACTTCAAATGATATCTTCAGTAGTTTGGTTCTAGATGTAGTAATCCGTCTGTAGTCCGTACATACATCAGCTGTGTCGTGGTTCGATTGAACCGGCAGCGAAGACATGCGCTCTACGAGTGTCCGTTCTAGTTGTAATAGGTTTTTCTTGCATTCTCTCTATGTACATTTTTTCGAATGCTATCTCCGTTTACATTAATTTATCTCAAAAGTATTTCCATCTCACCATTCTACAGGGAAATCTTACTTTTGTTAGAGCAGGAATAATTGCAAGTCACATCTCGAAGTTATTACAATACGTAGACCAATTTATTACCCGTTATTAGGTAATTAGGTTACTTTTAATGAATTCAATTAAAATTAAGTTTTCTGCACAGTCTATTTCATTTTATAGATAAAATGTATTCAGAAATTTAATAAAAACAGGGAAATTTAAATATCAAGTCAATATATTCCCGTGCGTGTCATTGTTACATTCTTCATGTTTAATACCCGTAGTGTAAAAGTGGACACCAAATAAATAAACACACTACGGGTATTATTAGGATAGATGAGGTTATTAGAAGCAATAATTAATCTTTATATAACAGTTGAAACTTTTAATTTATTAACTTCTTTGAACTTTAGTAACAGAGACTTTCATCATCTGAATCTGGCTAAGTCGAGCCCTCTAAACCATTTTCTATTATTCTAACTCATAGAAAACGAAACGTTTAAAGAATTTTTTGTGATAAATTCGAGTCATTTGTCGCTCTTATTACCATTTGAAGTAATGATTTTAGTAACATAAACGGGGCCTTGATGTACTACTAATATGACAATGTGAGGTGCCAGATACTCATTTATTTGTATCATTTTTCTTCTAATCATTTTGCCATGACGTCCAAGTGACAAAAGACACTTTTAACTTATCATTCCATTTTATTATGAGGACAAAAGGTACAATTTCAGATAAATAAAATTAATGCCCTTTTCACATAGGGTTTTTTTTTCATGACGCAGCAAAGAAAATGGTGCATGAAAAACGCTATAACTAAATAAACGTATGTATTTTGTATGTCCGCTTAGATTTGGCGTTTTTTCATACTGCATTTTTGTTGAAAAATCCGCCCCCTGTGAAATAGGCCTTAAAGGTCATCTGGGGCGCCGGGGAAAAAAGAGGTTATTTACAAAATATTATAGAACTAAGGTCTAGGATCATTATTCTGCAAATTTCATAAAATTCAGTTAAGTATATATCATTTGGTAGCCGGTAAATTGCTCGAAAGACAATTGCTCGAAAACTATTGCTCGAACAAACAATTGATCGAATGAACATTTGCTCGAATTATCAAATTGTTCAAATGAACAAAATTGCACAGTTTTCGATTTTATAAAAATCAGTTATTCATGAAGTGGAGCTGCACCTAACAATATTTGTTTCTTTTTAGTAATTGATCGTTAATGATTTTAATTTTTACTCATTCTGCTCTTTTTAGACCGTTTGTGTCACCTCGTATGTAACATGTCAATTGGAATCATGTGATGAATCAGTACTATTGGTTCTAGGTTAATTCGCCAAAAACACGTTCGCCGAAAGCAAATTAGCCGAAAACACAATCGCCGAAAAGATATTCGCCGAACAACACATTCGCCGCACAACACATTCGCCGAAAAATATGATTATTTAAAAAGGTAAACCAATTTATCTCATATGTCCAGGTGAAATTACATATATAGGTGAACTTACATATAAGTGTATAAATTACTTTACAATATTCTACATAACTATTGGTTAAACTTTATGGAATTTACGTTATTTTAATTAACTCATATAATGTTATTGCTGCATTATTGTGTCAGTTTATTAACTCTATGTTAATCCTATTTTCTGTGTTCAATTATCAGTTTCAAAAGATTTATTTCTAGGTCTTAATAATATTCATTTGCTATTACCTTCATAAAATATTGACTATATGGAGAAATATATTTGAGTACAAAAAGGAAGTCGATATCAGTTTTGTTCAGAAACTCCTTTTTGAAAAAATGAAAAGTTTATGTTAAAATAAATGGATTATATATCTCTAAATCTTCAATTTTCGAGATTGAATATCTCGAAAAACTAGAAAAAATTATGTTATATTAACTTCCTTTTTGTACTCAAATATATGTCTCCATATTGTCAATATTTTATATAAGGAATAGTTATATGAATGTAAGTTCATCTGGACATATGGGATGAATTTGTTCACCTTTTTAATTAATAATCTTTTTTCGGTGAATTTGTTTTCAGCGAATATGTTTTCGGCGAATGACCGGTCACCGTACCATTCATGTTTTTTTTTATCATAGAACTCGAAAAAATTTGTAGATTAATTTATTACTAGCCTATCTGCATGTAGCACCTCAATAGGTGAAATAACTCAAAGTTATGGCAGAGTTTTAAGAAATCTACAAATTTTACGGGTTTTATGATAAAAAAAACATGAATAGTACTAATTCACCACATGATTCCTATTCACATGTTACATACGAGATGACATAAACGGTCTAAAAAAAGATTATGCAGAATGAGTAATAAGTAAAATTATTTATAGAATGATTAATGATCAATTATTAAAAAAATAAACATAGTTAGGTGCAGCTCCACTTCATGAATAACTGACTTTTATAAAATCGAAAATTGTGCAATTTGATAATTCGAGCAATTGTTCTTTCGAGCAATTGTTTTTCGATCAATTTTTCTCGAGCAATTGTCTTTCGAGCAATTGTTTTCGATCAATTTACCTAGAACCAAATTTTTCTATATGCCTTTAAAGTTTTCAATACTCTGTGTGCAACAATTGTATAGGAATCACTAATCTGACGCTGAAGAAAAAGATTGTACACTCCTTGTTTTGATTTCCAATTTGAATTTTATAAACAAACAATGCGTTTTCGGTTATTGTTTAAGATTTACATTGTTTCTTGAAGTACAAAAGCGTTTTTATAATTAGTTTTCTAATTTTATACCATTACAGGTATATTTAATAGTGAATTGATTATATCTACCTAGTTGCCATCCAAAACAAAAAGTGTGCATTCTTTTTCTTCGGAATGAAAATTAGTAAGTCGGAAGAAAAATAGGTTTAGATTATAAATATTTTTAAAAGCAAATAAGAATAAATATATGCTACCAAATTTCATGGGTTTTGCAGCAAAATGATAAGAAACATTAGCCTCGTTGATTAAAACAATAAAAGAAATTGCTTGGAGGGGACCTTTAAGCGTAGGTAGGGCGTTCGAAATTAATAAAGAAAATGCATCCCTGATGAAGTTTCAATTAGGTAGGTACCTGTGACAGCCTAGAGGTGATAGTGGTCTTGTGGGAAATTCTCTCCAAGTGTTTGGGTGATTTGGTTGCCCATTACCTCAACAAATAAACTGGTCTGGATTTTCATTCCTCTGCCTCCTTTTGTAGAAAGTAAGGTAAAGGGACAGCTACCTGATGAGTATTTAAATACAGGCTGAAAATTCCAATCTACACTAATAATTTCCCTCCTGTATTTTTCTATTTATTTATATCTGGTGTCCGCTTTTAAACATGAAGAATATAACTTTTGTAAGAATTTTTTAAGAATGTAATTTTTGTGTGTATTTTGTTTATAAAATAAAATATCAGTTTATGCAGAAAAATAAATTTTAATTGAGTTACTGAAAGAACCTAATAACGGCTAATAAATTGGTATTGAAAACCCGTCATTTTTAACAGGCAAATACACTAGTATATTAGAATAAATTTATTGTGAAGAAATCAGTGATAAAAGGGCAATATAAACTCGTTATTCTACTAATAATAGTATCGAGTGACAACCAATTAAAATAACGGAAATCTAAACCTGTAAGTATCATGGATACTAATTAAAATAACGAGTTTAAATTATTGTCCTTTTTTAACTGTTTTCGATTAATATGTTTTATTAATTATTTAATCTACTGAAGTTCTTACACTGTATTTAAATACTCATCTGGTGATTGCTCCTTTACTTTACATTTCCCGATAAATATCGTGATTATTTGACCACTTATAAAAGTGATGACTAAATTATGTTGTTAGGTATTAGGAATAAATAATTAAATTGATAGACGAGTAATGATTTGAATACAGAAGTAAAAATAGAAAAAAACAGGCCGGAGTAATGGCCTAGTGGGTATTCTTATTTCGAAAGTATTCTTTTTAGGTATTCTTATTTCGAAAGTATTCTTTATGGGTATTCTTATTTTACATACAATTTTTATATATGTATTCTTTTATTGTTTTCCTATATTGTCAGTATTTCTTATATATTAATTAATTCAAAAGGTATAAGGAACGAAACACATTTAATTTTTTTCGATAAAGTTAAAAACAAGCAAAGTTTATATTTTATCCTAAAATACAATAGGTGGAATAAAATCAATTAATGTTCGAGTGAAAACTTATTTTAAAACAAATATCAATTTAGAAGAATATCTAAATCGTGATTATCCTTTATATTTCAAATTAATCATACTGAGATACGAGTCTAAGACCATTGTCACTATTTTCAATTAGAATTAGCTACAGAAATTAATTTGAGTTCTACCTCCACAGAACACAAAGTGAAATCTTTAAAATTCTCCTCAAACTCTCTCCCATGAAGTAAAAACAAACCAAAGGCGGTAACAGAGCTGCAAAGTCCTATGGCAGCCATTTCGTAAATATATTGCCGGACTTTAATCTAAAAAAGGCAAAGTTAAGTCCTTCTCCTACACAGGAACAAATATAGAGATTAAAAACTGAAAGATAAATGAAATATTGAATTTCATTGCCGCCCTGTCTATGTCTCGTTCCATACTAGCATATAAAATGCTGCGGTTTCACCGCCCTGTCTATGTCTCGTTCCATTCATTTAACCGTGATTAATTGAAGAGGCGTAAACTAGGCGGTGAAAACGCGGCGTTTTATCTGCTAGTAGAGAATGGGCATTAAAACGGTGAATGAAAAAACGCTACGACTGAATAAACGTATGTGTTTTGTATGTACACTTTAATTGGGCGTTTTTTCATGCTACATTTTTGTTTAACAAAACGCCCCGTGTGAAGCAGGCCTTATAAGATAAAACGCCCAATCTAAGTGTACATACAAAACACATACGTTTATTCAGTCGAAGCGTTTTTCTTACACCATTTTCCTGGCTGCTGCATGAAAAAAACGCCCGTGTGAAACGGGCTTTAAACAGTTTTATATTCGCATATGTTTTTATTGGGCGTTGTTATACACTATTACTTCCTAATTAAATAGAAAATTATTTTATATAAACCACAAAAAATTCTTATCTTCATTAACTGTAGGGTAAGTTCCGAATTATCGGACAGTTCCACATTTTCGGACTTGCAAGGAAAAAAAATTAGATTTCAACTTACCAATTAAAATAATAAATTATTAAAAAAATTTACGATTACACGTAACTCACTCCCTACCGAAGTAATAATTAGGGTTATGACAATATGCCTTATAAATCATAGATCTTAAGAATATCACAGATGAAATGGTATCGAATACTATATACCGCTGGTGTAGAACCATTCAATACTCTTTAATTCTCTGACTGTGTCATTCTCTATGATTTACAAAGCGTATTGTCACAACCCTAGTGATAATACATGCGATGTTTCATTAGCACCTGGGGTTCGAAGAGAGATGCCGCCATGACAATTAAATCTGCCAAACTGCCTCTGAAAAGGCAATAAAAGTCATTAAACTGTCAGAGTTATGGACGTGTTCGTACAGTGGGGATAATCATACGTGATTGCAGGCCTCGCATTCTTGATGGCAACCTTTGGATTACACTAGTGTTGGGGGTGATTGACTGGATAGAGGGAAATAAAGTAAAGGGTCTATCTAAGATTGGTGAGTAAAGGGTCTATCTAACATATGTGAGTAAAGGGTCTATCTAACATATGTGAGTAAAGGGTCTATCTAACATTAGTGAGTAAAGGGTCTATCTAACATTAGATAGTAAAGGGTCTATCTAACATTAGTGAGTTAAGGGTCTATCTAACATTAGAGAGTAAAGGGTCTATCTAACATTAGTGAGTAAAGGGTCTATCTAACATTAGTGAGTAAAGGGTCTATCTAACATTAGAGAGTAAAGGGTCTATCTAACATTAGTGAGTAAAGGGTCTATCTAACATTAGTGAGTAAAGGGTCTATCTAACATTAGTGAGTAAAGGGTCTATCTAACATTAGTGAGTAAAGGGTCTATCTAACATTAGTGAGTAAAGGGTCTATCTAACATTAGAGAGTAAAGGGTCTATCTAACATTAGTGAGTAAAGGGTCTATCTAACATTAGTGAGTAAAGGGTCTATCTAACATTAGAGAGTAAAGGGTCTATCTAACATTAGTGAGTAAAGGGTCTATCTAACATATGTGAGTAAAGGGTCTATCTAACATTAGTGAGTAAAGGGTCTATCTAACATTAGATAGTAAAGGGTCTATCTAACATTAGTGAGTTAAGGGTCTATCTAACATTAGAGAGTAAAGGGTCTATCTAACATTAGTGAGTAAAGGGTCTATCTAACATTAGTGAGTAAAGGGTCTATCTAACATTAGAGAGTAAAGGGTCTATCTAACATTAGTGAGTAAAGGGTCTATCTAACATTGGTGAGTAAAGGGTCTATCTAACATTAGTGAGTAAAGGGTCTATCTAACATTAGTGAGTAAAGGGTCTATCTAACATTAGTGAGTAAAGGGTCTATCTAACATTAGTGAGTAAAGGGTCTATCTAACATTAGTGAGTAAAGGGTCTGAAAATGGTACCTCAGAGGTTATAAATTATATTATTAATTATATAATAATGTTCATTGTGTTTTTTTTTTTTGTGTTTAGAATAATGTTTTTAAAGTTTCTAACTCATTGGTTGGCTAAGGATATTCATCTATAAGTGTACCCCTCTGCCAGATCATTAAACAATCATGAAGTGTGCAGTACAACAAACTAGCGGATAGAACAAAATACACTACAACCATCTATGTCGAGAGTTTCAATGTTCTTCTTATTTGAAAAGCAATTTAATTAAAATATAACTATATACAAGGAGGAGGAGCCAATAAGGGGCGGAGCAATAAAGCTTTAATACTCCGAACCCTCCTCCTTGCCGACCAATCAGAGAAGAGTTTACGTTAAACTCAATATCAGTAAAAAAAATATATTCCTGCAAGAGTGTATCGATAGAAACTTGTGCCGGTAGAGAAAGTACATATCTCAAAAACCTTATTCACTTTTTACTATATTTTTGAAATTTAGGGCGTGAGGAACATAATTTTATTGAGCACCCGAAGTCTGAGTCGTAGATATATTCTTTACCTGATATGAAAAAGGTAAAATTCTCAAATTGTAATATAGATCATTTACCATATTTTATCTTCAGTCTATGTAGAAATTGATATATACTACACAACTGTAACTACTATACCATTGTACCTACTATACCACTGTAACTACTATACCATTGTACCTACTATACCATTGTACCTACTATACCTACTATATCATTGTACTTACTATACCACTGTACCTACTATACCACTGTAACTACTATACCACTGTACCTACTATACCATTTTACCTACTATACCACTGTACCTACTATACCACTGTACCTACTATACCACTGTACCTACTATACCACTGTACCTACTATACCACTGTACCTACTATACCATTGTACCTAATATACCTACTATACCACTGTACCTACTATATCACTATACCTACTATACCACTGTACCTACTATACCACTGCACCTACTATACCACCGTACCTATTATACCACTGAACCTACTATACCACTATACCTACTATACCACTATACCTACTATACCATTGTACCTAACATACCACTGTACCTATTATATCACTGTACCTACTATACCACTGTACCTACTATATCACTGTACCTACTATACCACTATACCTACTATACCACTGTACCTACTATTCCACTGTACCTACTATACCACTGTACCTACTATACCACTGTACCTACTATACCACTGTACCTACTATACCACAGTACCTACTATACCACTGTACCTACTATTTCACTATACCTACTATACCACTGTACCTACTATACCACTGTGCCGGTGTACCTACTATACCACTGTACCTACTATACCACTATACCTACTATACCACTGTACCTACTATACCACTGTACCAGTGTACCTACTATACCACTGTACCTACTATACCACTGTACCTACTATACCACTATACCTACTATACCACTGTACCTACTATACCACTGTACCAGTGTACCTACTATACCACTGTACCAGTGTACCTACTATACCACTGTACCAGTGTTCCTACTATACCACTGTACCTACTATACAACTGTACCAGTGTACCTACTATACCACTGTACCAGTGTACCTACTATACCACTGTACCTACTATACCACTGTACCTACTATACCACTATACCTACTATACCACTGTACCAGTGTACCTACTATACCACTGTACCTACTATACAACTGTACCAGTGTACCTACTATACCACTGTACCAGTGTACCTACTATACCACTGTACCTACTATACAACTGTACCAGTGTACCTACTATACCACTGTACCAGTGTACCTACTATACCACTGTACCAGTGTACCTACTATACCACTGTACCTACTATACCACTGTACCTACTATACCACTGTACCTACTATACCACTGTACCTACTATACAACTGTACCAGTGTACCTACTATACCACTGTACCTACTATACCACTGTACCTACTATACCACTGTACCTACTATACCACTGTACCTACTATACCACTGTACCTACTATACAACTGTACCAGTGTACCTACTATACCAATATATTTACGAGATAGTATTTTATATTCATATTTCCAAAAACTTTTTTTTTTCTCTCGAATTTCTTCTTTTTTTCTTTTCACTCTCTGATATTTTTTTAGTTCATCTCTTGATAAATATTTTGTTTAGTTTATACAAGTTGAGTTACTTTTAGAAGTTGTTTGGCAAACTGAAGTTTCTTGGAAGTTTCTTTTAGATTCGCTGTTAGTTCGCGACAGAATGAAGACACCGTGAAATGGACCATCTATCATAACTCAGAACTACTCTATCATAACTCAGAACTACTCTATCATAACTCTGAACTACTCTATCATAACTCAGAACTACTCTATCATAACTCAGCACTACTCTATCATAACTCAGAACTACTCTATCAGCACTCAGAACTACTCTATCAGCACTCAGAACTACTCTATCAGCACTCAGAACTACTCTATCATAACTCAGAACTACTCTATCAGCACTCAGAACTACTCTATCAGCACTCAGAACTACTCTATCATAACTCAGAACTACTCTATCAGCACTCAGAACTACTCTATCAGCACTCAGAACTACTCTATCATAACTCAGAACTCAGAACTACTCTATCATAACTCACAACTACTCTATCATAACTCAGAACTCAGAACTACTCTATCATAACTCAGAACTGCTCTATCATAACTCAGAACTACTCTATCATAACTCAGAACTACTCTATCATAACTCAGAACTACTCTATCATAACTCAGAACTACTCTATCATAACTCAGCACTACTCTATCATAACTCAGCACTACTCTATCATAACTCAGAACTCAGAACTACTCTATCATAACTCAGAACTGCTGTATCATAACTCAGCACTACTCTATCATAACTCAGCACTACTCTATCATAACTCAGAACTACTCTATCATAACTCAGCACTACTCTATCATAACTCAGAACTACTCTATCATAACTCAGAACTACTCTATCATAACTCACAACTACTCTATCATAACTCACAACTACTCTATCATAACTCAGAACTACTCTATCATAACTCAGCACTACTCTATCATAACTCAGAACTACTTTATCATAACTCAGCACTACTCTATCATAACTCAGAACTACTCTATCATAACTCAGCACTACTCTATCATAACTCAGCACTACTCTATCATAACTCAGCACTCAGAACTACTCACTCTTCATCTTTATAATATGTTATAAATAGCTACGCTAAATTACGGAAGGTTGTGTTTTACTTAGTTATCATCTTGTTATTCGCATAACTCAAAAAGTATTCAACCAAATTGCCTGAAATTTGGTGGGACGATTGGTCATTATCCAGCAACCATTTGGTTTTATTTTGGGAGCAAACAGGTCAAAGGTCAAAATCGATTAAAATGGTGGTGAAGGTATGCGCTGTACGAGTGCCCGTTTTAACGGTTTTATATATTAACTATTGATCTCATAATTTATTTCCTTAATACTTAGTATTTTTTCTGCATTTTACTGATTTGCGTAAAGTTATATAATTTATATATAGAATATCATTATTTTCAATTGAATTTACTAATGACAAGAACCTATATTTATTGCGTGATATTATGTTTAAACTGTTTTTCCAGGTACTATTATTTTGTCTTAAGTTCAGTTATGTAACAATGCAAATCAGGGTGGCGCAAGAAAAAAGGAAACCCATTTTCAAATTAGTTTATTTTACAAACTATTAAAGCTAGAAATTTTCTAAATATGTAATTTTATTCGTTTACTTATTGGTAGCAAATCTGGTAGAGTTACGAGCAAAATTATTCATCCTGCAGCGAATTAAAATATGTAAATAAAAAGGACCTGCGCGAAGACAAAAAACTAAAAAAAAAACTTCATAATTATGTATAATTCATTTTCATATGGATAATGGTAGCAGTAAAATTAAATCATTCTATTTTAAATTAAATTAACGTTTTGGTTATTGACTCATTCTTGGAAATACTTCTTCACCAATTACGATATATTCTACAAAACGTGCATTTCTTTGCAGAAACCATTTTGCTAAATTTAGACGGTGCGGTAAAACAGTTTTAAGAGTCCGAGCCTTACATGTATCTTGATCGGTCGAATTCCAATGTGGCGGCAGAAGTGGCTAGAGCCGCTTCAGCCGCCACATTGAAATTCGACTTTAATTAAAAGGATGATATCTCTAATCGTGTTTCACAATTCGGTGAAATGTGTCTTTAGTGATGTCTAATCCATTCCTTCTGATTGATATTTTTGGATTCTCTATAAGCTTTTCATGTGGTCGGTCAGTTCTCCTTCGACTTGATTGCTTTTTGTTCAAATTTAAAGTTGTTTCTTCAGTTTTGAACTTATTAACATTTGTCAATATGATTTTATTGTTAGTGGAAATATTTCCGGAAAGAAATGTTCAAATGAGGTTTATCCTGTTTAAATCTTTCGGTGTTTAAATAACTTGGCCCAACGAAAACTCTTTGTTATTTTGAAAGCTGCATTTTGAGGGTTTCGAATAGGAGTTACAAATGGACGGCGAAATGATTTTTTATTAAAGATATCAGTTTTAATCTCCATACTAACTCTCAAATGATAAATTAATTTTTTATCGCCTCTCATTTGCTACAAAAAATAGTAGAATTTAACGTTCTTATATCCGTATGAAATGAATTATACCTATTGTGAATTTTATTTTCGTATATTTCGTCCTCGTGCCAGCCCTTTTTATTTCCATTTTTTAATTCGCTGCAGTATGTTTAATTTCTGTCGTAACTTTCACAGATTATCAAGATATATGCAGAAAAAGTAAACGAATAAAAGTGTGTTTTAAAAAAAAAATTATCTTGGATGAACTAATTTGAAAATGGGTTTCGTTTTTTTTTGCGTCACCCTGTATATAGTATTACTATAGTGTACTTTCTCGTTAATAAATATAGAGTTTCCAATGCTATTTCTATTGGTGTACCTAAACAATATACACATGAACTGTGTTTCAAGATTTAGTTATTTATTCATTAATGACTAGGTATTATATTATTCCCCTATTAAAATTCCTTTTCAAATTAATATAACTTTTTAAATAGACTAAAAACATTTAAAATGAAGTAAATCATCAAAATTGTAATATGATATCAATATTTCCCGAGCGTATCATGGCTATATTCTTCAATACCTTCGCAAATTTGCGGAAGGTTATATTATACCCGGCATTTATTTATTTATCATCTTGTTATTCGCATAACTGAAAAAGTGTTCCACCAAATTGCCTAAAATTTTGTGGGACAATTGGTCAATGTCCAATAACCTGCTGGTAGAATTTAAGGAGCGATTGGGTCAAAGGTCAATGATCAAGGTCAAGGCCATTTATAACTTAATAACTCAAAAGTGTTCAACCAAATTGCCTGAAATTTGATGGAACGATTGGTCATTGTTCAGGAACCATTTTGTAGAATATTGGGAGCGATCCTGTCAAAGGTCAAGGTCAAGGTCATTTATAATGAAGTAACTCAAACAGTATTTAACCAAATCCCATGAAACTTGATGGGACGATTGGTCATTATCCAGTTACCAGTTTATTAGGTTTTGGGAGAGAATGAGTCAAAGCTGCGACGAAGGTATGCGCTCTACCGAGTGCACGCAATCTAGTTTTTTCCTATTCTAATTACTGAAAGTGTATTAATATATTTATTTATTCAAATCAGTTTAAAGAGATCTTAGTATATACTTCACAATAAATTCAATACACCTTTCACTCTGTACATTGAATGTTACCTCAGTTCTATTTTCGTTACACCAATGCAAGCCTCCAAACAGACAAAATATTTGCCATCACCGCAGAAGATGACAATCTAGAGAAGCGGAGTGGTGATGATCATCTTCTGAAGCACCCTGCCCATATCCTGAAATATTGAAGAGTGAACCTAGAGTGAGGTTTAGGAGACACATTGTAATAGATTTAGATGCCAGGCACGTTCATGCTCTTGCTCCCTGTTTAGTTATTTGTTCTACTCAAACTTTAAAACTAATTTGAATGAGTTGTGTCTGATCGTACGTCTGGAATTACTCTGCAGCAACGTTGGAACTGTTTGGGGTAATTGTATGATAGGATGAGTTAAAATCGGTATGATACTTAACTCATTAATTTGAATACAGGCAATGTGGCATGTCTTGAAAACATTTTCATCAATTTCATTAATGACATAACTCAAAAATGTTCATTTTCTTTAATTTCAGTAATGGCATTTTTCATAAATACTCATTTTCATTAATTTCATTAATGGCATAACTCATAAATGTTCCTTTTCTTTAATTTCAGTAATGGCATAACTCATAAATGTTCATTTTCATTAATTTCAGTAATGGCATAACTCATAAATGTTCATTTTCTTTAATTTCAGTAATGGCATAACTCATAAATGTTCCTTTTCATTAATTTCAGTAATGGCATAACTCATAAATGTTCCTTTTCATTAATTTCAGTAATGGCATAACTCATAAATGTTCATTTTCATTAATTTCAGTAATGGCATAACTCATAAATGTTCCTTTTCTTTAATTTCAGTAATGGCATAACTCATAAATGTTCCTTTTCTTTAATTTCAGTAATGGCATAACTCATAAATGTTCCTTTTCATTAATTTCAGTAATGGCATAACTCATAAATGTTCATTTTCATTAATTTCAGTAATGGCATAACTCATAAATGTTCCTTTTCTTTAATTTCAGTAACGGCATAACTCATAAATGTTCCTTTTCTTTAATTTCAGTAATGGCATAACTCATAAATGTTCCTTTTCTTTAATTTCAGTAATGGCATAACTCATAAATGTTCATTTTCATTAATTTCAGTAATGGCATAACTCATAAATGTTCCTTTTCATTAATTTCAGTAATGGCATAACTCATAAATGTTCCTTTTCATTAACTTCAGTAATGGCATAACTCATAAATGTTCATTTTCATTAATTTCAGTAATGGCATAACTCATAAATGTTCCTTTTCTTTAATTTCAGTAATGGCATAACTCATAAATGTTCCTTTTCTTTAATTTCAGTAATGGCATAACTCATAAATGTTCCTTTTCATTAATTTCAGTAATGGCATAACTCATAAATGTTCATTTTCATTAATTTCAGTAATGGCATAACTCATAAATGTTCATTTTCATTAATTTCAGTAATGGCATAACTCATAAATGTTCCTTTTCTTTAATTTCAGTAATGGCATAACTCATAAATGTTCCTTTTCTTTAATTTCAGTAATGGCATAACTCATAAATGTTCCTTTTCTTTAATTTCAGTAATGGCATAACTCATAAATGTTCCTTTTCTTTAATTTCAGTAATGGCATAACTCATAAATGTTCATTTTCATTAATTTCAGTAATGGCATAACTCATAAATGTTCCTTTTCTTTAATTTCAGTAATGGCATAATTCATAAATGTTCATTTTCATTAATTTCAGTAATGGCATAACTCATAAATGTTCATTTTCATTAATTTCAGTAATGGCATAACTCATAAATGTTCCTTTTCTTTAATTTCAGTAATGGCAAAACTCATAAATGTTCTTTTTCTTTAATTTCAGTAATGGCATAACTCATAAATGTTCCTTTTCATTATTTTCAGTAATGGCATAACTCATAAATGTTCATTTTCATTAATTTCAGTAATGGCATAACTCATAAATGTTCATTTTCATTAATTTCAGTAATGGCATAACTCATAAATGTTCCTTTTCTTTAATTTCAGTAATGGCATAACTCATAAATGTTCCTTTTCTTTAATTTCAGTAATGGCATAACTCATAAATGTTCATTTTCATTAATTTCAGTAATGGCATAACTCATAAATGTTCCTTTTCTTTAATTTCAGTAATGGCATAACTCATAAATGTTCCTTTTCATTAATCTCAGTAATGGCATAACTCATAAATGTTCCTTTTCATTAATTTCAGTAATGGCATAACTCATAAATGTTCATTTTCATTAATTTCAGTAATGGCATAACTCATAAATGTTCCTTTTCATTAATTTCAGTAATGGCATAACTCATAAATGTTCCTTTTCATTAATTTCAGTAATGGCATAACTCATAAATGTTCCTTTTCATTAATTTCAGTAATGGCATAACTCATAAATGTTCATTTTCATTAATTTCAGTAATGGCATAACTCATAAATGTTCATTTTCATTAATTTCAGTAATGGCATATCTCATAAATGTTCATTTTCATTAATTTCAGTAATGGCATATCTCATAAATGTTCATTTTCATTAATTTCAGTAATGGCATAACTCATAAATGTTCATTTTCTTTAATTTCAGTAATGGCATATCTCATAAATGTTCATTTTCTTTAATTTCAGTAATGGCATATCTCATAAATGTTCATTTTCATTAATTTCAGTAATGGCATATCTCATAAATGTTCATTTTCATTAATTTCAGTAATGGCATATCTCATAAATGTTCATTTTCATTAATTTCAGTAATGGCATAACTCATAAATGTTCATTTTCTTTAATTTCAGTAATGGCATATCTCATAAATGTTCATTTTCATTAATTTCAGTAATGGCATAACTCATAAATGTTCATTTTCTTTAATTTCAGTAATGGCATATCTCATAAATTTTCATTTTCATTAATTTCAGTAATGGCATATCTCATAAATGTTCCTTTTCTTTAATTTCAGTGATGGCATAACTCATAAATGTTCATTTTCTTTAATTTCAGTAATGGCATATCTCGTAAATGTTCATTTTCTTTAATTTCAGTAATGGCATAACTCATAAATGTTCATTTTCATTAATTTCATTAACGATATATATCTCATATTAAGTTTTTATAACAGTTTTTGAATTTTTGCTGTCAGTTTAAATTTAATATAATCTCATACATTGAGTTTAAATGAACTTTTTTTAGGTGTAAAAAAAGTAAGTAAACAATAACAATACTGGTACAGATTCTTAATTTTTGAACAAGATGTTGTACTTAAATTTTCGATTAAGTGACGTTATTAAAATGAATAAACGATTTTTGAGTTATAATGTCATTGAAATTATTGATTGATTGATTGATTTATTGAAGATATAGCACCCTTTATAGAAAGGTTAAGGCTGTGGTCTCCCTAATCTTTACAATCTTCTCTAAGTTCAGAAATTATAAGTTTACTACCACTAAGAATATCGCTTTTAAAATATTGTTCCCTACGGATAAGTTTTTTAGGAAAATGTTTTTAAGGTTACTAACTCATTGATTGGCTATGAAGATTGACAAATAAGCCCCACCCCTCTGCCAGGACATAAAACAATCATAAAGTGTGCAGTACAACAAACCAGCGTATATGATAAACCACATTACAGTCATCTATTATGACAATTATGAAGTTCTAATTATTTGAAATATTTTTTAATTCAACTCATAATTATATCCCCCAATCATTAAACACTAAATCATTTATGCTCCGCCCGCTGTTGGCTTTACCTCTTGCCAACCAATCAGAGAAGAGTTTACCTTAGAACATTATCAGTGTAAAAACTATTCTTGCAGCACTGTATCGATACAAACTTATATGCGGTAGAGACAGTTTCTCAAAAAATTTAAATGCTGTTTAGCATATCTTTAGAAATTTAGACTGAAGAACCATAACTTTTTTGGGCACACCGTTATGACGATATTGAAATCATATATACTCATTGTAAGACGATCATTGTATTGATTTGTTTATAAAGAATTATTCAATATTTAACATTAAATAGCTAAAAGATATTAAGTTATATCATTCATTACATTTTATCATAGCCGATTCGCTCCGTGAGATTCAAATTAAATTCAAAATGATGAGGGAAATCTAGAAGCAAATCCCTCGTAATGTAAAGATTAAATCAACCGGACAGATATTCAGTAGATATTTTAGGGTTTGGAATATAGATAGAATATTAACCCTTCACTGTGCACTTTATTTACAACTATTGGTGATTGTTTTAACTCTTCACTGTGCACTTTATTTAACACTATTGGTGGTTGTTTTAACCCTTCACTGTGCACTTTATTTACAACTATTGGTGGCTGTTTTGACCCTTCACTGTGCACTTTATTTACAACAATAATTTGGTGGTTGATTTAACCCTTCACTGTGCACTTTATTTACAACTATTGGTGGTTGTTTTAACTCTTCACTGTGATCTTTATATACAACTATTGGTGGTTGTTTTAACTCTTCACTGTGCACTTTATTTACAACTATTGGTGGTTGTTTTAACTCTTCACTGTGCACTTTATTTACAACTATTGGTGGTTGTTTTAACCCTTCACTGTGCACTTTATTTACAACTATTGGTGGTTGTTTTAACTCTTCACTGTGATCTTTATATACAACTATTGGTGGTTGTTTTAACTCTTCACTGTGCACTTTATTTACAACTATTGGTGGTTGTTTTAACTCTTCACTGTGCACTTTATTTACAACTATTGGTGGTTGTTTTAACCCTTCACTGTGCACTTTATTTACAACTATTGGTGGTTGTTTTAACTCTTCACTGTGGAAATTCTCCCTTCATTTTACTCTAATTTTTATTGTCTTGTGGTAGTAAAAAGTTTCTATTTTTTTTTTAAAGAGAAAATTCTTCCAACTCTTAGTGTTTGGACGAATTGTATTCTTCATAAAAATTTGATTTACAAACTTTTATTTTACAATTTACAGAGAAATTTTGAATTAGAATAAACACTAAGGATTATTTTCAGTCATAGGATGCAGAGGATCAATCTTCCACTAAGTTAGTCCTTTACTCTACTTTTACAATTTTATTATCTGCTTAAATATTTCTCAATGAGATTTCATTAATGACACTTTCTTTGATTTGCTTTAATTTGTGTTTATATTGGTTTAAATTAGCGTTTGCGAGTGTAATTTTATTGACCAGATGCACCCTAAGTCTACTAATTGCCTTAATTGATTTCAACATCAAGAACTGTTAGTTGGAACTGATTAGACTGCAGAGAAACAGAGTATCGACACTCTTGCTGGATTTAATTGACTCATTTCCATCCTAATGACTCATTTACATTATATACTGCCTTGTTGACTCATTTGCATTGAAATGAATTTACCAATTTTGTTCAAGACATTGACTCATTTATATATTCTGTTCTACCTTGCAGATTTAACATACAATATCTATTTGCAGTCAATACAAATAATAGTACACTAGGGATTCATTTTTTCCAATACACATCTATTTGAATCCCATTCTAATACTATTTGGTTCTTGCTTAGAATCCATATTCATTCAGGCAGTGAATCTCTTTATCCATCCTAATTACAACACTATTTGCCTACCTTCTTGCAATCCACATTTGAATTAATATCCAATCACTTTTGGAATTTCTATCAACATCCCTATTTACATCCCTGTTCATATCCCTATTTACATCGCTGTTTACATCCCTATTTACATCCCTATTTACATCCCTATTTGTATCTCTTTTTGAAATCCTATTCGAATTATTATTAGAATCGTTGTACGTACCTGATTAAATCAATATTTATTCTATTTAATACAAATTTGCATCACTATTTTCTCCCTAATTTAATCACTATTTAATCACCATTTAATCCCTATTTAATCCCTATCTGCATCCCTATCTCCATGGATGCACTCTCTCCAGCTTGCAGTAATAACGACTCTCAAACTTGTAGTCGTTTATCACTAACTTTGGTTGATTACATTTTGTCATATTGAGTAAAGTGTACCTAGTTATACCACCTAACAATGACTATATTGAGTAAAGTGTACCTAGTTATACCACCAAACAATGACTATAATGAGTAAAGTGTACCTAGTTATACCACCTAACAATGACTATATTGAGTAAAGTGTACCTAGTTATACCACCTAACAATGACTATATTGAGTAAAGTGTACCTAGTTATACCACCAAACAATGACTATATTGAGTAAAGTGTACCTAGTTATACCACCTAACAATGACTATATTGAGTAAAGTGTACCTAGTTATACCACCTAACAATGACTATGTTGAGTAAAGTGTACCTAGTTATACCACCTAACAATGACTATATTGAGTAAAGTGTACCTAGTTATACCACCTAACAATGACTATATTGAGTAAAGTGTACCTAGTTATACCACCAAACAATGACTATATTGAGTAAAGTGTACCTAGTTATACCACCTAACAATGACTATATTGAGTAAAGTGTACCTAGTTATACCATCTAACAATGACTATATTGAGTAAAGTGTACCTAGTTATACCACCTAACAATGACTATATTGAGTAAAGTGTACCTAGTTATACCACCTAACAATGACTATATTGAGTAAAGTGTACCTAGTTATACCACCAAACAATGACTATATTGAGTAAAGTGTACCTAGTTATACCACCTAACAATGACTATATTGAGTAAAGTGTACCTAGTTATACCATCTAACAATGACTATATTGAGTAAAGTGTACCTAGTTATACCACCTAACAATGACTATATTGAGTAAAGTGTACCTAGTTATACCACCTAACAATGACTATATTGAGTAAAGTGTACCTAGTTATACCACCTAACAATGACTATATTGAGTAAAGTGTACCTAGTTATACCACCTAACAATGACTATATTGAGTAAAGTGTACCTAGTTATACCACCAAACAATGACTATATTGAGTAAAGTGTACCTAGTTATACCACCAAACAATGACTATATTGAGTAAAGTGTACCTAGTTATACCACCAAATCATGACTATATTGAGTAAAGTGTACCTAGTTATACCACCTAACAATGACTATATTGAGTAAAGTGTACCTAGTTATACCACCAAATCATGACTATATTGATTTCATATTTCAGTTGAGATTGAACATTTTCAGCGTCAATTTAACATGGCATTAAATTCCTCTAATTCATTAAACTTAGTCACTTGTTATTAATTTATTAGAATTCATTCTAAATATTTTTTTAATCTGAGTTAGGTAGACTCTTATTAGATCTTTCCTATCTATCCACTTCGTTAGATGCTAGATAGGTCATTTATATTAGTTGATAGATAGGATTAAGAATCACTTTCTAAATGTTAGATCTATGCTTTCCACTAACTAGTTACCGCACACTGGCCATATATCTTATACATTAATTACATTAACTAATGACCTAAAAATGGTATCTAACTGCAGCAATGCAGTCGATTAGTAATTCTTGTATTTTGCTCACAGAGTGTAATTGGCTTTAAATTGTAATTAGTGTCGCTTTGAGTCCTTAATAAGCAGTGATTAAATTTCATCTATAGCACCATTTCCCCACTCTAATAAGCTGATAGTTAGCACCATTTCCCCACTCTAATAAGCTGTTAGTTAGCACCATTTCCCCACTCTAATAAGCTGTTAGTTAGCACCATTTCCCCACTCTAATAAGCTGTTAGTTAGCACCATTTCCCCACTCTAATAAGCTGATAGTTAGCACCATTTCCCCACTCTAATAAGCTGATAGTTAGCACCATTTCCCCACTCTAATAAGCTGTTAGTTAGCACCATTTCCCCACTCTAATATGTTGATAGTTAGCACCATTTCCCCACTCTAATAAGCTGATAGTTAGCACCATTTCCCCACTCTAATAAGCTGATAGTTAGCACCATTTCCCCACTCTAATAAGCTGTTAGTTAGCACCATTTCCCCACTCTAATATGTTGATAGTTAGCACCATTTCCCCACTCTAATAAGCTGATAGTTAGCACCATTTCCCCACTCTAATATGTTGATAGTTAGCACCATTTCCCCACTCTATTAAGCTGATAGTTAGCACCATTTCCCCACTCTAATAAGCTGATAGTTAGCACCATTTCCCCACTCTATTAAGCTGATAGTTAGCACCATTTCCCCACTCTAATAAGCTGATAGTTAGCACCATTTCCCCACTCTAATAAGCTGATAGTTAGCACCATTTCCCCACTCTAATAAGCTGTTAGTTAGCACCATTTCCCCACTCTAATATGTTGATAGTTAGCACCATTTCCCCACTCTAATAAGCTGATAGTTAGCACCATTTCCCCACTCTAATAAGCTGATAGTTAGCACCATTTCCCCACTCTAATAAGCTGTTAGTTAGCACCATTTCCCCACTCTAATATGTTGATAGTTAGCACCATTTCCCCACTCTAATAAGCTGATAGTTAGCACCATTTCCCCACTCTAATAAGCTGATAGTTAGCACCATTTCCCCACTCTAATAAGCTGTTAGTTAGCACCATTTCCCCACTCTAATAAGCTGATAGTTAGCACCATTTCCCCACTCTAATAAGCTGATAGTTAGCCCCATTTCCCCACTCTAATAAGCTGATAGTTAGCACCATTTCCCCACTCTAATAAGCTGATAGTTAGCACCATTTCCCCACTCTAATATGCTGATAGTTAGCACCATTTCCCCACTCTAATAAGCTGATAGTTAGCACCATTTCCCCACTCTAATAAGCTGATAGTTAGCACCATTTCCCCACTCTAATATGTTGATAGTTAGCACCATTTCCCCACTCTAATAAGCTGATAGTTAGCACCATTTCCCCACTCTAATAAGCTGATAGTTAGCACCATTTCCCCACTCTAATATGTTGATAGTTAACACCATTTCCCCACTCTAATAAGCTGATAGTTAGCACCATTTCCCCACTCTAATAAGCTGATAGTTAGCCCCATTTCCCCACTCTAATAAGCTGATAGTTAGCACCATTTCCCCACTCTAATAAGCTGATAGTTAGCACCATTTCCCCACTCTAATATGCTGATAGTTAGCACCATTTCCCCACTCTAATATGTTGATAGTTAGCACCATTTCCCCACTCTAATAAGCTGATAGTTAGTCCCATTTCCCCACTCTAATAAGCTGATAGTTAGCACCATTTCCCCACTCTAATAAGCTGATAGTTAGCCCCATTTGCCCACTCTAATAAGCTGATAGTTAGCACCATTTCCCCACTCTAATAAGCTGATAGTTAGCACCATTTCCCCACTCTAATAAGCTGATAGTTAGCACCATTTCCCCACTCTAATAAGCTGATAGTTAGCACCATTTCCCCACTCTAATATGTTGATAGTTAGCACCATTTCCCCACTCTAATAAGCTGATAGTTAGCACCATTTCCCCACTCTAATATGTTGATAGTTAGCACCATTTCCCCACTCTAATAAGCTGATAGTTAGCACCATTTCCCCACTCTAATAAGCTGATAGTTAGCACCATTTCCCCACTCTAATATGTTGATAGTTAGCACCATTTCCCCACTCTAATAAGCTGATAGTTAGCACCATTTCCCCACTCTAATAAGCTGATAGTTAGCCCCATTTCCCCACTCTAATAAGCTGATAGTTAGCACCATTTCCCCACTCTAATAAGCTGATAGTTAGCACCATTTCCCCACTCTAATATGCTGATAGTTAGCACCATTTCCCCACTCTAATATGTTGATAGTTAGCACCATTTCCCCACTCTAATAAGCTGATAGTTAGTCCCATTTCCCCACTCTAATAAGCTGATAGTTAGCACCATTTGCCCACTCTAATAAGCTGATAGTTAGCCCCATTTGCCCACTCTAATAAGCTGATAGTTAGCACCATTTCCCCACTCTAATAAGCTGATAGTTAGCACCATTTCCCCACTCTAATAAGCTGATAGTTAGCACCATTTCCCCACTCTAATAAGCTGATAGTTAGCACCATTTCCCCACTCTAATATGTTGATAGTTAGCACCATTTCCCCACTCTAATAAGCTGATAGTTAGCACCATTTCCCCACTCTAATATGCTGATAGTTAGCACCATTTCCCCACTCTAATATGTTGATAGTTAGCACCATTTCCCCAATCTAATATGCTGATAGTTAGCACCATTTCCCCACTCTAATATGTTGATAGTTAGCACCATTTCCCCACTCTAATATGCTGAGAGTTAGCACCATTTCCCCACTCTAATATGCTGAGAGTTAGCACCATTTCCCCACTCTAATATGCTGATAGTTAGCACCATTTCCCCACTCTAATATGCTGATAGCTTTATCTTTATATGCTGATAGCTTTCACTGTAATATGCTGATAGCTTTCACTGTAATATGCTGATAGCTATCACTGTAATATGCTGATAGCTTTCACTGTAATATGCTGATAGCTATCACTTTAATATGCTGATAGCTTTCACTGTAATATGCTGATAGCTTTCACTGTAATATGCTGATAGCTTTCACTGTAATATGCTGATAGCTTTCACTTTATTATGCTGATAGCTTTCACTGTAATATGCTGATAGCTTTCACTGTAATATGCTGATAGCTTTCACTTTATTATGCTGATAGTTTTCAACAGCAAATACTAAATGCTGCTTTATGGACAGAAATCATTTTTAGTTCTCTTTTATAAAAGACAGAAGTGTCTATTTCATGAATAATTTAGTCCCTTTGATTTATAGGTCATACTAAAGTTTAGAATTTATAGATATGAAGAGTTTATGCAAATTATCGGTAGGTGTATCGATATTTGTTCGATAATTTCAAAGAGAAACGTAATGATTTTGAATAGAAAAATAATATTGTATTCGTTAGTTTTCTTCTTAATGGATGATATATTCATATATTGACTAAATGCTTCAGATAAATAATTATTATCAGTATGAATAACAGAAAACTGAAGTAAAAATAATTCACACCAATACATTGCTAGGTTGTTTTTCAAGAGTACAACTCAAGGGTTAGCGGGATGGTAGGTATCTATAACTCGGATTATGTCCAAACTAAACTTTAACTATACCTAGTCTAATCTTACCTAACTATATAAAATAACTAACACCTTACCTAACCTACATAACTAATGCACTATCTTACTTTGACTAACTAATTACTTAGCCTTGCCTTACTATAACTTGTTATAGCCTTGCCTAACTAATAACTGTATACCTTTGCCCAACTAATACCTAATCCTACCTAACTAATACCTACCAATTGATAAATCACATAACTAATACTTTACCTTACTAATTCCCTAGTTAGCCTTACCCAACTACAACTCCCCTGACTAATACACACCAGTAGAGACTCTCACCTGACTAATAGACACCAGTAGAGACTATCACCTGACTAATAGACACCAGTAGAGACTATCACCTGACTAATAGACACCAGTAGAGACTCTCACCTGACTAATAGACACCAGTAGAGACTCTCACCTGACTAATACACACCAGTACAGACTCTCACCACCTCAAAATGAAGTAAAGAAGTACTTCAACTTCACGCGGTCTCACTCTTCGTAGTCGTAAATCAAGCGACCCAATCATAGAACTTTCCACACCGGAAAGCGATAGCGTATCAGAATGTGAGAAACGCGAGGTTGTTTGTGAGATTTATAACTAAACGTAATTTTAAAAGAAATTAAGAACTAGCCAAAGTATCATTTAATTCGCACGCAATATACGTTACATAATACTACGCAAAGATTATATACATATATATATGTAATGCGCTTTTGGCCATGCAATATCGGTTTTCAATAGAAAGAAAATAATATATTCAGTAATTAGCGTATGTTTAGGCCTCCCTTTAATTTGTTTCTAAATCACACAAACGCTCTTCTCGCCCACTGTGATATATCGACAGAAACCTTTGTATTGAAATGGCACTTCATTCCCCATGCGATTGAAAGATACGAATAGATATGTGTTGCTGTTCTGTGCTCTCAGATATAGAAATGTGTTGCTGTTCTGTGCTCTCAGATATAGAAATGTGTTGCTATTCTGTGCTCTCAGATATAGAAATGTGTTGGTATTCTGTGCTCTCAGATATAGAAATGTGTTGCTATTCTGTGCTCTCAGATATAGAAATGTGTTGCTGTTCTGTGCTCTCAGATATAGAAATGTGTTGCTATTCTGTGCTCTCAGATATAGAAATGTGTTGCTGTTCTGTGCTCTCAGATATAGAAATGTGTTGCTATTCTGTGCTCTCAGATATAGAAATGTGTTGCTATTCTGTGATCTAAGATATAGAAATGTGTTGGTATTCTGTGCTCTCAGATATAGAAATGTGTTGCTGTTCTGTGCTCTCAGATATAGAAATGTGTTGCTATTCTGTGCTCTCAGATATAGAAATGTGTTGCTATTCTGTGCTCTTAGATATAGAAATGTGTTGCTATTCTGTGCTCTTAGATATAGAAATGTGTTGCTATTCTGTGCTCTCAGATATAGGAATGTGTTGCTATTCTGTGCTCTCAGATATAGAAATGTGTTGCTATTCTGTGCTCTTAGATATAGATATGTGTTGCTATTCTGTGCTCTCAGATATAGAAATGTGTTGCTATTTTGTGCTCTCAGATATAGAAATGTGTTGCTATTTTGTGCTCTCAGTTATAGAAATGTGTTGCTATTCTGTGCTCTTAGATATAGAAATGTGTTGCTATTCTGTGCTCTCAGATATAGAAATGTGTTGCTATTCTGTGCTCTCAGATATAGAAATGTGTTGCTATTTTGTGCTCTCAGTTATAGAAATGTGTTGGTATTCTGTATATGATCTCAGATATAGAAATGTGTTGCTATTTTACGGTAGGGCAATAAATACTAAATTGGGAGTCTGTCCGTCACACTAACCTAATATTCCGCTTGGCAAGCAGCTGATAGCATGGATGATTTTTTTAATAAAAGCGGCGTTACAGATAATAATTATTACTGAACGTCTATGAATTTATCATTCATAATTCTTATTTTTTCATATATTCAATATACTAAAATATTCTAATATTCTGATGGTGATATTATTTTCTGAGTTAGGTACTATTGGATGGTTTAACACCTGCTTTAGCGAATGTGGTACTTTATTAAGTAGCTATAAATACTTGCTATTAGTTGCCAGTTGGTGGGTTTGGCGTGCGAATTACTTGTGTGAATGAGTAAATAAGTATGTTGTTACTTATGAGATAATTGAAGAAACGTTTATGCTGCAATGAGATACACCAAAGATAATCTAATACAATTAATGAGATAAACCAACGATATTATACTACAATAAGATACACCAAAGATATTATACTACAATAAGATACACCAACGATATTATACTACGATAAGATACACCAAAGATATTATACTACAATGAGATACACCAAAGATATTATACTACAATAAGATACACCAAAGATATTATACTACAATAGGTTACAACACTCTCGTCAATTTTGTTTTAAAAGATGGCTCGTTCTGCCACCAAAGAGAGTACTGTCTCCACCACACTATGGCAACATTTAGAGCTAACTAAAACATAGTGAAGAAACAAATAAACACGTTGCTATGAATGATATCTTCTAACAAATATTTGTTTATGCGTCTCATTTCATTGAGGGATAAATGCATTTCATCAACTGAGGGATGCATTTCATCAACTGAGGGATGTATTTCATTGAGGGATGCATTTCATTGAAGGATGCATTTCATTAACTAAGGGATGCATTTCATCAACTGAGGGATGTATTTCATTGAGGGATGCATTTCATTGAAGGATGCATTTCATCAACTGAGGGATGTATTTCATCAACTGAGGGATGTATTTCATTGAGGGATGCATTTCATTGAAGGATGCATTTCATCAACTGAGGGATGCATTTCATTTCACAGAGGGATGCATTTCATTCACTTACGGATGCATTTCACTCACAGAGGGATGCATTTCACTCACTCTGGCTATTTGTATCCCTCTAACTCAATTAGGTCAGAAAATAGTGCCACGCTATACCTAAAATATATATCGAGTGATATGGTAAGTTACAAATTACCGGACACTAACACATTCCCGTTCATGTGAGAAAAAGTATATATAACTTTTCTTTTAAATTATATTCTTGATCGAAGATATGGAATTGTCCATTAACTTGGAACTTACCCTGAAATTTAATGTATAGGTTGGTTTGTAATTTATATTTATTTTTTAAATTCCCTATTGAACTGTTGTACAGTGAATTTCAATATATAGTAAATATTGTAAATTTTATTGAATAGGCTGGTTAATATAGTGATATTTAATAAGTAGGGTTGTGACAATATGCTTTTAAAATCATAGATCCTGAAAATATAACAGAAGTATTGATTAAAGAGTATTGAATGGTTCTACACCAGCGGTATATAGTATTCGATACCATTTCATTTCGTCTGTGATATTCTTAAGATCTATGATTTTAAAGGCATATTGTCCCAACCCTATTAATTAGGATAGATAAACAATTAACTCATTCTTTTTAGTATATTAAATATATGGCAATAATTATTTTTAAGTTTTTATTAATGATAGACATACTTACAATGAAAGAACTTGAAACTGTTTAATATTTACATTCTACAGTTTATCTATTATTGAAAATGGTAAAAATGGTAGGTAATTTAAAGTATAAGCTGTGATTTATTAATCATGATGTATGTATAGTCTTATAAAACTTACAATCAATTAAGTATAACTTGTATATCTATATTATCTTTTACTCAGTATATTGCAAGTATAGTTTATGTCATTTGAATGTTTATTTATTTACTGTATATGTTTTAAACTTCGATTGTTTTTTTACTAGCCAATATTTTCCTTCATGTTTTTTGTTGCTTGAATCAGACTATTAGTTTAAAATACTTGAGTACAAATGTTACTGCAGTGAAATTCCTCTATAGTGAAGTCCTCTATGGTACAACTCCTCTATAGTGAACTCCTCTATAGTGAACTCCTCTATAGTGAACTCCTCTATAGTGAATATACTAGAGGACTGAGTAAGAACTACCTAGTACATTGAACAAATTATCTTTTGTCTGTCATGAAATTTTGTTCAATATACGAGGTAGTTCAAACTCAGGACTCTATATTCACTATAGAGGAGTTCACTATAGAGAAGTGCACTATAGAGGAGTTCACTATAGAGGAGTTCACTATAGAGGAGTTCACTAGAGAGGAGTTCACTATAGAGGAGTTCACTATAGAGGAGTTCACTATAGAGGAGTTCACTATAGAGGAGTTCACTATAGAGGAGTTCACTATAGAGGAGTTCACTATAGAGGAGTTCACTATAGAGGAGTTCACTATAGAGGAGTTCACAAATAGAGGAGTTCTCTATAGAGGAGTTCACTATAGAGGAGTTCACTAGAGAGGAGTTCACTATAGAGGAGTTCACTATAGAGGAGTTCACTATAGAGGAGTTCACTATAGAGGAGTTCACTATAGAGGAGTTCACTATAGAGGAGTTCACTATAGAGGAGTTCACTATAGAGGAGTTCACTAGAGAGGAGTTCACTATAGAGGAGTTCACTATAGAGGAATTCACTATAGAGGAGTTCACTATAGAGTAGTTCACTATACAGGAGTTCACTATACAGGAGTTAACTATAGAGGAGTTCACTTTAGAGGATTCTACTGCATCTTCATAACGTAATAACACTATATAGTTATATAGATTCAGTAAATAAAAATCACATATATTTTGTTATATATATTTTATTGTACATAAAACTGTTAAATGCTCTAATTTTATCAGCAGATATGTTATTTTGAAGCTAATATTAAATGTAAGGGATTTTTAATATTATAAATAGTATTTACATTGGGGTGCTACAGTAATTAAATAGAAAACAATCCACTATTATTCAATTAATTCTATTTTAATATATAAATCTCATTAATTACCAAAATGAAAGTAAAATTATTTATAATATTAAATTAATTCAAACTGAAAAATATTTTTAATTATCATAATAGAAAAATAAAAGTAATAGGTTTATCATTAAATAGTACAATAAAATACATAAAATAGGTAATTTAACTCTATAATATTAATTCTATTCAATCATAAATACTTTACTTATTTACACTCATTTTAATTACATTTATACATACAGTATATTTATATATATAATGGATAAAAAGTTTCCACACTTTAATGGAGTAGAAAATAATAAAAGCTATGGTATATTACCTATAAAAGTTATAATCTACATTGTATGAGCATAAGGGTGAGATACGAGTTATTGGACAGTGACACATTTTCGATCATATGAGAAAAAATATTAATTCTAATTAAAATTAGATTTAAACTATTGTGTTTTTACTTACATGATCGAAAATGTGGAACTGTCCGATAATTTGGAACCCACCCCTTAACTTTAATATATATTTTACATTTTAATAATTGTTGGTAGTAGCATATTATTTTATTTTAATTATTTACTAAGTACATTTTGTATAATTAGCAGAAATGTTCATATTTATTGTCTAAAAACATGTAAAATGTTTGAAACATGTAAAACATGTTAAACGTTTACAACATGTAAAACATTTAAAACATGTAAAACGTTTATAACATGTTAAACGTTTAAAACATGTTAAACGTTTAAAACATGTGTAACGTTTATAACATGTGTAACGTTTATAACATGTAAAACATGTTAAACATGTTAAACGTTTACAACATGTAAAACATCTTAAACGTTTACAACATGTAAAACATTTAAAACATGTAAAACGTTTACTACATGTAAAACATTTAAAACATGTAAATCGTTTATAACATGTTAAACGTTTAAAACATGTAAATCGTTTATAACATGTTAAACGTTTAAAACATGTGTAACGTTTATAACATGTGTAACGTTTATAACATGTAAAACATGTTAAACATGTTAAACGTTTACAACATGTAAAACATCTTAAACGTTTACAACATGTAAAACATTTAAAACATGTAAAACGTTTACTACATGTAAAACATTTAAAACATGTAAATCGTTTATAACATGTTAAACGTTTAAAACATGTGTAACGTTTATAACATGTGTAACGTTTAAAACATGTGTAACGTTTATAACATGTGTAACGTTTATAACATCTGAAACCTGTAAAACGTTTAAAACATGTACAATATAGGAGTAATATTTAAAAATATGAGCTTTAGATAATATAAAATTGATATTAAAATAAGTAAGTCAAAGATTACCACCCATAAATAATTAATGGATTAATTAATAAAATAATGGAGTTATTCATCAATTAATAAAATAATGGAGTTATTCTTTTTAATTCATATAGAAGCTTTTTGTTAAATATTTCATTATTTATTTCCAAATTGTAATAAAAATGTATTAGTTCAAATGGAAAAATCCATTTAAAATTATTAATTATCAATAATATATTAAAGTAATAGAACATCATGTGGAATAAATATACAGTGTGTACTTACAAGTACAGTGTGTACTTAATGAGTACAGTGTGTACTTATTAAGTACAGTGTGTACTTTCTTTTCATTAACTACAATAGTTTTTATGATACAATATGTAATTTAATAAGTTTTCTTCTATCAGTTTTATAGCAAAGTGTAATTTAATAAGTTTTCTTCTATCAGTTTTATAGCAAAGTGTAATTTAATAAGTTTTCTTTTATCAGTTTTATAGCAAAGTGTAATTTAATAAGTTTTCTTCTATCAGTTTTATAGCAAAGTGTAATTTAATAAGTTTTCTTCTATCAGTTTTATAGCAAAGTGTAATTTAATAAGTTTTCTTTTATCAGTTTTATAGCAAAGTGTAATTTAATAAGTTTTCTTTTATCAGTTTTATAGCAAAGTGTAATTTAATAAGTTTTCTTTTATCAGTTTTATAGCAAAGTGTAATTTAATAAGTTTTCTTCTATCAGTTTTATAGCAAAGTGTAATTTAATAAGTTTTCTTCTATCAGTTTTATAGCAAAGTGTAATTTAATAAGTTTTCTTTTATCAGTTTTATAGCAAAGTGTAATTTAATAAGTTTTCTTCTATCAGTTTTATAGCAAAGTGTAATTTAATTCTAATTCAGCAAAAAGTGTTTGGTTCTAAGAAATTCCTTCCCAGCCTCTGATTTACATTCTCTGTTGGCAGACTTTTTGCCTCAAACCGCTACTAATGAGCAAAAAGTGGGGCAGGGATTATCTACCGAGAACTGCCTTAAAAGGTACGGCAGGGATTATCTACCGAGAACTGCCTTAAAAGGTACGGCAGTGATTATCTACCGAGAACTGCCTTAAAAGGTACGGCAGGGATTATCTGCCAAGAACTGCCTTAAAAGGTACGGCAGTGATTATCTGCTGAGAACTGCCTTAAAAGGTACGGCAGGGATTATCTGCCAAGAACTGCCTTAAAAGGTACGGCAGTGATTATCTGCTGAGAACAGCCTTAGAAGGCAGAGCAGGGATTATAATTTCTTCCATTGCCAGCCACCAGAAAAACTTCCATTCACTTTATTTTGAAAATATTGAATTATATGTTCACCAGATTAAATTATATGTATTTCATGTTGTGTTATGTTTACAACGTGTTTACAACGTGTTACAAATCGTTAGAACGTGTTGGAACTTGTTAGAACGTGTTACAAATCGTTAAAACTTGTTGGAACTTGTTAGAACGTGTTACAAATCGTTAGAACTTATTTGAACGTGTTAGACCTTGTTTGAACGTGTTAGACCTTGTTTGAACGTGTTAGAACTTGTTTGAACGTGTTAGTTCTTGTTTGAACGTGTTAGACCTTGTTTGAACGTGTTATACCTTGTTTGAACGTGTTAGACCTTATTTGAACGTGTTAGAACTTGTTTGAACGTGTTAGGCCTTGTACTAACTTATTAGAACGTATTGGAACGTGTTAGAACTTGTAATAACTCTTTAGAACGTATTAGAACGTGTAAGAACGAGTTAGAACTCTTTCAAATTGTTTCAATGAACTAAATATATTTGTAGATAGCATTACAAGTTTAGGGTAAGTTCCAAGTTATCGCACGGTTTCACATTCTCAACCATTTAAAATATACACTGGGTAGGTTCTTAATTAACGGTCAGTGCTACATCTTCGATCATATAAGAAAAAAAAAATGTTTTTATTACACAGTGGTATATAATTCTTCTGCAAACCGGATTATTAGATAGCACTGTGTAGTAATAATAATTATTATATTGTTTTTTCTTACATGACCGAAGATGTAGTACTGACCGATAATTCGTAACTCACCCTAACTATTATTTTTTTATATGTGATCGAAAATATTGAACCGGTCCATAAACCGGAACTGACCCTACATAAAACTAATTGAAGTTTTTATTAAATTTTAAAGATTATATAAAAGGTCTAAAATTGAATAGATTAATACTAAAAGAATATATCTTTAAAACCTTCAAAATTATTTTATTTGTATAGACATTCTGGAATTCTTTTAACTGTTAATTGATTGCAAGAAAACTGTATATTATGCATAAATACATTGATAAATTTATAGGGTTTATATTCATGGAAATAATGCTAATATTGTAATCTCTATATTTATGAGAGTTAATCAATGACTTTAATCAATATACAATAAATGAGAATTAATCATTATATGATAATTAATCATTGAATTAATCATTAAATGGTAATATATGATCATTATTTTGATAATTTTTCTGGTTTACATAAGAAGATAGTCAAATAATCTTAGTAAAGTCCGTGGATTTTATGATTTTTTCTTTTATTTCAATATTGATTCAACTTGAATTGCTTAATGTCAGAGATTGTTATTTTAAATATAATGTTTTCATTGTTGAAGTTTATTATAGCTAAATTATCTAAATTTGAAACATAAACATTAGATGAAAAGATGTAACAATATTTAGAACATGAACTATCAGTTAGAAAAAAATATTACATTTTTTTAATGTTACAATTTCTTTAAAAGTTGTTATATTTAAATAAATATGTTCAAATAGATAATAAATTTTTATATGCACTAACAGTTGTAGCAAGATAAGTTATGTTGAATGTTGCATCAAGTAACATTGATACTTTGGTCGTTCACTTTATTCATAATCACCTCTTCATTTTCCTCTTTCACTAGAGTAAACTCTGATTTTAATTTTTTTTTATTGCTAACATTTTTCCAATTTTTTCCCATATTCTTTTTTCAACTTTCAGATAAATCTTAGATTCAGTAAATTTCAATAATTTTTTAATTCATTATAAAATCACTTTAAGATTGAAATATTTTGAATGTATTCCCTTTAAAAACTGAAACATGGAAATGCTGTTCCAGTTTTTGGAAATTACTTGGCAATTCTTAGTGTGAATTTGTATTCCTCTTACCAAAAGGTCGTATGTTTCGGTAATGCGATCACCACAAACATACGAACGTACACACTGTCACACGGTGTTCTTTATTGTATGTACGGAATTTAGTAATGTGTATTTATTGCATATTGTTCTTTTTTGTATATACGGAATTTATAGGTCTCTCTTTTTTCTATAATAGTGAGGATGAAAAGGGGATAAATTAAGAAAAATTGCACTAATTTCGTAACTCGTTTGCGGAGTTGTAGACGATATTGATTACCACTGTAATATCCAGAAATTAAAGTTAATTTCTTATAAATATAGCCTGACAGTTTTCTTTGTATTTTCAAAAACCTATTATTTTGTCTTCAGTACTTAGTAATTTAACTTTTTTATGTGTGTTTCAATTTAGTTGCTAATTTTTGGTAGATTCACTAAATTAAGTAAAGTACCACCCATGTAACAATATTTCTTGTTACAACATTACCCCAATATTGCTACAACATTGCCCTAATATTGTCACAACATTGCCCCAATATTGCTACAACATTGCCCTAATATTGTCACAACATTGCCCCAATATTGCTACAACATTGCCCTAATATTGTCACAACATTGCCCCAATATTGTTACAACATTGCCCCAATATTGTTACAACATTGCCCCAATATTGTTACAACATTGCCCCAATATTGTTACAACATTGCCCCAATATTGTTACAACATTGCCCCAATATTGTTACAACATTGCCCCAATATTGTTACAACATTGCCCCAATATTGTTACAACATTGCCCCAATATTGTTACAACATTGCCCCAATATTGTTACAATATCAGAGCAATTTTATGATGAACTATCACAGAAAAGACACACTGCGTGATGCTAATTTCACTAATTACAGTTTTCTAATTCTCTATCATTTCCAAATCTTACAGATTTTTCATCGTGTACCCAGGAATTTTTTTCAATATCTACAAACATTGCAATTAGTAGAGTTTCTTCTTGCAAATGTGAAATTAGTAAATTATGAATAATCATCACAGTTTTACTTTTCGTTTGACTGTACAGGGTCACTGCAGGCAAACTGTACTGCTAATGTGGAAGCTAAAAAAAGGCAAACGAAGCTTTGATCTCTGCAGCCATGTTTCCTTTGCGCATTTTGTCTATAAAAACCCTATGACTTTTTGACTAAAAATGCGGATATTTGTGAGAAATACGGTACGTCTATTTCTGATGGAGTATTGTTTCGTCTTAGTAATTGGTTTTAAGGGGACCGTCTCCCTAAAATAAAGAAAAGTTTATTAATTAATGTACAAATTTGAGATTTTCAGGGTTAATGCAACTATTCAAATGGAGTATTTTTTATTTAGGATTTTTTTTTAAATTTGCCTCCTATGCCATCCACCCAAAAAAATAAATTATGCTAGATACATGATGTTGGTTACATCTTTTTTCAGAATTTAGTTATCTACAAAAGCAAACAGTTATTTTTCCAATTCTTTTAAGAAAAATTGTAAAAGAATTTTTTTAATGTTTTTTTCAAAAACATTGATATTTTTTCCATATGTCTCATTATACCTCCTCACACATCGAGAAATCAGAAAAAAATCGTCCGTAACTTTGTGAGCAATTCATTTACGAATAAAATGAAACAAATGCCACGTCTCTAGCTCAAAAACTGTAGGAGTTTGATGCCTTTTGTTGTCGAAAAATGAACTTTTCATGAGAGCCAATTCACTGAATTTTTTTTTAAAAGCATCGTCTAACTGAAGTAATTCTGGTTCCATAAATTAGCATGGAAATTCTTGTTTGGGTGTTGTGTCCTCTTTTCAATGCATCTAGTCAACAAATCATTTGATGTGAGATTCAAATAAACCCTCAATACCTGTACTGACAGTTCTTTTGACAGACCTGACAGATATAATTTACAAGTATTGTCAAACTGTTTATGAAGCACTTCTAGATTGTTTTCAGCTTCAATAATTTAACACGTTACCTGTGAGTCTATAGGACATCATTTTATGCAATAAAAAATAATTCGATTTTTTTCAGATTTAAGTTTCAGAGTGTATTTCATTAGGGTGTTGTGAGTATATTGCAGCAGTGTTATTCCTACCTAAACATCGCAGTATCCAGACATTCTCAGTGATCGGAAAGTGATCATTAATCTTTTACAAGAAAAGTCAGCTAGACCTATACAGTAAATACCCACTTTCCGAATACTGCCTGCATGTTTAATTTATCTGACCATTAGTTTTGTAATATCAGCATTCGTATAAATAGTTATTGACTAGGGAATTTAGGGCATAAACGGTACTTGGTGAGATTCCTAGAAACAGTTTCCTTGAAACAATTTCCTAGAAACAGTTTCCTAGAAACAGTTTCCTAGAAACAGTTTCCTAGAAACAGTTTCCTAGAAACAGTTTCCTAGAAACAGTTCCCTAGAAACAGTTCCCTAGAAACACTTTCCTAGAAACAGTTCTCTAGAAACAGTTCCCTAGAAACAGTTCCCTAGAAACAGTTCCCTAGAAACAGTTCCCTAGAAACAGTTCCCTAGAAACAGTTCCCTAGAAACAGTTCCCTAGAAACAGTTCCCTAGAAACAATTTCCTAGAAACAGTTTCCTAGAAACAGTTCCCTAGAAACAGTTCCCTAGAAACAGTTCCCTAGAAACAGTTCCCTAGAAACAGTTTCCTAGAAACAGTTTCCTAGAAACAGTTTCCTAGAAACAGTTTCCTAGAAACAGTTTCCTAGAAACAGTTCCCTAGAAACAGTTCCCTAGAAACACTTTCCTAGAAACAGTTCTCTAGAAACAGTTCCCTAGAAACAGTTCCCTAGAAACAGTTCCCTAGAAACAGTTCCCTAGAAACAGTTC
This sequence comes from Caprella mutica, assembly GCA_947561585.1. Lineage (NCBI taxonomy): Eukaryota > Metazoa > Arthropoda > Malacostraca > Amphipoda > Caprellidae > Caprella > Caprella mutica. The sequence goes on from CANNZV010000261.1 coordinate 329,849, forward strand.
CCTAGAAACAGTTCCCTAGAAACAGTTCCCTAGAAACAGTTCCCTAGAAACAATTTCCTAGAAACAGTTTCCTAGAAACAGTTCCCTAGAAACAGTTCCCTAGAAACAGTTCCCTAGAAACAGTTCCCTAGAAACAGTTCCCTAGAAACAGTTCCCTAGAAACAGTTCCCTAGAAACAGTTCCCTAGAAACACTTTCCTAGAAACAGTTCCCTAGAAACAGTTCCCTAGAAACAGTTCCCTAGAAACAGTTCCCTAGAAACAGTTCCCTAGAAACAGTTCCCTAGAAACAGTTCCCTAGAAACAGTTCCCTAGAAACAGTTCCCTAGAAACAGTTCCCTAGAAACAGTTCCCTAGAAACAGTTCCCTAGAAACAGTTCCCTAGAAACAGTTCCCTAGAAACAGTTCCCTAGAAACAGTTTCCTAGAAACAGTTTCCTAGAAACAGTTTCCTAGAAACAGTTCCCTAGAAACAGTTCCCTAGAAACAGTTCCCTAGAAACAGTTTCCTAGAAACAGTTCCCTAGAAAAAGTTTCCTAGAAACAGTTCCTTAGAAACAGTTTCTTAGTAACATATCCCAATAAAATTCCTTCAATGTTGAGTTTTTTTACCTCTAAATAATATCAAAATACCTTTTATTTTTACAATAAATCTTACAAACTAGCTTCACCACAAACTTCTTAAATGACTATATACCAATTATCTTCTAGTTACTATATACACAAGGGAGAGACTCTCAGTGAAGCATCATCAGGGTAAAGAAGGTAAAAGAAGCGACTAGGTGGGACAGGTGGTTGGGAGAGTGTCCGCCATGTTGCATCGCCGCGGGGTGTTCACCTGACGGGAAACAAAGAGTTTGGTGTTAAAATTTAGTGATTTAACCTTTTTGGCTTGTTCACACATCAGTGTTCTATCCATGACGTGAACTCTCACCTTCAGGGTCAGTGAAAAAATATATCGATACTTTAAATTGAACGGACTCGTTCACACAGGTCGGGCTCAGTACCGTATCTAAAAACACGTCACGCATTTGTGTGAACCAGCCTCTGCGTGTGAATTAAGTGTTATGTGGTCGACCAGTTCCATATTTTAAATCATACACGAGAAAACTATTTAATTGAACATTTAACTCGGTATATCAAATTAAACAGTTTTTTTTATTATTTTATGAAAGTGAGGAACCGACCGAAAAATCGGAACATTTCTTTGAGAACCAAATATCTGAAAGTCTCGGACACTCACAGTTTTCGGAAATTGGGTGTTACAGGTCATTAACTGGTCGATCAGATATTTCTGAAGGTCAGATTGTTCTTTCATAAACTTGACCATACGAGTACTATAACTGTCGGAGTACTTTCCCTGGTACAAAATGTTATCGACTGCTAAAAGATAGCCTATTTATTGATAAATTATTCATATAGAGAGTATATAGAACGATGCGAGGTAATGTAATCCTCACCATTTAGAATGTGTACTGTGACTGAACTGAAAGGGGCGGAGCTAGGGTTGCAAGAATAGACTCCCGAGTCTCCTTCGGATGCGTTACGGATCAGAAGGTTGGTGGAGGTTTGAGGTCCTTTTTCCGTCACGACACTCACACCTCCACGATCACTGTCGTAGCTGATGATCTGAGTGAGGCAAGAGATAAAGCATTGTGAAATGGAGAAGGGGGACAAATGGACCTATAGTTAGCTTTTTGAAGTGAAGAAACGTCATGGGGAATCGGTCAAAGGTTATAAGAGAGGTTGACTACTTTCTTAAATACAAGTTATCTCAATTTCACTTGGTCTAATAACTTCAATAAGTATTTGAACTTGTTAGAACATGATTCCTTTTATTAGAATTTGGTAAAATAGTTTAATACACGTTATTCATACTACTCATCACTGCAATCTGCACACATTGTGGCACTCACTCTGTTGCTGTGCTTCCATATCACGTACAGGGGTGGCTGTGGGGTGTAGTCAACCACACAGGTGAGGTTGATGCTACTGCCTCTGTCGATGTAAAAGTCTGGCCCTCCCAGGATTTGAGTGCGGGGCTCTGTCCGTAAAATAAAAGGTATTACCTTTTTACAAAAAATTAGAAACAGGGCTGATGGGGAAAAGGACCTACCCCACAATGTGAGTATAATCCGAATGGAGAACTGATGTTTGGGAAAATGGTATGAAGGGTAGAATGATCCTTTGATTCATATTGCGTATTAGATATAATAAGGTATGGCAAAATAGCAATAATTTCTATGTTAACTTGTAAATTCTAAAAATTGTTCAGAGAGAATGATTATAAAAACTGGAGACTAAAAACATTACATATTTTGTAAGAGTGGCACGCTAGTCATATAAAATGCCAAATAGAAACATTAGCCATATCTTACCCACTATATTCAGCCATACATAATGCCTAACATCAGCCATATCTTACCCACTATATTCAGCCATATGTAATGCCTAACATTAGCCATATCTTATCCACTATATTCAGCCATATGTAATGCCTAACATTAGCCATATCTTACCCACTATATTCAGCCATATGTAATGCCTAACATTAGCCATATATTACCCACTATATTCAGCCATATGTAATGCCTAACATTAGCCATATCTTACCCACTATATTCAGCCATATATAATGCCTAATGGGCGGAGTTGTTGAAACTTGACATTCGTAAATGCCCGAATCTCTGACTTGAGCAAATTTCACCGTCAAAGGCCAGTCTTCTGAGCCAGAAATGTGCTCGGCTCGGAACCTTTGATCGCTGGTGTAGGTATAGCGGCCCACTGTCAGTAGATGAGTGTCCCGGTCCCGCAGCCATGACACCTGAAAATTGGATGCGACAAAACGTCAATATTTCACTGCAGAAAATAAGGACTGTAAAGAGTGATTAGTTATTTACTGGACTTTAACTGGGGAGTCTGGGGGAGAGTAAATCTTGTTTTTAATATAGAAATAATCAATAAACTGAAGAGTTAATGTCAATATTATTGTAGATAACTTTAGTCGTTTAATATTTATGTAACATATTCATAACTACTTTAGAAATGTGAATTTTAAGAATATGAGGTATGTTATTTTACAAATAAAACTATACTTTCTTGCAGTAGTATCGATTTTAAATTACAGATCCGAAAATAGTTCCTATTTGTAAACAATCAACATCCACCGTACTCATACTTCTGTCTCCTATCGTGTACTCACAGTTCTGTTTCCTATCGTGTACTCATACTTCTGTTTCCTATCGTGTACTCATACTTCTGTCTCCTATCGTGTACTCACAGTTCTGTTTCCTATCGTGTACTCATACTTCTGTTTCCTATCGTGTACTCATACTTCTGTCTCCTATCGTGTACTCACAGTTCTGTTTCCTATCGTGTACTCATACTTCTGTTTCCTATCGTGTACTCATACTTCTGTTTCCTATCGTGCACTCACAGTTCTGTTTCATATCGTGTACTCATACTTCTGTTTCCTATCCTGTACTCATGCTTCCGTTTCCTATCGTGTACTCATACTTATGTTTCCTATCGTGTACTCATACTTCTGTTTCCTATCCTGTACTCATACTTCTGTTCCCTATCGTGTACTCATACTTCTGTTTCCTATCCTGTACTCATGCTTCCGTTTCCTATCGTGTACTCATACTTCTGTTTCCTATCGTGTACTCATACTTCTGTTTCCTATCCTGTACTCATACTTCTGTTCCCTATCGTGTACTCATACTTCTGTTTCCTATCCTGTACTCATGCTTCCGTTTCCTATCGTGTACTCATACTTCTGTTTCCTATCGTGTACTCATACTTCTGTTTCCTATCGTGTACTCATACTTCTGTTTCCTTTCTTGTACTAACGGTTCTACATATTTCCTATCGTGTACTCACAATACTATTTCCTATCGTGTACTCACAGTTCTGTTCTTATCGTGTACTCACAGTTCTATTTCCTATCATGTACTCACAGTTCTGTTCCTATCGTGTACTCACAGTTCTGTTTACTATCGTGTACTCACAGTTCTGTTCCTATCATGTACTCACAGTTCTGTTTCTTATCATGTACTCACAGTTCTGTTTCCTATCATGTACTCACAGTTCTGTTTCCTATCGTGTACTCACAGTTCTGTTTCTTATCGTGTACTCACCGTTCTCTTTCCTATCGTGTACTCAAAGTTCTGTTCCTATCGTGTACTCACAGTTCTATTCCTATCATGTACTCACCGTTCTCTTTCCTATCGTGTACTCAAAGTTCTCTTTCCTATCGTGTACTCACAGTACTATTTCCTATCATGTACTCACAGTTCTGTTTCTTATCTTGTACTCACAGTTCTCTTTCCTATCGTGTACTCACAGTACTATTTCCTATCATGTACTCACAGTTCTGTTTCCTATATTGTACTCACAGTTCTATTTCCTATCATGTACTCACAGTTCTGTTCCTATCTTGTACTCACAGCTCTATTTCCCATCTTGTACTCACAGTTCTGTTCCTATCGTGTACTCACAGTTCTGTTTCCTATCATGTACTCACAGTTCTGTTTCCTATCTTGTACTCACAGTTCTGTTTCCTAGCGTGTACTCACAGTTCTGTTTCTTATCGTGTACTCACAGTTCTGTTTCCTATCATGTACTCACAGTTCTGTTTCCTATCTTGTACTCACAGTTTTATTTCCTATCATGTACTCACAGTTCTGTTTCCTATCTTGTACTCACATTTCTATTTCCTATCGTGCACTCACAGTTCTGTTCCTATCTTGTACTCACAGTTCTATTTCCCATCTTGTACTCACAGTTCTATTTCCTATCATGTACTCACAGTTATGTTTCCTATCGTGTACTCACAGTTCTATTTCCTATCGTGTACTCACAGTTCTATTTCCTATCGTGTACTCACAGTTCTATTTCCTATCTTGTACTCACAGTTCTATTTCCTATCGTGTACTCATAGTTCTATTTCCTATCGTGTACTCATACTTCTGTTTCCTATCGTGTACTCACAGTTCTCTTTCCTATCGTGTACTCATACTTCTGTTTCCTATCGTGTACTCACAGTTCTCTTTCCTATCGTGTACTCACAGTTATATTTCCTATCTTGTACTCACAGTTCTATTTCCTATCGTGTACTCATACTTCTGTTTCCTATCGTGTTCTCACAGTTCTCTTTCCTATCGTGTACTCATACTTCTGTTTCCTATCGTGTACTCACAGTTCTATTTTCTATCGTGTACTCACAGTTCTGTTTCCAATCTGGTTGACTCGACAGTTCAGTTTTGCAGAACTGCCGACCAGTGAAGTGACATTTCTAGATCTCTCGAAGTCGAAGAAAGGTCCTTGAGGCAGCTGGTCCACAAAAGGTGGCATTTGGTCCTCGAGATGGTCATGAGTTATTTTTTGTATGAAAGTCTGAGCAGTTGAAGACTTTTCCAATGGCTTAATTGTTTTAGGACTCTCAGTCTCCTTTATTGAAACGGTTTCTCGTCTTTTGAATTTATCGGTTATAACTTCAGAGCTGCCGATGATTTTCATCCACGCTTTCGAATTCGGCAGGTCAACTTTTTCGAATTTTATGGCGTCAGTCGAAGGAGGCTGTCTTACTGAAGAGATTTCAACAGAGCAAACTGTATGTTGAAATGGTAACATATTATTAAATAAATCCTATAAAATTAGTATTAACTATAGAGTAGAACTCCTCTATAGTGGTTGTAGAGGCCCAAGTAAAAGAACTACACCGTATAGTGAACAAATTTCCTTTAGTCTATCATAAAACGACCATTAGTTTTTTTTTTAAACTGATGCTGTATATGCAGATTGTAGAAAGTTTGTTCACTATACGGTATAGTTTTCTTATTCAAGACTTTACATTCACTATAGAGGAGCACTACAGTACTTTCAAACAGAAAATTAGGACTCATGGAGGAGAGAATTTACTGAGCGTTTGCTCGCAATCTCTTCATATGTTAGATATTGTTCAATTGTTATAAAAAAGTACACAATGTAGGGGTTAGAACACTATTAATTTACCTCAAAAGCGTACAAAGTTACTAACCTGAAGCTATAAGAGTGATGTAGATAGTGAAAACGGAGAAGAAGTTCTTCATTGCTGTAACTGCATTCCGAGCTGATCTCATGTAAACTGAAAATAAAGACAAACATCTGTTTAAAATATTAAGTAACAACAGGTTATATTAAATATTATAAAATGAAAATGACTGTTTTGGTAATGCTTGATGAAGAGTTCTATTTTAATATTCCAAAAGGTGTTGGAGCGTGAAATAGATTCTAGAGAAATGAAGATATTTTCTGTTTCCGAAACAGACAGTTAGGTTGCGAAATTGCCGCTAGTTGGCAGCAGTTATTGGCGGTAATATCTTTCTCTGCTCGATACATTGTCCAATAATGACTTTTAAGAGTCTCCACTCTAAAACAAATCGGCTTTTCCGGGTGGGAAATGCACGTGTGGATTCCTTTCGGTTTTTCCGGGTGGGAAATGACTTGTGGTTTCCTTTCGGTTTTTCCGGGTGGGAAATGCACGTGTGGTTTCCTTTCGGTTTTTTCCGGGTGGGAAATTCACGTGTGGCTTCCTTTCGGTTTTTTCCGGGTGGGAAATTCACGTGCGGTCTCCATTGGGTTTTTTCGGCCTGTTTGCAATTGGCCATCAAAAGAGGCCATTGTTTGTCCGAGGCAGAGTGCGAATGGCATAATAAGACAGAGGGAAAGAGTGACTTCCATATCTAGAGGGATTTGTCCGGCCATTTGGCAGTGCAATGTAGCGACTTTTACGAGAGTTATCGATGCTTCCATTGCGTGAAACTGAGCCATAATTTCACTGATGGTTTTTGCATCTCATTGCCATCAGATTCGGTAGGGAAGTTTGCCACTGACTATCGCACTCAAAATTGAATAGAATCTAAATGGGAAAATGAATTCTATAATCGAATGAAATTTATTTACATTTTTTTTACTTTTGGTTTGCTGGAATTAGACTTTTTTACATAAATTTTTCTTGCAACTGCAACTGTTCCAGCAACTGCAACTCTTATTGCAACTGCAACTCTTATTGCAACTGCAACTCTTATTGCAACTGCAACTCTTATTGCAACTGCAACTCTTATTGAAACTGCAACTCTTATTGCAACTGCAACTCTTATTGCAACTGCAACTCTTATTGCAACTGCAACTCTTATTGCAACTGCAACTCTTATTGCAACTGCAACTCTTATTGCAACTGCAACTCTTATTGCAACTGCAACTCATATTGTAACTACAACTGCCACTGCAACTGCAACTCTTATTGCAACTGCAACTCTTATTGCAACTGCAACTCTTATTGTAACTACAACTGCCACTGCAACTGCAACTGCCACTGCAACTGCAACTGCTACTGCAACTACAACTATACATTCTAACTAACTACATCTCTTCCAGTTATTTCTTGAATTTAATTTCCGTTTAATTTAAATCTTTCATACCGGAATATTTACATTATTATTCTTAGGGGCAATAACATACAGAAATGAAGAGTTAAAGTATTAATTATTTATATTGTTTTAGTACTCAAATTACTTATAAATTACGGATAACATTTCAGATAAATGTCTACAGGAGATCACACCATAGTTACTATTGTTGCTATTGTTACTATTGTTATTATTGTTATTATAGTTTCTATTGTTGCTATTGTTATTATTGCTATTATTGTTACTATTGTTACTATTGTTGCTATTGTTGCTATTGTTACTTTTTCTCCATTTCACTTTAATAACATCTGACGTTTGATCCGGAAACTAACTCGCCAAAGAAACTACAGAGTAAGTTCAATGTAATCGGAAGATTCCACCTTTTCGAACACGTAAATAAATAAAATAGCAAGTAAAGAAATCATTATTAAAGGCAGGCCCCACTTTTATTAAGCCACACTTTTATAGAATCTGACATAATAGTGAAACATAATTCGATCTTATTATATAATCGTAATTACTTAAATATTTCGTTTTCTATGAGTTAGAGTGATAGAAAATGGTTTTGAGTGCTCGACTTTGCGTGTTTGCGGTGTTTGATGCAAGAATCAGATGATGAAAGTTCAAAGTATAGTGGATGAATTGAAAATGTTAAAGTAAATTTTATATTTCTTTTTACCTGTTCGAAAATGTGGAAAGGTTTAATAATTCAGAACTTACACTATCTGTTATTCCTTTTATTTACTTTGCTTGCAGTTTTCTTTCGCATTTTAACTATTTTTATACTGTTTTCAATTCCTCTAATCACGCAGTGGTTCTTGAAGTGTTTTTCTCCCACACCCCTTGCTTTTCTCAGGCACCCCCTGAGTATTGTACTGCATTGAAATAGATTGAACAGATACAATATATTTGGTTACTATCATGTGAGAATTTAAAAAGAAGAAGTAAGGAGCCTTTTTTTACATACATGAGTTACAAACATATTCTTGCAAGAATCGAATTTGTAGGTAAAATATAAAACAGCCATCTCAGGCCGAAAATAATCCAAATTGGAAAATACAATCGGTTTTACAATTGGAAATACAATTAGGGTGTAAAGTGTAATAACTTTAGTCAATTAAGCGAATTACCAGTGACGAATTATAGGTCATATAATATCAAAGTCATAAAGGTGGTAATCACTCGTCAAGCGGACGACTATCCTGTTCATTGACAGGGAGCTATAGTTTCCATGCAATTAAATAGGTTTTGTCAGCCATTGTCATTTAATTTCTTTAGAAGCTGGATTTCATATTGCACGGTAATGGATCAATTAATTTTTAGTTCATTTTCTTGTACCCATCACTAACTTAATGTAAGTAATGAACATAGAGAAAATAAAATAAGTAAAGAATAATAAAAGGAAAGAGGCAGCTTACGTTGTGACTAAAAAAAGACACAGAACAATGCCGACTGTAAATTTCCCGACTCTGAATCTATAATTAACAAATTTAACAATGTCATGCAAATAACAATTAAAGTATGTTATTATTTACAGGCCTATAGCATACCGATTAAATCTTTCGATATCAATATGCAGCTATCAAAACTGCATAGTTCAAATTGATAGGTTTTCCTTGTCATCTGTTATCAACACTCGAACTGTAGCAATCAAACCTGCATCTGACACAGACAGAGGCGAGTTATTGTTCCGTGTGACTCGCACAAATCACTGTACACAACTCAAACAAAACAATATCTAAAGCATTTACTGTTCTCTGATACTTTCGATGTAATACAACATTTTTTATAACTGTGCTGAATAAAAATTGGGAGCATGTTGTACTTCAAGTATTAGATTGTTTGTTGATTTACTAGCGTACTTCACTGTTAGAAATAACAAGGTTTCATTTGTAATAGAAAAAAATATATAAATTAATATAAATTCTTATATTTATCAATCTAATATAAGTTTTAAATTATCGATTATCTTTCCATTCAGTATATCAGAAAATTTATACTCTGGATAATAACAAAACTCTCCTAGTTATGTAAATACACATAACACAAACTTTCCTTTTAATAGCATCTTCTCTCTTATTTATATGTGGCCATTATAATTTAATTATTCATTAACATTTTGTTAAGGCAGCCATGTTTTGAAATTTAAAGCTGGAATATTATTTCTATATGACAATAGTTAAAATTGTTCTAGCGTTAACGTACCATTAATTTTATGATAAGACTTACGTAAACGATGTGTAGAAATAAAAATATTCATGCACTAAAAATAATTGAACATGAGATGATATTACGTGTTTATTATTCTACCATAATATGTATAAAATAGGTATGTATATACGTAATACTATTATTAATAATTGATAATCATAATGCTGTTGTTTATTCAATAGCAGTGTATATGTTCTGCGCAATTTACAGATTTTGCGCTATTTCAGCACAAGCGTTTTTTTGACGCGCGTTAATTTTAACGCATGACCCTAAAATAGCATTAACTCTATGATGTGGGCACACATGCGTCTTTTGGCTATGCGTCCCAAAAGACGCTCGGCTTTAAGATTGGGCTGCACGTTCTTAGGTTCCTGAAATTACGCGCCAATCTCGAGATTGCGCCCTTCAGAGTATGAAGCACTACTGCCACTGATGGAAAATCCATTGAGTATTTGCGACTTTTTCCTGTGAGGAAATCTGAAGGACAAACTGTTCAAAAATCGATCACAAAATTTGAAAGATTTGAAGATGCGGATTCGAGAGGAAATCGCTACGATAACCATTGTGAAGTGCCGAAGAGAAACAAAAAACTACAGACTTCGTCTTTAAAGGTGGATTTCCAATGCAGCGGCTAGAGCCGTGCGGCTGTAGCCGCTTCAGCCGCCGCATTGAAATTCCACCTCAACAGTACATCAATACATATGGCCACCGTCTCCCTGACGTCATTTTCAAAAAAGTGATCACACAGAATGAATTGTATACCACTAGAACAATAAATGATCATTAAAGTGTTGCTTAACGTATCAACTAAAGCATTCTTAACTAGGTCGTTTAATTTGCCCCACACTGTACAGTACGCATGACTGAGTGACTAAGGTTATTCTGTTGAAAACTGGATGAAGTTAGTAAGTTAGGAGTAGTTTATTCTAACTTTATTCTAGAGTAATTATAGAGAGAATAGAGATGAGAAGAATATTGCACACTGATAGTGATTCTAAAAATGATTCTAATTATTATTTTATTATGGTTCTTACAGTGATTCTATGTATTTAAATGTTATTCTGATAATAATTCTAATAATGATTCTATTTTACATTTTAATAATTGTCCCATTATTGATTCTAATTACGATTCTATTCATGATTCTAAAAATTATTCTAATTACGTTTCTATTCATGATTTTAATTACGATTCTATTCATGATTCTAAAAATGATTCTAATTATAATACATTAAATGATTCCATTAACTTAATTAGAATCAAGATCAGTCTATCATATGAAATTTAAATTTATATAATATTTAGATTAAATTTATACCCGATTGCTATAATATTATTCAATTATTTCATTAGCTAAATCATTTTCATTTTATTAATTAAATGAAACAGAATTCAAATTAGTCGCAACTCCTTAACGAAAATTCGAAATTGTCATCTGAAAAATTCATATCAATGAAATGCGACATAGAATTTAATATCAAAATTCAATATGATATAATTTCATGTAAATATAATTAACAAATTGGTTAAATTATTCTCCTTGAGAACGACTGTAAAGAATTGATTTAATGTTTTTAATTTATTAATGATTTGGGGTAAGTTACTAGTTATTGTACTGTTTCGCATTTTCGTTCATTTAAGAAAAAAGTATATTGTAATAATTATTATTTAACTTTTATTTTATTTGGTATCCTTGATACCTGCAGATATCATGGATACGATAACATGAATATGGTATCATGGATACGATAACATGAATACGGTATCATGGATACGATAACATGAATACGGTATCATGGATACGATAACATGAATACGGTATCATGGATACGATAACATGAATACGGTATCGTGGATACGATAACATGAATACGGTATCATGGATACGATAACATGAATACGGTATCATGGATACGATAACATGAATACGGTATCATGGATATCGTATCAATTGTATCCATGATACGATTTTAATTTAGTAATTAGCATCAAAAAAGTAATTACCCTTTTCATTCTTTTGCTTTGTATTGAATAACATTAATATTATTTACCATGTTCCACTGTAATTAATATTAATAAATACAACATTAAACATAGCTACACTTAATGCATTGGCTTAGGTAAAATAAAATGCACTAGTTTTATAACTATTGCAATTAATGGCAGCTTTGCAATTCTAGGGTGAGCTATCGTACAGTTGCAATTAACAAGGGACTTAACGAAAGAAGACAAAGCGAAGTGACTCTGCAAACAAGGTACAAATTAAAAATAAACAATACAAATCAGTCTCTGTGTTACGTTTCATTTACTCTAAAATAATAAAATATGCTGTATAATTAAATATAGACAAGAAAATACCTGGTTTAGAATAGTGTTATTTTACGAACTATAAAAACCATCATATGATATTTTGTTGCATATGGAAGGTAATCTTTTTCTCTATTGACAGATGAATTCACATTTTTTTTGGTAATGAACATAGTTATGATATAAATTACAATAGAGAGATGGCCAAAAATCAAATACAACAAAAAAGCTACTAAAAAACTGTCTTAGGCCCCTTCTTTACTAGCAGATAAAACGTCGCGTTTTCACTGCCCAGTTTATGCCTCTTAAATTAATCACGGTTAAATGAATGTAAAGCGGTAGAAACGCTAGTATAGACTGCAAATCTGCTTTCCATTCATTAATTGAAGAGGCGTGAACTAGGCGCTGAAAACATGGCGTTTTATCTGCTAGAGATTGGACCTTAGTCCCGCTTCACACTTGCGTTTTAGAGCACCGCGGTAAAAAAACTCTTCTTAAAATGTGTTCACACTTGCGTTTTTTTAACGCTGAAGGAAAAACTATTTGAGATTTTTCTTTCAGCGATAAAAAAAAACGCAAGTGACAACACATTTTAAGAAAAGCGTTTTTTTTCTGCGGTGTCAAAAAAAACGCAAGTATAAAGCGGGCCTATTGGATTAAGTAAAGAAGAATGCATTCATTTACCGCGTAAACTAATTTGATGAAATGAAGGAAATAATATTCCAAGACTTTAGAGAACGTATTAAAAAGCAACAGAATAGATAAATAAATCATCTTTCATAGTCAACAAAACATTATTGTTTATTATGCGTCGGGAACGATTTTTTCCCGCTACAAATTTATTCATTATTTATTCAACCGCTAAGTTTTCGCTTCAATTTATTCATTTTTTCTATTTTCTTCAGATTTCATAAATAATAACTAAAGGTAAAATAAGGTAAAGTCTCCATCGAATATTTTGATAAAATTTCCTCAATCTCATAGGGTAGAGGACCTAGCTACCACTATGAACTTTAAGGGCCGTACACACGTAGTGTTTTTTAAGTCTTTCCACCAGACTTTTTCCACCTGCAGGTATCATGGATACCAACTGAAATAAATAATAATTGTATCGTTTTTTCTTGTATTTTCAAGGAAAAAAGTAGGAGGAGCTTAGCAAAAAGTCTGGTGGAAAGACTTGGAAAAGCCTACGTGTGTACGGCCCTTTCGTTAAAAATGCTAGGGTAGATACTTTACCGCACTTGCCAATAAATTGAAAGAATGTTCGTTACCTCATTAAATTAACTAAAATTTTGATTTAAAAAAAACAGAGTTTATTAAACCCCTTTTTTGATCGGTCAGTTCTAAGTTATCGGACGGTTTCACATTTTCGTGCACATAAGAAAATTGTTAACTAATTGTTTTTGTAACAAAAAATCTAATGTGTCCGAAAATGTGTAACCGTCCGATAACTCAGAACGTGCCTCATATTTCAAAGGGAGCAATGTAATACATTTCTGTATTTCAAGATATAATGATTAATCAATTGAGCTTAAATCTTTCATCCATATCTTTCTTCTCAAAATATATTTAAGTCTTGTGTTAATAAAAATCATTTTTAATAATCAATGGTGATTATTTTGAGTCTTCGGAAAATTTTGAGTTTTCCGGAAAATTTTGAGTTCGGAATTTTTTTGTGTTTTCGGAAAATTTTGAGTTTTCGGAATTTTTTTGAGTTTTCGGAAAATTTTGAGTTTTCGGAAAATTTTGAGTTTTCGGAAAATTTTAAGTTTTCGGAAAAAAATTTGAGTTTCCGGAAAATTTTAAGTTTTATAAAAACATTCTTGAGCGTGATGGATTTATATATATAATTATATTTACAAAACACAATTCTCTTTATTTTAGGGGGCGATAATAATCTCATTAATAACTATATTAATAGTTATCCCTACTAATCAATGTTGATAAAAATGAATGCACCAATGAAGTGCAATTTCAAACTATAAAGTGCATGGCAAATCTGTGGTGCGTATGAAAACATAACTCTGATTTATTGTAAAAGCTTAACCTTTAACTGCATGGTGTCACATATATGGCACAGAATGATATTGTCGTTTTCATTTAATGAAATAATAGCTTTAGGAGAACCAAGAAAAAATGTAAAGAAACAACATTCTGTAACGTTCATTATTTTGATGATAATTAAGATTTCATTACACTTGTTTGGAAGAAGTATGTTGTAAAACAACCACCAATAAATGTAAATAAAGTGCACAGTGAAGAGTTAAAACAACCACCAATAGTTGTAAATAAAGTGCACAGTGAAGAGTTAAAACAACCACCAATAGTTGTAAATAAAGTGCACAGTGAAGAGTTAAAACAACCACCAATAGTTGTAAATAAAGTGTACAGTGAAGAGTTAAAACAACCACCAATAGTTGTAAATAAAGTACACAGTGAAGAGTTAAAACAACCACCAATAGTTGTAAATAAAGTGCACAGTGAAGAGTTAAAACAACCACCAATAGTTGTAAATAAAGTGCACAGTGAAGGGTTATAACAACCACCAATAGTTGTAAATAAAGTGAACAGTGAAGAGTTAAAACAACCACCAATAGTTGTAAATAAAGTGCACAGTGAAGGGTTATAACAACCACCAATAGTTGTAAATAAAGTGAACAGTGAAGAGTTAAAACAACCACCAATAGTTGTAAATAAAGTGCACAGTGAAGAGTTAAAACAACCACCAATAGTTGTAAATAAAGTGTACAGTGAAGAGTTAAAACAACCACCAATAGTTGTAAATAAAGTGTACAGTGAAGAGTTAAAACAACCACCAATAGTTGTAAATAAAGTGCACAGTGAAGAGTTAAAACAACCACCAATAGTTGTAAATAAAGTGTACAGTGAAGAGTTAAAACAACCACCAATGGTTGTAAATAAAGTGTACAGTGAAGAGTTAAAACAACCACCAATAGTTGTAAATAAAGTACACAGTGAAGAGTTAAAACAACAACCAATAGTTGTAAATAAAGTGCACAGTGAAGAGTTAAAACAACCACCAATAGTTGTAAATAAAGTGCACAGTGAAGAGTTAAAACAACCACCAATAGTTGTAAATAAAGTGCACAGTGAAGAGTTAAAACAACCACCAATAGTTGTAAATAAAGTGCACAGTGAAGAGTTAAAACAACCACCAATAGTTGTAAATAAAGTGTACAGTGACGAGTTAAAACAACCACCAATAGTTGTAAATAAAGTGTACAGTGAAGAGTTAAAACAACCACCAATAGTTGTAAATAAAGTACACAGTGAAGAGTTGAAACAACCACCAATAGTTGTAAATAAAGTGCACAGTGAAGAGTTGAAACAACCACCAATAGTTGTAAATAAAGTGCACAGTGAAGGGTTATAACAACCACCAATAGTTGTAAATAAAGTGCACAGTGAAGAGTTAAAACAACCACCAATAGTTGTAAATAAAGTGCACAGTGAAGAGTTAAAACAACCACCAATAGTTGTAAATAAAGTGCACAGTGAAGGGTTATAACAACCACCAATAGTTGTAAATAAAGTGCACAGTGAAGGGTTATAACAACCACCAATAGTTGTAAATAAAGTGCACAGTGAAGAGTTAAAACAACCACCAATAGTTGTAAATAAAGTGCACAGTGAAGGGTTATAACAACCACCAATAGTTGTAAATAAAGTGCAAAGTGAAGAGTTAAAACAACCACCAATAGTTGTAAATAAAGTGCACAGTGAAGAGTTAAAACAACCACCAATAGTTGTAAATAAAGTGAACAGTGAAGAGTTAAAACAACCACCAATAGTTGTAAATAAAGTGCACAGTGAAGGGTTATAACAACCACCAATAGTTGTAAATAAAGTGCACAGTGAAGAGTTAAAACAACCACCAATAGTTGTAAATAAAGTGTACAGTGAAGAGTTAAAACAACCACCAATAGTTGTAAATAAAGTGTACAGTGAAGAGTTAAAACAACCACCAATAGTTGTAAATAAAGTTCACAGTGAAGAGTTAAAACAACCACCAATAGTTGTAAATAAAGTGTACAGTGAAGAGTTAAAACAACCACCAATGGTTGTAAATAAAGTGTACAGTGAAGAGTTAAAACAACCACCAATAGTTGTAAATAAAGTACACAGTGAAGAGTTAAAACAACCACCAATAGTTGTAAATAAAGTGCACAGTGAAGAGTTAAAACAACCACCAATAGTTGTAAATAAAGTGCACAGTGAAGAGTTAAAACAACCACCAATAGTTGTAAATAAAGTGCACAGTGAAGAGTTAAAACAACCACCAATAGTTGTAAATAAAGTGCACAGTGAAGGGTTATAACAACCACCAATAGTTGTAAATAAAGTGAACAGTGAAGAGTTAAAACAACCACCAATAGTTGTAAATAAAGTGCACAGTGAAGGGTTATAACAACCACCAATAGTTGTAAATAAAGTGAACAGTGAAGAGTTAAAACAACCACCAATAGTTGTAAATAAAGTGTACAGTGAAGAGTTAAAACAACCACCAATAGTTGTAAATAAAGTACACAGTGAAGAGTTAAAACAACCACCAATAGTTGTAAATAAAGTGCACAGTGAAGAGTAAAAACAACCACCAATAGTTGTAAATAAAGTGCACAGTGAAGGGTTATAACAACCACCAATAGTTGTAAATAAAGTGAACAGTGAAGAGTTAAAACAACCACCAAT